>JAPZDY010000009.1:17143673-17159400 GCA_029783645.1 Ctenochaetus hawaiiensis | reverse complement strand
TGCTCTGTTTGTGTGTGTGTGTGTGTGTGTGTGCATTCCAGACTGGATTTTTGTGATTGCGCATATCCGTCTTTGTATGTGCATCTGTGGTTTTCTTTGTAAGTTGTATATGTTGCGGTGAATGCTTGTGCCTGTGTGTGCGTGCGTGCGAGGGTGTGCATGTTTGACACACAGCAATACATAAAAGTGCAGAACCATGGATGGGGGGCACAGGGCACATCATTATGATGGTAGGAGAGTGTGAGTGGGTCTGTGCCGCACTCATTGGCCCTGTGTGAGAGCAGATAAGCTCAGGCAGAGACAATAAATTTAATGGGAAAAGGATTCTGTTTGTAGCACCTCCATTGTTGCTCTGGCCATTATGAGGTTCTGAGTGTGTCGTGTCAAACATCAACCAATAGCTGGATATTATGTTAATGAATTAAGTTGCTTTTCTTTGGAAAAAAAAGGAAAAACACAATATAGCTGCAGTGTGTGTACAATGGTTCTGCATTTTAGCATTAAGACTCCATAATAAACTTAACAAGCATCATCCCTAGCACTGAAATGTTTTTCTAATGTTTCTCTAATAACCTATTCAATCACAAATTGTCTTTTATCTGTTATTGACTTACTCATTTCAGATATAACCTACCATTACATTCAACCCTGTCTCCTCTCCATATTGCCTTTGTACCCTGCTGCCTTCATTAGGCTGATTCATTTTCACTTGAGATGAAATAAGAACAAAGGAGCTGTGATAAAACGCTAAGCCAAGACATGCAAAAATTGCATTTGCAGTACTATTATAATGATATTTAAGATAAAAAAAAAAAAAAATAGGCGAAAATCAGTGAAATAGCAAAAGCTTGAGAGAGGGAGGGGAGTTGGAGGGATGTGATGGAGAGAGATGAGGGAGGGGGTGCAGGAATATGAGTGTGTATGCATTTTCAAGGCGGTCTTTCTGTTGCAAGAAAAAAAAACAGTAGTCTAACAGGAAAGCGAATAGGTCGAGCTACTGATGAAGGCATGCAAATGCAATTTAGTGGCGGAAACTGATGTTTGAGACCTTCTCGTGCTAGTGGAGGCTTGTGAGATGGCAATGGGTTTAATTTTAGTTGGAGATAGGTGGAATCACCTCAGCGGTGTGTGAAAGAGGGAGAGAGAGGCGAGGGAACAAGAGGGGAGGGGGCGGGGGTGTATGGACCTCACTGGTTACGGGACTTACAGGCACCCCGATTGTGCTCTGCTCTCATCAGTTTTGGAGGCGAGGACAAAAGAAAAAAGGGGAAATCGGAAGAAAGGCCCGGGATCTGATTGTCGTGACGGGCCCCCCGACTTCGCCGCCGCTGGTCGGGGCTGTCTGGACTGAGGGAAAAGCGGCGGAGCAGTCGACTCTAGACTGGGGTTTCCTGCCACAGCAGCGGGATTGTCACAAAACAGCCTTTCAGTCTTCGAGGGGCCTTGTATTGCTACGTTTTCAGGTATGCATTTGGAGTATGTTAGCTAGCTTGTCTCTGACTGACTTGCCTCTCCCTGACAAACGTTAGCTCTGTTTATTCAAGGGAAATGTCAGGCTGCGTGATGATAATTTTCTGATGCAGTACTCTCACCAGCTCTCTTGCCAGTATACGTTATTTATGCTAGCCAAGCCATATACTCAGAGTCCCACTGAATTTCTGAGGGGGGAAACATCTGCACCTAATCACCTCTCTTTTGTAGCTAAACGCTGCTTGGCTGCTCCAATGCCTTTAACGTTAGCCTGCTATAACTGTCGTTTTGTGCACGTCCTCAAATGTCCATAATATTGTAATAAAAGCAAATTAGCGAGCTTGCTATACTGCTAACTAGTGTTCTGTAGCTTAGCCAGCTTCCAACATATGCAGCTAGCTCGCGTATTTAATTTGCAGTATGTGAGGTATTTAAGCTAACGCTAACCTTACAAAGCTAAAAGAGGCAGCACTACAAAGCTAATTGTATTGCGTATGCTATTGGCTAATGTAGCTAACTTACTAAGGCTGTGTTACAAAAGCCAGCCTGTGTTGATGACAGTTTGAGACGACAGACAGATCAAAATATATATAAAGAAACTGCCGTGTGATCAATATCAGCAAATAACGTTGCGTATACCCATATCAATTAGGCAGCTCTGCAACTGATTGACTTGCTGACAGACTGCATTCAGCCAGTTTGTATTAATGCTGCACTGTTGTGTGTATTGTGAATGCTGCTGCCCAGTCGTGCACAGTGAGCTGCTGTGATTAATTAGTAATCGAGATATGGAGTCATAGACGGATGGAGATCAATAATGTCCTTCTAAATTTTCCACTTTTACAGTGCATCATCCACTATCTCTGACCCTTAATTATAACATTGAAATAGACTTGAGCATCATGTGCACCATGACTGGTGATTTACAAGGTATGACCAGTTTGTTTTTAAAAATCCTCCTGTTTTATCCACATTCTTCACTCAACTGCTCACCACTCTCTGGGGTTAAAAACGATTTATTACACTGATGAAGCTAATTTTATACTAATGAGTAGATTGACAGACAAATAACACCAGTTATACTAATAGTTGTAATTACAAACAGCCATGACTTGTTATTGTGTGGCTCAGAGTTAGTCTAAGCCAGTACTTCAAAAGTCACCCAAACTTGTTTTCAGGCCATTAACCGTTTTATAGTGTATTTGAGGCAGACAATAGAGGCTTGTGTCACACATGGCAATTATGGGCACTGACCCCATAAAGGTGGCGTCATCCCTTTAATTATCACCCATAATAATTAAAGCCCATTAAAACAAGTTAAATACCTTAAGTTAATGGTCTTAAAGGGGATGGAGATCGACTGCTCCTGTCTTGGCCCCACGGGGTTGTTTGTTTACATGGGAAGTAGTGTTTGTGACCTTGTCTATGTTACTTTGTCGCCTTAATTGAATGCTGCCGCTAACCCACTTTTCTCTCCACCAACCCTGTTTGTTATCAGTCAGAGGAGACAGCTTAGGCATGTATTGTTAAAGCTTCAGCCCCAGTAAAGGCTGTACTCTCAGTGCATATTAAAAGAGCAGTGTTGATATGAGGCCAGCAAGCCTTTCATGTAGTGAAGTCAGGCGTTGAATGACTAGTGTATTTAACATGGAAGTAATGTTAACGTTATTGTTTGTTTAGTGAATCTACCAGTGAGGGACCTGAATCCTTGTTGTGGTGACCCTCTAAAAATGAAGCCACTTATGAGGAAAGCTGATGTAATCTGAAATATCTCTTGTCAGCACTGAGTCCTCCTTTTTCAATAAAGACGACCATCTGAAAATAAAATTAGCTAAGTTACTGCATGAGTAAACAAATGCTAGTTTAATTCATTGCATTTGCATTTGAACGGGTAAATATGTCTGATTTACTACTGAGTTGTTAAAATACAAAACACTATGATAATACGCCTTTTAATATTATTGCAGAACTCAGTAAAATTCTCTTCATGGTTATTTAATTACAACTGAGCTTTTGCTTTTGCATGCCAACCTTTTTTGATTCATCTTTTGTATTTGCAGAGTTGTGAAGGCTTCTGGTCAACAGCTCCTGGAAAATGAACTTATCAGCACGGAAATACTGAAGAGAAAAAGAAAACAGGAGCTTGAATTGACTGAACTCGAAGTGGAATAAATGGATTACCCCCCTTCGGAAAATTGTTGCCATGGAATTAGGTAGAGTTAAATGATGGTTGACAGAAAAAAAACAGAGGTGAGAAAGCTACATGCTGAAGATACAGGAGAGAACCAACAATAATCTGAACACAGTTAAAGGAAGAACAGTTTCAAAATAGGGACCAAAGACTTCAACAGTCTGAAAGGAAAGCATGCAGTAGAAAAAACTCATAAAAGAAAACAGCATTTGAAAGGGAATGACCAAGAAGAAAAAAACAGTCCAAAAGTATTACACTCTGCATCCTAGAGCTGATGAGAATATCAATGGAGTGTTTGCCTCTGGGAGTGTTTACTGAGTGTCTGTATTCAGACCTCTTGATTCAAGTTACTACAGTTTTTGTGTCATACAGGTGTGAGTTGGGTCCTGGCAAACTTACGCATGTTGACGAACTGAAGGATTCCTGTGATGGAGCACAGTCTCAATGGTTAAATTGAGTTTTTTTCTTTTTTTCTTCCTTTTTTTTACACAAGATGCTTTTGGATCACAACATAATTTGATCCTAACATAGCTCTGGCTGCTTGAGCTGTGATTATAGCGGAGCGTATACATGTTAAGACATTTGAGGTTGTCCATGATATCATTGCCTGCTTAGTGCCAAACTGCTTCATGGAAATGACTGCACACTTTTAGTTTTGTAGTTTTTTTCAGTAGAAACCTGCTTTACTACATATCTTTTTTTTTTTTTTGAAAATTCCATTTTTTTAGGACCTGTTTTTTTTTTACCGTTACAACTTACCATCATCCCGTTGAAGAAGTAAGATTTTTACCATTTGGCCTTGTCATATATTGATAAAAGCATCATCTGTTTAGCCACCCTACCCTGTTGTGCTTAAAAAAAAAGTGATTATAACATCTGCGATATATATTTTCTTCAGCTTGAACTCTTTGGTGGAATTTGAAAGCATTTCCTTGTTTTACTGCCAGGCCATAGACTCTCTCTACTTGTCATTTATGGTTACTGCCGTAAGCCATCCAATTCCTGATCAGAAGCATTCCCTGGTATAGACACAGCAGATATTTCCGTTTTTAACCCAAACTTGGAAAAAACAATGCAGAATTTTTCTAACAGTCCGGCTCCCCCCTCTCTCCCCCCGGGGTTCAGTGGGAGGGGTGGAGGGGGACCTTCATACCCGCCTCAGCCTGCAGATCCCCAGATCTCCCCGAGGATGACAGATGATTACGCGGGGATGCAACAGCAAAGCCTGCACAGAGGCCATCACCACCCAACTCAAGCCAGCCACATGCTTGCTTACAGTGCTAGGAACAGAGGAGCTGTGGAGCCAACGCCAACACAGGGTAATATTCACAGTGGCAGCACTAACAACCCTTACAGGAAGGATGTCATGGATTATTATTTTTCAATGGGAGGAAAGGACCGGCACAGAAGAGGGGGCATGGGTTATGGGGCAGGTTTTGGGTACCCAAATATTGATGGACATATATCTCACCAGTACCGGCATGCTGGATCTGGCTCTGCACCGTCATCTGGCCTGATGTCACCATATCCAGTAGATTATGGCTCCAGTGCTGGTTCAGGTGGAGGTGCTGGTGCAGGAGCGTTCTCTCCTTCTCATCAGTACAATTTGAGTCAGAACCCTGCATTGCAGTCAGTGCCGGGTTCTCAAATGCAGCACCGCCAGCATGGGCAAAACTTCCCAGCTGTCCACCACGGACAGCAGCATAGGAGCTATCCACACTCTGGGCACAGAATGACCCCTCAGTACCCACACTACTCCCCACAGGGTGGAGCAACCACAGGGTCATCAGGAATGTACAGCCCCCCACCGCAGAGGTATCTCGACGGGGCTGCTAGCACTGGGTTCGATCCCAAAGTCAACAGTTCTCCCAGTGTAAACACCAGTTCAAACTCAGTCTCCAGTTCAGTTGCTGCTAACAATGTGGGGCCAATGGAGAATGTTCAACAGAGTTACCATGCTTCAAATTATCCTGGCTACTCCCCACAGACACATTCACTTCACAAGCAAGCCACACTACAGCACCGCAACTCACAGCACAACCTAGGGGTAGGCTATGACAACTCCCTCAAGATGCAGCACCAGGGCCCATCTCCAGGCTCTGTATATGCTAAACATCACCAAGCCTCCAATCCCAGTATACCTCAAGCAGCATCTCAAGAAATAGCCAAATCGCCAATGCATCCCAATGCCCAACAAACTCAGATCAACCAAAACTTTAGCCCAATATCCAACCCCTCTCCAGCTGCCTCTGCAGTGCATTCCCCCAGTTGTAGCTCCTCTCCTTCCCCTTTGATGGGTGTCTCAGAGGCACATGGAAACCCCTCAGGTCATGGTCCTTCACATCCTCCTACATCAAACCCCCGTAGCAGCCATGGTCAGGGTAGATTACTGCAGACCATGCCTCAGTTAAGTCCCACACCCAACTCAAATAGCAGCATAAGTAGTTGTGGTAGCAGTGGCAGTCATAAAGCTCACAGCATGAGTGCAGGTGGAGGGAGTAGTCTTCCTCCAGCAGTACGCAACAAAGTGGGTCTAGTCACAGCAATCGGATCTCGAGATGAAAGCTCTTCTGTTTACTCATCTTCTCCTCATGATAAAATGCAGGATGCTGGCCTGAACAGTCTTAATGCTTTGAGCTCACAAGTAGCCAACTTACCAAACACAGTTCAGCACATGCTCCTCACTGACACAGTGCTCTCACAGAAGAAGGGGAAAGAAGGGGGGCAGGTGCAACAGGCAGCACATGGCGTGGCCCTAGTGCAACCAAGGAGTCGAAATGCAAGTGCAACCTCAAGTACTAGCACAGTTAAAGATGGAAGTGCTATGGGCATTGGTGATGGTGCCAGCTTGGATGCTGGTACTGATGAAGACTTCTCATTGATGTCAGTCGGAGGCTCATCAGGGACCAAGGTGGAGCGTGAGGAGCAGTTTTCTGAGGGGGAACATGGGAGAGTGAGGCAGATGAGTGGTGCAAGCAGTGGATCTGAATCAACTGGCTATCACCCTCCATCTCAGACTCAAACACAGACTGGACAAGCATCAAATGTTAAAACAGTCACCTCTGATTCACCATCAAAAGAAACAATTGCTTCTGAAGCTAAAGCAGATGAATCCCACGTTCCCTCTTCATCGTCTCCATCCTTTGGATGTCAATCATCAGAGACTGGCCTAACTTCACAATCAACACCTCCAGTTTCCTCATCCCCCACATCAATCTCCTCCAGTATTCCTTCTTCACAGCCAAATTGTGTCTCAGAGCTTGGTTTAAAATATAAAGATAACAGAGGTGGCCATAGGAAGACAACAGAAATTAAAAATGAAGTCATCAAAAAAGAAAGTGAAGCCGTCGTTGAGAAAACAGACAAAGTTAGTAGCCAAATGCAAGATGTAGATGTCAATACGCAAAATGGTCAGGACAAAGAGAATAGGTTGCACAAGGCATCTAAACTACACAGTAATGAGAGGGATGAAAAGCACACATCTGAGGAACAGCAGAGTGCCAGTAGTGTTGGTGTGATCGTTTCAGCTCGGTCTGAAGGAAGTCACAGTGAAAAAAGCAAGCATGCCCAAGACAACTGCTTAGATGAGAAACAGTCACCCTCTTACTTAAGAGAGTCAAGCAGTCATAATGGAGAGGATGGTGTAGATCTCAGTTTGTATTCTTCCCTTAATCAGAAATCAAACTTCGGACGGCCTCAAAATCCTCCCCAATCCGGACCGCATAAATATGGCCACCCGGAATCAGCATATGGCTCAGATTTGTCAATGAAGAACAGAGGGAGGGCTGGCCCAGCGAGTGTAATGGAATCAAATTCCAGATACTTGGGGTACCAACAAACACAAACTGGTTATGGCCCTGTGCACCCAAAAGATTCTGGTTCTGCAGTAGAGGCTTTGGTGAAGAGTGGGCAAGGAACAGGATCTAAAGGTCATGAGGATAATACACAAATGCAGCAATTTCCAAGCCTTTTACAAGAAGTTCTTCAAGGTTACAATTTAGATAGACGCTACAGCAGACCAGAACAGGCATTTCCTGTCCATCTCCATGTTCAACAACAGTTTCAAACCAGACACCCGTATAGCATGACTGAAAGTATGAGGATGCAAAGTGGAGTAACTGAGGCCTCAGCTCATTCGGCCCAAATGGGTAGCTCTGCAAAGCTCCCACACCCAAACCAGAGGCACGGAAGTGAACCTGATTTCACCACAGATTCTCAGTCATCAGTAAAATCCGAAGTTTTGAATGTTAAGATAATGCAAAATGCTGAAAAAAACGAAGTGGGTGTGTCCCAGGGTCATTTACCACAGACCACAGAGTCTCAGCAACCCCCACCAAAACATATAAACTTAGCTGACTATTCTCTACCACAGAGGAAAGCATTATCTAATGTTTCTACCCCATCCTCTGCTGTGCAGGAACTCCTTTTGCAAGAGCCAGAGCCGCTAACAGGCAACGCTGGTCAAACCGAGTCTCAAAAATCATCAGGCTCCATATTAGCCCCATCAGAGAGGCGCTCTGTCATCTGTGATGTGTCGCCAAACCGACGCAGCACACCAGAGAGGGATAGGGAAAGTGACAGAGAGAGAGTGCGGGAGAAAAGTCAGAGTGGAGCTTCTGTGATTCAACAGCCATTTTCCTCTCTAGCAGCAGCCAATGATCTAAGTAAAAAGGATTCTGGAGAGAAACAAGTGGTGAAAATGGAAACAGCATCAAATAAGGCTGGCCTAGATGCTGCAAATTTACAAACTGATCATCATCATGGCAGCGGTGGAGCTAATGAAGCTGATATGGAGTATCATTCCAAGTCTGTTCTCTCATCTGTTGTAATGAATGCTGACCCCTATAGGCGAAGTAATGTTGATATCACACCCTTGGCTTCACATCCTATGAGCACTAATCCTTTATCTTCACCTTCAAGGCATCAGTCCTATCTTCATGGTGTTGATTTATCAACTGGCAGTGGCAGCAGTTTTCCTGGATATCGATATGGAGACACAAGAGAAGGGAATATGATACCAAGAAGTAACCCTCATTTTCCCTCCCACCATCCATACCATAGTTTATCCCCCCAGACTCAATCCACAAATAAACTTCAAATGTATCCTCACCCTCGTGGCCCCCCTCATCACCCCCATGACATGAGTGACTGGGTAAAAGCAATGAACAGGCCATCAAAGGAGATGATGTTGCAGCCTGGCTCCTCTCCAGGAAGACATAAGGTCAGCCAATCAGAACAGAGACAGAGGATAATTTCCCAAACTGACATTCCCAGTGAACAGCATGCTACAAAATCTTCACTCCATCATCAAAGTGCTTTCTTTGATTTGAAAATGTGGGAGTCAGCACACTCTGGAAGGGAGGGTGCTAGAATGATAGAGGGAGACTCCTACTACAGACCACAACCTCCTCCTCCTCCCCCTCCCCCTCCTCCTCCTCCCCCTCCTCCTCCTTCACAGCCTCATGCTCCCCTAGCCTCACATGGCCCTGTGCCTCCACAAGTGACTCATGGTCAAAATGCTGCTGAACCTGAGGTCTCCAGAGGAGCCACAGAAGAAGCCAAACATCCCTGCCCACCACCTCCACCCACCTCCACTAAGCCTTCTGCTGACATCAACTCCACTCAGCCACAGGTGCAGCGTCAGACTAAAGCTGGGGGTTCTGGAGACACAAATCCGCTCATATTGCGAAGAAGAGTTCGTTCTTTTATCTCTCCCATTCCCGCCAAAAGGCAACTCCAGGATACATCTCAGCAGAGGGCTGCCACAAATTCCCATCACTCCCCCGGGGCTCAATCTGAGTCTGTCCATCACAATGAAGATGACTCATCCAGTTCAGATATCCCATGTCCGAGGCTCTCTTCCCCTTTGCTTGGAGAAAATACCTATTTACAACCTCTATCTCCATCAAGCGGTAATTCCAAGGTTTTGCATTCCAGGAAAGGACGAGGTTTGAAACTGGAAGCAATAGTGCAGAAAATCACCCCAAATATTAAAAAGCCAGCAGGCCATGCTGATGATGAGTCAAATCATTACCCAGGCTTCTCTCACTCAGAAATACCACCGTTTAATGATTCACAGGACCAAGACTTAGCACATTTCCCGAGGGTCACAGGAGGGGATGAAAGTTACATGGATGAAAGTCACTCATTAAACGATATGATTCCCTTCAGAGGTGTGGATGAGACCGGCCCTTTACCTCCATCTGCTTACTCATGTGATCCTCATCAGACGTCCCAGGCCCTAAAACAGACAGACTTTGACTTTGGATTAGGAGCTGCTGTGGCATCAGCATCTGGAGACAAGGAGGATTTTGCTTTGCTTGGACCTCTACCGCCTCCTCCACCTCTTCCTCGCCCAGTCCAGGGTTCGCCACCTCCATCTTCGTCTGCCCTGTCTGACATTCAGCATTTCACTAACACTTACCAGCAGCTTGAGACAAGAAGAGGAGAGCAGTCGGCTGCTAATCTTCTTCGACAGAAACTTCAAGAATCTGGCATTGGATTTGATGATTATCCTGGCAGTGACTACTATGGAACGACCCCACCCCACCATAGCCAGGCTCAAGGACACATGCTGAATAGACAACATCAGATGTCTGGTAGGTCCAGTCTGTCGCCACAAGATTCTAAGCCATCAGAGAGTGTCGTGCCTAAAGGCTACTTCCCATCTGGCAAGAAAAAGGGCAGGCCCGTAGGGAGCGTGAATAAACAGAAACGGGCTCAGAACCCAGCCCAAACACAGGCGCAGGGCCAGCCTCAAATGCAGACTCCGAGCACAGCTCTGAGTGCTCCTCCAGCCCCACCCACTCCAACTGCAACCGCTGCCACAACCCCACCGACAGTGCAAACTACGAGCAGCACACCAGATCCTGCAGCACCACCACCTCTGACAGAAGATAAAAACACTCCCCCGCTCGCCCCACCTATTTTAACCCAGGTAGTGAAAGTGGATGTTGAGAGTGAGGACACACAGCCAGAGACTGATGCAAAACCTGTGCGAAGAAGACGCAGAGGTGGAAAAGATGACGATGAGCCACTGGGAACAAGAGGACGACAGAGGCGGCGGAGGAGAGGAGCAACAGCAGCGCCAACACCATCGGTGGCCAAAGATGACCCCGATACACCTTTAGGGTCAGGAGGAAGTCTAGGTACAAATAGAGTCTTCGTGGATCCAAATAGAAAGGGCCCGTTTGTTCCACACATACATGTGGAGAACAAAATACCGGAGATTGGGGCGGTGTGCACCATTGTAAATGCTGAGGAAGACAAGATGAAAGGAGAAAAAAGTACAGTCGGAGGGAAAGCAGGCGGGAGTGGAATTGATTCTCTCCTGACCTCAGCTCTTTCCTCCCAGTTATCTAGGAGAGACAGAGAATCAGAGAAAAGGGAGACAGATGAGGTGGAAACTACTCTTCAGTCAGGAAAAGCACTTCCTTCATCTGGCTATGTTGTTGCAGGCCCCGTGATTACAGAGACCAATCACTCTGGCCGCCTGCTTTGCTGCCTGTGTCAGAAATGGGCAAATTACAAACACCTTGGAGATCTCTATGGGCCTTTCTATCCAGCTGAATATGCTGCAAAGCTTCCCAAGAACCAGCCACAGGTCAGACAATGTCAAGCGACCACAGGCACAAACAAAACAGGACCAAATTCAGACACAAGCGCAAATGCTACGAGCACTGTCCAAGACACACAAACACAAGATGCTCAGTTTACCAACCCCTCAACTGAGAGTGACTATGCCATCAGCCTAGACTCAAAACCAACATCTCTTACCACTACAGTCAGAACTGTCTCCATAGCTGGTAGAGACGAAATGATGATGCATGTTGCAGGCAAGCTTAGTAACACCGCCTCATCTCCCACAACCAGTAAAAAAACAACCCTAACCTGGGACATGAGTCTAGATATCCGACCTATCCCTGAGCTGAAGAGAGAGCCAGACCTTGAGATTGACCAACAACAGGCACGAAAACCGCAACAGCAGCTGCAGCAGCCAACAGACGAAGCTCAACAACGACCTCAACACAGAAAGCTGACCTCACATCCCCGCTTTAAAAGGAGGCACAAATCTAGTGAGGATTCTCCCAGAATGGTGCCATCCAACAGTAAGGCGTCCCTGCCTTTCCAGCCCCCTCCACCAGCCTTGGACTCCCTTGGACCCTTGGCACAACTTGCCCAGCTGCCTCAGATGCCCATGGACCCAGAGGAGCTGTGGGTCCATGAAGGATGTATAGTGTGGACCAGTGGGGTGTACCTTGTCAATGGCAGGCTGTATGGCCTGCAGGAGGCACTAGATGGCGCCAGAGAAGCAGTGAGTGTCTTTTGTGTTTATTGTGGTTTGTTTGTTTTGAGATATTTTAGCTTTATAACTTGTTTATGATGTTGACTGCAGCTGTTTAAAGAAGATTTTGAATTCCTGTGTTAACTGATATCATAGATATATTAGCAGTTCATGTGTTACATGTCATGAAAAAACTGTTTTATGAAACAACATAAAGCAAAAACTTTACAGTATGTGAATAATGTTATTTCTTATTGATTTTTAGCATTTTGAATGGCCCCGAGCTGTTCTTTACTCTCTAATACAGTTTTAAGATGTATTGATTTGTTCTTTGCCATTCTGTCTCTGCCCGCTCAGTGCTGCTCATACTGTGAGATGGTAGGCTCAACCCTGGGATGCTACAGTAAAGGCTGTACACTCCGCTACCACTACTTGTGTGCTATAGAAGCAGGTAAGTGGATGAATTAAATCCAGACTTACTATTAAACCTACTAATACAATTTGTGTTCGTCTGAAATAATGCTTTCCAATAGTGGATATTTTTGCCTGCTCATTGTATCACACTAGGCAGCTGTACAAACATATTTATTATATACCAATATTTGTTTATGATACCAATATTTATACTTCAGGGCTTTGTGTGGCAATATTTGTACAGTACTGATACTTCCTTCTTTCAGACTGCTCTCTGAATGAAGATAACTTTTCCCTGCGGTGTCCGAAGCACAAGGTAAAGAAAGAGAGGTTGGTTTTCATGCTGTTTCTAGGAAAATTTATATCCAAATTTTGTTGTTGTTGTTTGTATGTTTGCTATTGTTTTTTTTCCACCCAATCAATGACTGAGCTTTTTTTAATCTGAATTTTTTATTTTTTTTCTTTCTTTCTTCCTTTTTTTTATCTTTCTTTCTTTTTTCTTTCTTTCTTTTGTTCTTCTCCTCTCCTCTTTTCTCCTCTCCTCTCCTCTCCTCTCCTCTCCTCTCCTCTCCTCTCCTCTTTACTCAGTTTACCCAGAGCATCCGGCCAGCCAAGTCAATTTACCTGGAGCAGTCAGAGAGAGGCTGAACACAACGGAGAAGAAGAAGAGACGCAGGAGTCTGGGAGCTGTACGTTTAGATTTATTTATGAGTTTGTGTATGTGTGTGTCTCAGAACATAGTTTCATTCTTTTCGGCAAAAAAATCTAAATTTTTGTTTTCCTTTTCCAAAATTGGAAGCCAAATACTCTTTTGGTGTTATTTAGTCTGCAGGAATGTTGTATCCATGTAAAATGATACAGACAGAATCAGACAAATTCTCTAGTTAGGTGTTTAGTTAGTTACATGTTCTGCAGCCAATTTTCTAGTATAAAACCCGCCTTGTCCACCAGTGGGTTTGATCTCACGAAATTAATTTTTATCTGGGAAGTGTTTTTGTTTGTTCCTTACTTGTTAAAAGACCGTTTTCTCATCATTGGCCCACCAGTAAACGGACACTAACATTGCCTCAGAGTTGCCGATACCTTTTCAATTCAGACAGTTTAATTAAATGCGGTGCTACTACTCCATACTCCTTGTTTGCTGTTTGTAAAGAAAAATCATCCTGCTCTCACCCTCCTCCTCACCTCACCTTAGTGGCTGTACTGCTCCTGCCTGTCACTCCCTTTCACTACCTCCCCCTCACTTTCAATCTATTCTGTCCTTATGCAAACTACAGTCTACACCATATGTCTCCTTCTTTTTCTCTTAAGTAAAGCTACATCAGTGTGCTTATAGTGGTTTTTAGGATTTAGCAACTTTTCCTCCATGTTTTATTATGTTTTATATATTTTTTTACAATAACCCAAGTGCATGGCAGTAAATTCCTGATTTGATTCAAGTTTACTGAGTAACACCCATTTGATTTGTTACAAAATGAAGTTTTACAATGGAAATATTTTTTTTCAAATTGACTGAATTAGAAATGATTGAGAAATATGTGTTTAACTTGCACATATATAGTAACAAGGCTTTAATGTTATGATTCAAATAATAGTTGTTCCTAATGTGTACTAAAGTAGTAGGTTACCTGTTGGGGTTCAGCTACATTTGATTAAGAATCTGTTAGAAATGCAGTCACCAGTGTTATGTTTTTGTCTAATTTCTTTAACTGTTCTTATTATCTAAAAAACTCCTCTCTCTATCTCATGTGCCTCTGTCTGCGGGATGTCTCGTTTTTGTGTGACTCACTCTGTGTGTTTTGTGAGGTGCATGGAGAGCTGTTTTCTCTCCCACTCTGCTGGACTGTTACAATGTGTAACCATCATCCCAGTTTCTCACAGCAGTAGGTTCTGTTGTTGTCATTCCCTCATGGTGAATATCAGGTATTAGAGTGCCTGTGACACCTGTTGGCTTATGATACACACTGTCATGCACTATTGCTTTGTGATGCATTGGAGAGGAACTGGTTATTGATTTGCTGTGAAGTAGGCATGTTTGCACTTTTTGGGGAAGCCTGTTTGTACGGCAGTGTCGGTTACTTACCGTAACTTAAGATTCAGGAGTACAGGTGCAGTGCTCTAACTAGCTGAAGAAAAAGCTTTCTTTCTTTCTCAGTTTCAGTCTGAATTTTACACAAGGTAAAACTAAGGTGGAGTTCAGAGTTGCGGTGTGTAACTAAAATTTTCACTTAATCAAGTTACAAGGGAAAAGGTCAACTGACCATTGTGTAACTTCACTAACACTTACCAGCAGCTTGAGACTAACACATCACGCATTCATGGAAAACTGCCGTCAGCACGTTTTCCTATTTGATTAGCTTTGGTGCTTAAAATAGTTCTTTTAGGATTCTGGAAACCTTGGTAACATCTAGTGAAAAGGCCCATGTTTCCATCAGTTTTGAGCTGGAGGAGTTGTGAGTTTTATGTTTCTCAGCTAACTGAGGAGTCAGAATAAAGAAGACATTTCAAAAGTTTTTTTCATTAAAGAAATTGTGATCTGCGTGGAAGCAGTTCATTCTATAAAACCATTTGCCTTGATGATGATGCTAACCTCAATTTTTTATTCTGTTTCCCCTCCTAGGTTAGTTTGGACAATAGAAGACTGAGAATGGGACTTTTTTCGTGAAGCAGCCCCCAATGTGAAAGGACAGAACTGGCATCTGTGACAGAGTACAACAAAAGGGAATGTACAATTTCTCAACAGGAATCAGCATTATTTACACTTAAGACAATGGAGAGAGGAAACCTTTTTTTTCTGAGAGAATTATTGCTCTTTACTTAAAAGCAGAAAAAAAAGAAAAAACCATGGACATGCAACATAGAGGAATGGAGCTACAAATAAAAAAAGACTTAAAAAAATACTACGAAGATCGAAATGGAATTAAAGGGGACATCAAGACTGATGGAGGAACTAAAAGGAACTTTTGTGTAAAGAACAAAAGAAACAAACTTCCTCTCTAGGCTTACTTTGATTTTCCTCAGACACCCTCAAAGTGTTAAACTCTTGTTTATCATCAGTTATCATCAGTTTTTTTTCTGGTTTTTCTTTTGATTGCTTTAAAGAAGCTTATTGGGAGCAAGTCGGGTGCTAAACCCTGAAAAGAAAAGGAGAAAATTTTGTATCCTCTCACAAGTAGTATCTTATCTTATATTAGGATGATCACAATTATTATTTTAGTCCTCATTATTATTTTGTATCCTCATCATTATTTACTCATGAAATGAAATGGATGTATCTCACTTTATATTCAGTCAACACATGAATTAGATTTTATTTTTGTTTTATTTTATTTTTTTCATTCCTGGAGAGGGAGGAGCCAGAGTGATGT
>JAPZDY010000009.1:17118872-17134365 GCA_029783645.1 Ctenochaetus hawaiiensis | reverse complement strand
AACTGGACTCAGACTCTGAGTCCAGTTGCCTTCGATTTATTTGCCCAGAATTTTATTGAGATCACATAGCAAGTTTGATTTGATGCTTATTTTGTCTTTCACAGGTCTGCTTGGCATGGTGGGTCATATGATGTTCATGCAGGTGTTTCAGACCACTGTCTCAATGGGACCAGAAGACTTCAAACCTCACAGCTATGGCTACTCCTGGGCGTTCTAGTAAGTCAATTTTAAAAAGTATGCTAAAATCCCACACACACACAATGTGTAATTGGAACTGCACTGAGTCACAAGGCATTCAGGCATGTGAGAAAGAGGCTTGGATGTTTGTTTAGAGAATGAGCAATGCTCTGTTTTCCATTAAAAAATCCTCAAAAGCATAAGACATTAACACAGAATGTATGACACGCTAAAAAGAAGATGCAAAAGATTCACTCTGAAATGCCATTTTTGTGTTGGTTCTGTGAAAAAGCTTCTTTCATTAGTTGTGATCTCACTGTGTATTACAACATTTAAATATCTACAAATAATATTATTTCTTCTTGTTTTTACTGTTTTTTTCCATTATCACATTATCAGTGCCTAGTTTGCCCAAGTATAACTGATTAATTGATTGATTGATTGATTGATTGATTGATTGATTGATTGATTGATTGATTGATTGAGATGTTTATATAGTTGTTTATTTAAGTGTCCTGCAGTGTCTGGCCCATATGGGCTTAGAAGATACCAGATGGCACATGACAGGATGGCTACATGACAAATCATTGTACACAGTTTAATAAACTCAAAAGCAGACAGACAGACAGACAGACAGACAGACAGACAGAGAGATAGATAGATAGAGAGAGAGAGAGAGAGATGCTTTCTAAAAAATACTTGAGAAAAGAAACAACATAAAGAAAGAAAATTGTGCTCTTCTAATTTTTTAATTTAATGCTTTTCTATTAAGTCGAAGTACTTGGTTACACACATGTACACACCCTCTGTGTCTCCATCAGCGTGGCCTGGTTCGCCTTCACTGTCTGCATGTCAGCTGGTGTCTCCACCCTGAACGACTACACCAAGAAGGTGCTGATGGTGGGGCCCAGGCGGAGCTCCGGCTTCAACTTTAACTCCGGCTTTAACTTCATGGGGCTGCTGCCACCTGCTCCTCATTACACCCCCGCAAACCCCTCAGTCGCCCTGGCCTGCCCCCCATCTCCCCCCAGGATCTCTCACTTGTCCCCCTACTATGAGCCCCCGTCGGCAACAACCCAGGCCTCCACTCCCAGACTGACTCACTCCCGATCCCTACCTCTCCCCCATTCTGACTCCTTCCCTCCTCCCCCATCCCACCCTGCGCCTGCATCCCCGTTCCACCGCCTCTCCCTCCCGTCCCCGTCTTCATCACCTGTCTCATCCGTTCACATGACCCTGCCAGGACACCAGAACCATTACACACCAGAGGAGGACTACAGCCCACTTTGACCCTCTCTATAAATCCACACTGGAGCCTTTCTGTAACCAGAGGACTATATATTTTATTTAGAAAAAAATCTTACAATTTTATTTGTGCATATAGAAACTATTCACAGTTTCATTGTATAAACAATAGATATCTTGTTTTGGCTAATGCCAGTCAACTGAATTAAACTGGTTTATCAGGCTGTTTTTGAAACATTATTTATGAGCAACAACTTAGCCAATCGAAAAAATGCAGCAGATGAACAACTAGCCTTTATGTTTAATCATTGCAAATCAAATGGAGAAGAAACAAAGAATAACTTCAATAAGTGTCAAAAAAATCAAGTTTTAATATTGTAAAAGTCATTGTAATTGTCATCCATAATGAGAAGTAACAGTAGCAAAAAAAACAAAACAGCATGAGAAATGAAGCAGTATGGGGAAAACAAGTATTTACATATTAAATCTCAGGCTTTAAGAGTCACAGCAGGTTGAGAAGATGTGACATATTTGCTGGTCAATGGTGGGATTTAAATGGCAAAGTTTAATACATATTAGATGAGTTTAACCGAAATCTAGTATAGGCTTCTCTACTTTGGAGTCCATTACTCTGGCTTATTTATGAGAAAAACTTTATATAAAGTCAATTCAGTGATGTATTGTAAGAGTTTCTGGGCAAGCTGACAGCCATTATAGTGTTGACGTATGATTTGACTTTGTGCAAAAACCTGTAAAGCAGTTTGCTGCCGTCTTTAAGTGCAAAGAAATCCTCAAATGCATTATATTATTGATTTCTACACTTTTTATCATTGCATAGTCACATCATTAGATCACACGCAAATCTACAACAGGTTACACACTAGTGGTTTTTTTAAGACTTCAAAACAACAAAATCATCACGTTGTAGTTACACTGTGTTTAGTGAGACATTATGTAAGGCCAGAGCACATATATATATATGACTAAAATTGGTTAACTAACAATAAAATAACAAAAAATAAACAAACAATAAAATGAGAAGCTCGCCCCTTTTACTCCAACTCTCTTATACACACCCTTCCTATTCACACCCTAATACACTTTAAAAAAAAAAGACCACAGATTTGACTCTTCATCCTACATTTGGATAGATCTTAATTTATCATAGGATCTCATACGCATTAAGGCAAATATTTTTCAGTTAACAGCAAAAATATTCTTAATCCTTAGATGCCCACAAGAAATCCAGCCCAAACTCTGGGTTGAAAATACACTGAAATACAGCTGTGATTGATCAAGCTTGCCCTTTTACTGCAAAATATTCAAAACACTCCATGACAGCAGGCTCAATTAATCACCAGTTTGTATTTGAGAGGTTCAACAGGTGTACTGTATCTGTAGCTGAATGTACACAAGCAGCTTAAATCTGACGTCTGAAACAGGCAAATATAAACATCAAACCATCTGTGACTCAAACCAGATTTTAGCTGAAAGGGTAGATTCACCCAGAGGTTTTGGGCTGGCTGGAGCTCTCTCTAGTGTCCTTCTCACGCAGTCTTCTTGCGTAGCACAAAGTAAGTGATGGATGAGATGAATGTGAGAGCGAAGGAGATCCACGCCAGGATGAAGCAGTGACCGTACCAACCGAACTTCTCGTCCTTATGGAAGCGGTCTGTGTAGATGGAGGCTGCGATCATGATGCACAGGCCTGGAGGGAGGGAGGGAGACATGAACATTAGTGAGGACAAGGAGTGATAACGGGAAGAGGGGGAATGCAGAGAAAGAAAAAGAAATCGAACAAGAAAAGAAAAAAAGGATGATAATAATAAAGAAATACTTACAGGCAAGGAACTGAAAGATGCCAGAGATGGTGAACCTCTGTCCTTTGCTGAGGGTGAAGAGCTGAGCCACAAACACAAAGATGCCCAGGATGGAGAATATACAAGCAAGGATCGAGCTGGCCTGAACTGCCTGGAGGTAGTCTGCAGGGGGAGCCAGAGAGAGGGCAACACAATGAAGAATGGTATGTGTGTGTTGTGGCAAGTGGGGAGCGCTAAATATGTCCCAAACAACGTATTGGCACGCCCAGCATACAGTCATTTTGCAATGACATTTTTGTTTGACAAATCTGGTTCAAGAATCCCAAATGTTTTAGGATTTTAAAGTATGCTGAAAATGCTGCCATGTAAACAAAAACAACAATTACTTTTTTGGCTAAAGTTGTAATTACTGCATAACCAAGCCACAATCCATCGCTGTGCATTATCGTACGTAAGGTTCAGGAGATAATCATAAGTCTTTACTTTCTGCTTTGCTACACAGCTGGGTCTCTTTGGTGTTAAATGGCAGCATCATTCTGAGCTCATGCTGCTTCTGCAATGTGACAAATAATCATTTGGATAACTGCAAACCCAGTGTGTGTAGCCAACCGATTTACATGCAAATGTTTGAGGGAACGTCAGAAGAAATAGCACTGCAAAAGTAAAGCTGCAGCTACATGCTGTACAATATTGCACTTCTTTTTTCTCCTCTTTTCTCTGATGAATTCAAAGTTTGTATTTAATGTGATTTATACAGCTGTCAAACTGTTATTGTATGTATTAGACGTTTTTGTGTAATGAGACCTCATAACAAGACAAGCAGTTAAAAGAAATATTTAAAGTCCCAAATGATCCCATTCCTTTATCCTATCCAATTATGGAGCTGAAACAAGGGGTACATGTTCTTATTATGCCCTTCCATCCTCACTTATTTGATCCCTTTAGATAAAAACCATCTCTAAGGAACACTTTGGGGAAAAAAAAAGATCCCTGCTATAAGCAATGGGATCCCACATGAGTGTACTATTTTCTGCTCAAATTGTTCCAGCTTTGGTTTATTTACAAGAGATTTCTGTATTTCTTTTATATCGCTGCGTTGTTCTCACTGGAGTGAGGTGGGGCAGGTCTCAGCTATAAAAAGGGGATGTCACATTTGTGTATCCACCAATCAGGACATAGCAACATTTGAATCTGGTGACTGTTGGGAGCTGTTGCTGTTTGGTTACTGTCAATTAAAACCACACCCATGTGGTCGTGATGAAGCAGTCTGGATGAGTTTTTAGGCATGAATGTTTCATATTTTCAATGAAAACTTAAATTTGAAGTCAGGTGTACAAGGGGCTTTAATGAATGACAGATATTTCAGCTAAGTAGAGAATAAAAGCAGCACAAGCAATTCATACGTGGCAGAAAATCAATTTAACACTTCTGTTTTATTGAGAAGTGAATATGACTGTGAGTGTTCAAGCGCTGTATGCATGGAAACAGGTTCTTCTCACTCTGCTTCTTGGCAGCATGAGCAGTGTGTGTGTGTTTGAGTGTGTATGTGACTTACCCTGTGGATAGTGTGCGCCTTCAGGGATACTGGTGAGGTTCCATACTCCATCATTGTATAGCCACCGACCCCACAGATCAGTGACGTAGGAGTCAGTCGCCCACCAAGCCTAAAGAGAAGTAAAAATAAATAAATAAAATGTTGCATACTGTCCTGCATGTTAATGAAAAAATTAATGAATATACACAAAGGGAGGGAAAACTCAAAGCAGGAGTAGGAATAAGCATGATTTTTGTGTGTTCACCCTGTGTTCTGACATGTATTTGTGGACAGCTGCAGGCAAAGGGATGGCAATCAAAGGGAGGAATGCACATCCGCCTGTCACTGTTTCATTCCTCAGGTCTCACTTGGGTATGTGAGGCTCCGGCAAGAATCTCACATATTTACATGTGTGCGTGTGCATCGTCTGACTAACACCTTGACTGCATTTTAAATGCACAGAGAAATGCACTGAGTGGCAGACACCGCAGACGACCCATCTGTCACTCAGAAATTTCAATTATGTGGCCCTGAGAGGAAAAGTGGGCCAACGACAGAAGGAATCAGGGCCTCGAGTAATGAAAGAGAGGTGAGCACATAACTCCTCAGCACTGTAATTTTTCCCATTCAAACTACAGAGGAAGTTAAGGATTGTTCTGGGGAAATTATCCTCTGTGGCTATAAGCGGTCTATAAAGAAGGGTGCACTATGTGGAATTTAAACTCCAGCATTAAAAACACAACAAAATTCAATGACTTACATTGTCGATGGTGGCCACAAGGAGGAGGATGATGCCAAGGATGTGAAGGGTAAAGATGGCAGCGAGGAGAATCAGCATGATGACTGTGCTGGAGAGAGAGAGAGAGGCACAAGAGGAAACTTGTTTTACCACTTTCCACCCTTCATTAGAGCAGGATGAATATAACTGGAGGGCTAACTCAAGCTAATAAAAGAGGACACACACACACGCACGCACGCACACACACACAGCAGCTAATATGTACTGAAGGAATCAAATATGGCCTGTAACAAAAGCTCCACACCTCCTGCTTGCTTTCAAAGACGCAGCCATTAAATGACAGCTCCAACAACAACACACACGCACACATTTACACATGCACACATTTCCATAAACACACTCATTCTGAGCTGTGACAGAAGGCCAAAACCAGGCACCCACTCAGGGCGTGGCTTCACGACTTCTAATTACTTTGAGTTACAGCTAACGCACTGCTAGTGAAATGCCTGCAAATAGACAGCAAGATAATGTTCCCATCAAGAACCAGGGAGGCGCTGGTGTGTGTTTGTGGCACACATCGGTAAACAAAATCGGCTGATCCCATCGCAAACAGCTCGTCTGTGGGTGAAGGGAGAGAGCGTTGATATGGGAAGTTCACTGCAGGCAGATGAGTTTGGGCTTGTTGCCTGCTTCTAACAATCCCACCACGCCTTAAAATAACAGCACAGAATACCTGCTACCCCCTCATCCCTCCAGCTGGCCCACGCCCATTCACTTGACTTGAATAATTACACGTTATAACGCAATGTAACTCAAAAAACTGACTTGTGACTCATCAAAAAGTTCTATTTTTCTCTTATTTTTAAGCCTTCTTACTTTAACTGCAATCTGTCTCCTTCACAGGCTCTTCTGCAGGTGTTTGAGAAATCACAGATGTGATTCTTGTGACTTAGAGTGTCTGTGGTTGTGCCCGATGTGGAGGCTGCGCTGGGTGTGAACAGAGGAAGAGGCACATATCTGGAATGTGCTGGTTCTTTCCACGGTAAAGGAGTGGTCAAGGGCTGGGTCCACACAGCCACCCAGTTCCCTCTCCCTCACACACACACACACACACTGATCACCAGAGGGCACGCTACTACACATGTGATCAAGCCTGACACATCTTTACCAAAAAAATTTTTCCATCTGCTTCGAATAGCAGATGAAAACACTGGCATGCTTTTGAGTCGTCTTCTGCCAGGCGACCAAACTTTAACAAACAAGTTCTGGAGCGCAAAAATTAAGTTAAGAGCTTTAATTTAGAACACACTTTGGGAAAACTTTGATCAAATGTCTTTCAAGATTTCGCCTGAAAACAAGATGTGTTGACTGTAGCTGCTTGGGGTTTTTAGGCCTGGCCTGAATGTGGCATAGTTTCCATGATGCCACATGTATTCTATTAAAAATGGAATACATACGCCTGAAGTCAGGCTTGAGACTGCTAAACACCTAAAAAACAAGAAAAAAGGAAGTCTTGTGCCCTTTTTTTAAAAAATTGACACATCAAGTTTGTCACTTCAGCACAACAACTTCAGTAGGAACTGAACACACTGCAGACTCACCTTGCCAGTTATGAAATACTGTAATTAAAAAGTTGTCTGTAATGGTGCACACAGGTATGTGAGAGGAGCACACCTGCCTCACTTCTTCATATTCATTTTGCTTTATCCTTAATAAAAACAATACTGATACTGACACAATACTGAAGCAGAGACTGCAGGACAGCTCCTATTCAAACCCGTTTGATCTCTCTGCAGCAGGTACAGAAAAGTTCAAGCCCAGATTCAAAAGTGAAGAAACTTCGACTTACTGTTTGATGGCCGTGTGTCTCTTCAAGTCTAATTCCTCCTGTTCTAAACGATGCTAATTTCAGACTCAGCTTCTAAATGCACAAACAGAAGGAACTACCCGTCCGCCCACTTTTTTACCCAGCCCTCTTTTTAAGTCCACACCCCAGACAAGCCTCTCTCCCGCTCGATCACATAATCTCTGCCTCCTTTAAGCCCTCCCACTCCACTCTGTGCTCCCTGTCCCACCCTCTCTGTCTGTCTGTCTCTGCATTACACACATGCAAAAGCTCAAACTGGCCACTATTTCAACAATTTTTGTGGGCAGGCGATAGATTTTCCTTTTGTGTTCGGGTGTCTCATATCTTTGTCACTCAGTTGATGGTGAAGATTTTCTCTGGGAGGGCAGCTGATGACTCACCGGTGTTTGAGGGGGGAACTCCCACAACAGTGGACATTATTGACAATGATTCTACTACGCTGCCATGGTGACAGACAGCAGCCCGGCCAGATCACAGATCACAGTCACGCCGTTGCTTTTGTATATATAAAAACAAACAGTCAAAGTCAGGCTCATGAACACATGCAGGCACAACCGACAGTTTGGAGTTTCTTCCTGAATCGCCGCCCTTCGTCTTTTCCCGCTTTTGTTACAGAGGAAAGAGTTTCAGGATGAAGGAATGTTGTTGGTTACAAGGAAGAAAGAGGTGGGGGCAAAATGTGAACAAGTCATAGCTTGAGTGAGAGAGAAGGAGGGAGGGAGGGAATGAGAACCAAGGGAGGAAGATGGAGAGAGACATGAAGGCAGCGAGGGAGGAATTTGGAAGTGGTGCTGTTGGAAACATTTCACACTGCTGCAACTTCATTATATATATTACTAATCACCATTGTTTAATAACTGATGGTGACTAATGTGGTCCTAATGAGTTCAATGAGTCAAAGTCTTCTGCTTCTCAAGCACATCACATACAGTAGTTAAGTTTGAGGGTGAATCTTTTAACAGCTGTTTGACTCTATCGACTGGTGTCACATCACATAATGGCATAGTTTCTGCTCATCTCTCATAGAGCTCATTGATTCAAAAAAGGGTCTGGATTCCTGTGGCAAATTACTGGCATTATTGCGCAGATTGCAAATGTCAGAGCCTCGTTGCTAACCATATCTAATAATTCCAAAGGTTTCTCTTACAGCATGAGATTCCCTGAGAGAGGACGACTATGAATCACTGAGCACGAGGGCAGCATCTTACATCATTCTTAAATTTGAAAATATTTACAAAAGTCTTACTCACAGCACTGCATTGCAAAAGCACACATAAACAGCTTTTAACAAGAGTTTATAGTTTTACGAGGTGGTTTGATTTTAAAACAGTTAAAAAGGTTTTGGGCGTGGTGTCTTTGAGATAGAGAAACCATAAATAACAGGAAAAAAAACCCTTTTGTCCATTTTCAGCAATACTGAACACTTGTTATACTTGAAAAACTAGTAAAGGCTACATTTCTTGAAGAAAATTTTGTGTACGTTGTGCTGAAACTTTCACTGCAGTTGTAGCATTTGAGATAGCTGATGTACTGATACAGCTGAAGTTAAAGCGTCAGTTGATTTAAAATATTGAAAGAAGATGAAATAGTGACTGAATTAGAGGTGTGAAAGTTGAAAAGTCCATGTATGTGTATTTACTGCATGACGTGTAAGCTGAAGTGTAATCACTGAGAGCAGATGAACTCTCAAAGAATACACAATAAGAAGTAAAAATGCCATTTGCTCTACACTTAAAGTGTGTTTTAGAGCCATAAAGTAAATTACATAAATGTTCACTGTTCAAGAACATCAATACTGGTGTTGGTTTTTTCTCCAAATTTCTAAAAAAAAAATTGACATTTTGAGTTCAAAATTGCTCCACATGCCATCAATTTTTCATATTGTTCTGAGCCTTAGAAGGCCAGTGCTGACAAAGAGTCAACTCTTTTCACTTTGGACTCATATTTATGACATGAAATTTATAGACATAAGATAAGGAAATAAATACATATAAGCAGATGGAGACTCATTATTCACAGGAGCTGACACTAATTTTTGGTAACTTTCTACTTTATGTGTTTCATATTTGATGCAGTGTTTTTTTTGACAGCTGTTAAAGCACCACTGGACTGCAGTCTTTCCACTGATGATGATCCAGTGATAAACATCAGGGCTGTGGCTACAGACAGACACCTCCCAACACACACACACACACACACACACACACACACACACACACACAGTGGAGAGCCTCTCAGCCTCTCTGAGCTGCTTGCTCAGCTACAACACAGGTACCACACAGAAACTCTATACAGATGTGCTGTCATAGCTGCAGCAGTGTGTCTACAGTGTGGACACAGAGAATCTGACAGCAGCTGCTCACAGCTGGTTTGCTCTGACTACCATCTCTTTGTGACAGCTCCTGTGGGTAATCAACTTTGGTTGGTGCCTCCAATTACCTCCTGTGTCAAACACTGTGCACCGACAAGGCCACACCCCCTGTAGTGGTTATCCTGTTTAGTCCTCTGCTGCACTTTTTGTATTTTGCTTAGAGGTAAGGAGGGATCTAGCATTCAGAAGAACAAATTAAAGCAGATTAAATGTCAGTTGACATCTAACCACTAAAGTGTCAGTTGAAGAGCAAATGACAAATTTATAGAAATGTCTTTTGGAGTGTGAGTTGCGGAGGAGGAAGCGCTAAAACAGTTACAGTGTGAACAAGTTAAGGTATCAGGTATATGAGCCCCCAAGAGACCCTGGTTTGATGTTTAAATGGAGTTTCTGAGTGAAGGAGTACAAAGAAGTTGAAGGGGAGTTGAAGATTCAAAATGGGTGAAACTTTCAAAATCCAAAAAAGTCATTCATTTATTTTAATTAGGAAAGGGGAGAAAGTTAAGGAAGTAAATCTCACAAAAAAGTGTCTAGAAGAAGAGGGAACGGAGTAATGCATAAGAATTTATTAAATGTTATTCATCAAACAGAAGCTTTTTCTGAATTTAATGAAACACAATGTATGCTCACAGTCATTTAATCAATGTTCATTAAGGTTCTCACATTGAAATTGTTGAGTGTTATGGATAAAAATAATACAATAATAATATAAAATAAAAAAATAATATTCCATATGGTAATCTGACAGGACACCGGACTCACATTTAAGAGTCATGTGGATCACGTGACATGCAAACACAGGGTCAAAGTTTAATTATTTAATAGGAACAATTCAGACTTTTCTCTTATGCTAGTTGGAAAATTAGTGTACAGTGTAGAATTAGGTGTACTCTTGATAATGATAATACATCAAAAGTATATGCTTCTCCCTCCACGATTGTTGACTGTATAAATACACTTTATAACAGGGATAAATTATTCACTCATTCTTTAATCTTATTAAAAGGTGGGATGGTCCTTTTTTATCTGTATCAGGCTCATCTACCAAAAAGCACCTCTGCTGTCTGATCTTGTATATACACTACGTTATGTTAAGGATATGTAATGCTTATTTAAATTAATTTAATAAGTGTATGGTCCCTGCAAATGGAATGAACTGCAAAAAATAAAAAGTTCCATTTCATCTGATCAATTTTTTAAAAGGACATACTTAAGTGTTTGCAATCAAACCCATTCAAGTGGGGTGGGTGTGTTTTTTTTATTTAATTTAATCCTATTGTTGTAAGTATTTTAATATTTTTGTTATATTTTTTATTTTGTTTTATAGCAGCTGTAATTCCCTATAATCTATATATCATAAGCCAAACATATTCTTCCCCTTATGTCATATTTTACACTTCAAAGCAGTCACACACCCTTCTGTTTATTGTTTGTTAGCACCACCTAATGTTATTAGCCAACCCTCAATTTGGTTTAGCCCTCTGGCTCACTAGCTAGTTGTGACTCTGTAGCATCCTGCTCAGTAGTGGCAAAGGAGA
The DNA here is from genome assembly GCA_029783645.1 of Ctenochaetus hawaiiensis. Classification (NCBI taxonomy): domain Eukaryota; kingdom Metazoa; phylum Chordata; class Actinopteri; order Acanthuriformes; family Acanthuridae; genus Ctenochaetus; species Ctenochaetus hawaiiensis. The sequence continues at coordinate 17,123,074 of JAPZDY010000009.1, read as the reverse complement.
GCGGTGTAAATTTAATGACAGCCACCACATACAAAGGTTATAGCTAGCAAAACTAAATTCTTTTTTTTATGTCCAGGTCAAGATGCAGAGAAAAGCTCACTGTTCTTCAAAAAGACAACAGAGAGCTGTGCCCTGTCCTCAGTCTGTAGGTCAAATGGCAAGAGGGAGGGTATCACAGGTGAGATTAAGAATGAGAACTATTTGTCTTTCACAGAAATGGATGTAGATTTAATTGAAAGATTTGTTCCCTCTTTCGTGACCACTTCGGACAACTAAAAAGATTTTGAACTCAGGCTGCGTGCCATGCTTTATATTTTCAAATACAGACAGGAAGCATGTGAGCAGTTTCCCTTTTTTCTGTGGCTTTGATATCTATGTTCTCCAAATTAATTTCCAGAAAAGATATTGTCTTTATATATGAATTTAAGCCCCTTGATTCAGCTCTTTTTCCAAAAACTGAGGTTGCAGTGTAGAAGCTGTTAAAGAAATTAGTGACTAAGCGTCAGTTTTAATAATAACAACAGCACTAATAAGTGACATGAAAATCTTTAAATAAATACACAGGATTGCCCTCAAATAAAGTGGGGGATTAGTGAGCGACAAAAACTGGTTTAGTGAAGTATTAAATAACCCCCCAAGGTCTCTGAATATAAATGTCCAATTTCAGAAAACTGTCTTTCCAAACTTGTAAACTTATAATACTTTTATTCATGTAAACAAATCTCACTTAAATAAAAGATTAAATTAAGACAAATATAGAGCTATAAATAAATACAAGGTAGGGCAAGGCAAGTTTATTTATTTAGCATCATTCAGACACAAGGCAGTTCAAAGTGCTTTTCAGGGGCATAGAAATACATTAAAAAGAGACATTAAGAAAACATTTATACAAAGGTATTAGTGTGTGTTATAGTTCTATTAAAAGTCAGATGCGTACAAGTTGATAGAGACAGACTAAAATACTCTCGCTGCACACTGTGACTGAGGTCACCTGTTTGCTTCTGTTGAGTGTAAAAATACGCCGATGCACCAACAGAGGTGTGAGTCAAAGGCTCAGCTGAGTACCTGGTCAGTATCATGTCGGGCTGCCTCAGCCTCAGGTATGAGCCAGTGCGATAATAACAGGCTTCAGAAAATCCACCTGCCAATGCAGTGGCCTTGAAGCGCAGCAGAGCCTGCTTGAGTTTACAGCAAGGCTGCTTGTGCGGCTCCATTCTGGTGGGGTCACGAGGTCCCTAACAAACACACTCACAAAGAAATACACTACTGCCTGACATTCCTCTTAGGAATGAAACCAAGACACTTTGTTGACCGCTCCTTTGTTGAAAGCTACGAAGTTTTAATGTGGTTGTCATGGAAAATAACCTTTTTCATATGTCGCCAGCTGGAATGCTAAACATAGCCAGCACTAAGATGTTGAACTAAATGATGTCTTTGCCATGGCAACACTCCAAGTTTCCTTCCCTTATGCGCATCGTTGATTTCCATGACAACACTGTCAAACTCCACAAGCCAAGGTAAATGTGCCACCTATTTTACCAGATATTACAACTGACATGAATGTGAGGCCATCCATTCATGTTGTAAATGTTAGACGCCACACCTTGATCGTACTACACCAGTGCCAGAGGTGTCACACCCAAATCCCTGCGGCAAACAATGTCAGTCCTTTCTATTTGGCAAATCACATGTGGAATAATGGTGGCCTGATCTTGTCAAACTCTTCATTGCATCTGCTACATAAACACCAAAAAATCTATCACTAACACAAACAGCCCCGTCTGAGAGGAAAGACAACTCCCATGCACGCAAGAACGGTGCGTGTGCTCATAAACAGGCGCTTTACAGTTTGACTCTCGACTGGAAAAAACAACAGTGATACATCTTTGACAACGGTTCTTACGACTGAGAAAAAGGAGAGAGGTGAGAACAGAGAATGTGGTTGGACCTGATACTCTTTTGGGCGTGTTGATCCCACCTTGCAGGTGAGGTAAGCCAAGGCCTGTACTGCACTCTACAGTGTGATACGGCACTCCCTGCAGCCTGTTATACAGCCCACAGCATAACTCCTGAGTGAAACCGGTATACATGTGGAGCAAACACTGCTTTTTTCCACATGGGTTATGCAAGACTCAGGCCTTTCTTCAGTTCTTGGTAAATTTTCAGGGGAGGAAATGCCATGAGTCATGCATCCGTCAGCTATCATTTTTTCTAAGTGTGTGTTTGACCATGCCACTGCCTACCACTGTTTGCATCGGAGGGGCGGAGCAGGAGCCCAGGAGCCTCAGCACGTTTTTAGATCCAAACACAAGTTGACAAATCACATGTTGTTATAACTACTGAAGAGGACCAATGAGGTGGCTTCCTCAACAAACAGCCCTTTGTCAAGCCGCAAGTGCTGATCAGTACCGGAAAAACCAGAGTCATAAAAGAACACTTTGGAACAGTTGTGATGTTGTCTGCAATGTAAAGTGTTGTGTGCACAAATATTAATGCTGATTCTTTGAATTACTTTCTCAGGGCTGGTGGGTTCAGGGCAGCTCTGCTCCAGCACCCCATTAACTGCACACAAAGGGGTCGTTAAAAAGTCGAATGCAGGCTTGAATCTACTGTTCAAAAATGACTGAAATACACTTGGACATTTTACATTGTAGAAGATGAGCTATGTGACTTGTCAAGAAGACAATTACTGTCCCTTTTCCCACATAGTAAACAAGCCCCCTTTATTTTTGTCTAAAAGTTATGGCTCTGAGCTACATACTGTTAATTACTGGTTGCTGGCAAAGTTTAGAAGTGTCTGACATTCATCTCTTTGACACAAGATAAACTGCCCAGGAAAAGAGCAATAGCTTAATGACAAAAAATATATAAATGAGATGTTGATAGACAAACAAGGCCTGTAGCAGGAAGGATTGCTATTTTATGTTAGGTAATGTCAAAGTCCCTTAATTAAGGTGTTTGTGAGTAGCCTCAGTGAGTGAGTATTTCGACATGACTATGTGAAAGAAAGCCAACAGAGCCTTGCCCACATGCCAGCACAGTGAGTTGACCACAGCCAAGTCATTGCTGCTTTACACAATAGCAAAGCTCTCTGTCTGTGGTTGACTGTCTCACTCTGCTCATTCCTTCTCTGTGTTACACAATGTTACACCCTGCCCTGAGATTTCTAAATTCCTAATATAAAATCAGACAGAGAGTGTATTTAGAGGATTTGCATGGGTAATTTTAACGACTATGAATGTGTGTGTTCTTTTGACTGAAACACAAGGGCCACTGTCAGCAGCTCTTTGTGATGAAACTCTCACCTCACCCCAGGCGATTGACTAATTGGAAAAGTCGACCATCGCCCTCGTCCCTACTACCAGTTTTGCCAGGCTGGTTTTGAAGATAAGCTACTGTACAGGCATGTCAAGGAGGAGTGAGACACATGCATTGTCACCCAAAAGTATTCACACGCACACCTACATATCCATGCACATCCTTATCTGTTTCCAAAAGCAATGACACATGAGCCGAGTTCCTAAGGGGAAAAACAAACATGCATATAGTACATACAGGCTGCATACTCATCATCTTCTTCGGGAGTGACACATTCCCAAAGGCTCTGAAAGAACAAACAACACTCACACTTAGAGCTTCCCTTCCCATTGTCTATAGCTCTGTTACTCAGGAGTAAGATAATCATTATTTTCCAGTATTGTACAACAGTATCTATCATAGTATTTATTTGAAGGTAACCTCCCTGACTCCTTTGATAAGAAAATTAAAGACTGCTTTTTTTTTTTTTTTTACATGTTCTAGAAATTATTCAGTTGGGAAATGTATGAGTAGAATGGCAACATTACAAAGTGAATGAGAAAAGGTGCAGGTTTAGGATCATGATGACCCACAGTTTTTTGTAAGTTGAAGAAGTATTAATTGTATTTCATATGGTGTTGCACTGGGTTTAATACTTACTCCGCTTCTATTTTTAATTTTTACGCTTCCACTTAAATATACAACAATACAATGTAAATTTTGTTATGGACAACACACAGCTGTACATATTATTAGTGCCCAGCAATCCAAACAGTTAGTTTTAGTTTAATTTAGACAATTTGATTTAAACAAAATTTACTTTTACTTATTTAAACATTTGATCTCTGTTGAGCTACTCTTTCTGATTGCATTTTTGAGCTATATTTATAGCTACATAATAATAA
>JAPZDY010000009.1:17088305-17118514 GCA_029783645.1 Ctenochaetus hawaiiensis | reverse complement strand
TCTTTTTCTGAGCTGAAATTAAACAGTATACCAAAGAGTTCTTGCTGAGAGTTGCATGTGCACCGTTGGCTTTCTGCCTGGGTTTTGAATAAAATCAGACTGGAGCAGCTTGAGGAGTCTATCAAGATCCAGACATGGTGGATGGATACAGTAGATGTGAGCCACTGTACTTTTTTAGGACTGCAGCACAGCTTGCAGTTTGGCCAGTACTGAGTGTGTCTGTCAGTTTTGATGCCCGAGCCATCGTTTACATTCAATAAAAAAAGAGTTTCTCATATTAAGTCGAGCAGATCCGTTTCCATGGTTACCAACCATGGGTTTTCATTCTTGATTCACTTCCTCACCCTGAGCGCTCTTTTTGTAGACCTCTCTCTATTTTTTTCCCTCCCTCGCTGACATTGCTACATTTAACTCCAGTTTCTCTTCACGTGATTTCTTCTCCTCTTTGGGAACATTTGTGCTCCTCCTGTTTCCTGCTCTGTGCCACCCTCCTGCTTTTATGCCGCCCCCACAAAACCTTGCTCTCTCAATGAAATCCAGACATGCACACTGTATTCTCACTCTGAGTCTAAAGAAAACAACTCCTGGCTGTAGCTAGGCAACTCCAAATATGAGTCATCCCACTGCCGCGCCCATCATCAACTGATCACCCCCACCCCCCACCAAACTCCTTGACGTACACACATACACAGCTTCAGAGCCACTTTATGAAGTGTAATTGTTTGCAGCATTCAAACTGTGTGGTTGTGGTGGTTTATCTAATTTCACACTCTTCTAACCTATCGTTGAGGTAGACATGAAATACAGCCTTGAAATGGAGACACTGTGGTAAAATTACTAATCTGGACTCAGTTGACAACATCATGGCCACAATGTGATGACTGATCACAGCTTGGCAGAGTCACTTATTGTCAGATGGTGGAGTTGGCAGCAAACTAATAGAGAACTACTTCTGGGTTTTTTGGCCAATTACAGTAGTTCACAGGCAATATCATTAAAGCTGTGTAGTAATAAAAGATGAATCACTTATATTTTAATTAACTTTTATTAGATGCTTTAATTTTGAGGCAAGATGAAAGTTGGAAGGAACACTTGCAGTAAAGATTTTACTTCAGAAACAAACAAAGGCAAATGACTGTAAATCACATACAAGAGTTGGGTACTAAGTGAACTTTCCAACTGACTTGAATGATTACGACTTATTTTCTAAAACAGATGAAAGGTTCAGTTTAACAAAACAAAGAGAAGAATTTATTTAAAAAGAGGGCAAAGGTCAAATGATATTTAGATGGCAAAAGATCGGTCAGCGGTCAGTGGGAAGGGGTCACATACTTATTTGAGTAAGTTCATGTCTAAATGTAGATTTATTAGGAAAAAAACACATATTTACATCAATCAATAGTATTGAACAGATGGAATATAAATTTTTATTTCGATTTGTACTGTTTGTACTGAATAAATCCATCTTTGTTGCCTCAAAGCTTACAAAATAAAATTTTCAATGATTCTTTAAATTATGCTTTGACAGACAGACAGATAAATCTAAATAATTATGCCACTATTATATTAATTCCAATAACATTACACCAGTGTTAAAATAACAGTAACTATTAGCTTAGTGCAATGCAGTTCTGCTGTCCTCTAGTGGTCAGAAAGTAGACTATGAACACGAGTTTTTAGTTAGATAAGTCATGTGTTCCAAAATCCTCCTGGCATAAAGAATAGAAGTATAATTAGTAAAATGAAATTACAGTATCCAAATGAGGTGGGGCTATATGGGCCTCTTCAAGAAGAATAGAAAAGGTTTATTAGACACCTTTATATTCTTTTTATAGACTTATCTCCAAGCTTTGTGTGAGACATTGTACAATTTTAGCTGTTGATTTAGCAGTGATTTTAAAGAATCCCAGAGAGAATTAAGAGGCATGATGAATCTGCAGCCAACTCATAGACATCTGGAACATGACAAAGGGCCCCAACCATCACCCGCCGCCTCTTTGTAAGGGCTCACATGCCAAAAAGGTTAGAAACCACAGGTTTAATATTTAGCCTTTAGCCGGGCATTGCATTTTGTGGGACTAAAATGTTTCTTTTTATGTTAAATTTTCACATATAAATTGAAAACGATATCTGTCAATTAAATGTGGTGCAGCAAAAAGTTTAATATTTTCCTCTTCAGTGGTGTTAAAGTACAAAGTAGAAAATGTAAACATTCCAGTGAAGTACACATACTTAAAATATTGAAGATTACTTAAGAGCAGTGCTCCAGTAAAATAAAAAAGCTACTTAATAACTTTCCACCACTGGTTTTAAGAAGCCATTGACATTACAATTAAATATAGAGGAATTTTGACCCTGGTCCTATTAAGCATGCGCCAGCTGGCTCATTCAGGCTAATTAATGAACAGGTGTGTCGGCAGGAAGTCTACAAAATGAATGCTGCTGTTTACTCTGTCTCAATGTTTTGATGTGCAGAGATAAATTCTTATTGGCGATGCATTTGAAACAAAAAAGAAACTGCTTCGGTGTTATTCTCATTTACACCATAACAGCGATAACTTTACCTTCAGTGAGCTTGTGTGAGCCCACTGTCTATTTTTCACTAACAAGCTCTCCTGCTGATCCTAATGAGAACAGGAATCGCGTTTTGACCACCAGAGGCCTCACTCATCCCTTTATCCGAAGAAGAGGCAGAAAGCAACTACAAAATCACTCAATGCAGGGAGAAGAGTCGAGAAATCTTCCGAACTTTCACTATTTGGAAAACTGGGACGGGACACAAACCTCTGCGGGAAGGCCTGATCGGACACCTAAATCCAATATGGCGCCTACTGCTCTTACTATTGATCAAGGCTTCAAAGACCGTGACAAACCTAAGCAAACCGAGGGGGGCTGGCTGCATACTTCACTTAACCCGTCAAGTGAGGACTGTAGTGAGGGTGAAATAAAGCCTGTCACCTTCGGCAAGTTTTACATGACTGGTTACCTTGAAACAAACACTCCTAATGTGGGCTACCAGTCAGATTCTGCTGCCTCAGGTAAGCCATCTGGGGCTTTCCCGCCTTTTCTTGCTGACTTTTGGGGGTAAGCAAACAACAAAATGCCTTAATTATTTTGGCCATTAACTGAAAGTCCATGGCGCGCGGTTCCAGGCACTTGTAGGTCGCGTGCACCGATCATAATTTGAATAATGAGAATACAAATAGTCTTTTTCTCCCAATTAGATTTATTCTCCTTGGACTAGATGACATGTAACGCCTGAAGTTATTTCCAAAATATCAAAGTTAAATTTCATTTTTTTTGGCATTATGTCGTTGACAATTAATCAATAGGCTACATCTTTTTTTTTGTCTGTAGAAGTCACATCTTTACGTATTGTTTTCCCAAAAGTAATGTGCCGTTCGGTCAATTGACTTAATCTGTATATCATTGTCTCTCTCTTCTTCCTGTGCTTCTCACCTCTGACTTTTTTTTGCCCTTTATAAAACCATAATCATATTCCCTTCTCATGCTTCTGCCACCCCACTTTCAGTGTGTGCCTAATTACACACTACTGACATACAGAAGTTGGCTGATATTTCGTCTTTTTAAAATGTATCCGCTTATTCATTTTCGTCGACTCCAATATGTTTCAGTAATTTACTATTCAGTCCCATCCTTTAAATTAAGTGTAGTGTCTGATCTTTCAAAATAGGTTCTGCAACTTAAATCCTGACAAACGGTCGCTCCTACTGGTCTTTGCAATATAATCAAATAAAGTGCTAATAAGATACTAGTGAGCGCATCTCTGCAGTAATTTGATAAACTATAAATTCCTCTTTCACTAATAAGGGATACATTTAACTGTGGAATAATCCAGTGTAATTGAGAGTAGAGTAGACTATAAAGTATCAATTGATCTGAATATAACTGTACCTGTTTCAGACTTTTATCTTAAATCCGTACTGCTCATAAGTACAAAATAAACTCCAATGTTTTTCTTTCTTATTAACCCTTAAATGTAGGAGTTAAAATCAACTTTTGGACTTCCTCTCTTGGACTCTCATATGTACATTTCGTTTTTCCAAACCTATTCATTTAGCTAGTATCAAGTGCCGTACATCGTTTGATTCATGAAAACCTCCGTTTCAGATGGGTTAACCTAAACTCTCAATTTTTCTCAATTTTATCTCCCAGTTTACTTTGTCTGAGAATAGATAAATTTATCAGAAGGTAAAAACATGTATGAACATTTGGTATTTTTCACAGTAAATTCAGACAGAAGTTTTGTCTTTTTTTGTGTTTGAGAAAAATTTGCTTGGATGTTGTAGAAATCCAAATACATTTTGTCTACATCTAACCTTTTTTACGAATGTGTAGCTACTTATATTCTTATATTCAATAGTTTTCCAAGCTTTTTTTTTTTTTTTTTTAAAAAGCAATATCTTATTTTATATTCTTATTTTGTTTACATCTATATTTATTTTGTAGATGTGTCTTTGAATTAAGTTCAAATAAAGGTAAATAAATCATGACAGCGGACACTGAAACAAAATGACTGTCTCCATGTCTGAAGTTGCCAGTATGCATTAAGGCTTAAACTAACAGAAGTGTGAAGAAAATGTTGCTTTCAACTCATTATTATCAAAAGCCCAGAGATTGAAGAATCAAAATGGCCTTGAGACAGTTTTGTAGTATTTTTTAAGTAAGTGTCATGTAGGTGACAAAATGCGGCATTAGACAGTATGGAACATTTTTAATGTCACGCCTCTCTAAAAGCATACAAAAAAAACCCACCTTGAATTTGAGAAACTTTGATTAATCCCTTTTACAAAAATACTAGTCAGCTGTGTAGAGACTTTGATAAAAGTAGCCTTGTATATTAGATGTTACAGTGAGTGATTCCTACACCCAACCAACTCCCTATATTCCACACAAATGCAGACACTGCCACTGTATTCTCCCCTGTGAACTTTGGGGTGGTTTGTTTCTGTTTTATCAGGTCAGGAGAGGATCAGAGGTCAGCGGGGCAGAGGCTCTGAGGAGAGCTGGCAGAGGCTGCAGCCTGTGGTGGACTGTGGAGACCTCGCCATGACCCTCACTGTCAGGAGGAGACGAGCTGTGCAGCTGCTGCTGGACCGGGGTGAGGCTACAGCTTCTCTGTGTATCGATACTCCAGTTTTGTGTCTTGGACAGTGACTTTGTTAAACTTAGCCTGAATTTGGACATTTAGTACAAAGAATGGTTGCAGAAGGTGTTCTCATCTTTGTTTTGGCATTTATAAATCCTCTTGAGTTTAGATTTTGAGACATTTACTTTCCTTATGTTAATCTATGTATCACATCTTCATCAGAGTGAAGTTTGGGTTTTGTATTGTCTTTGTTTGTGTTAGTGAACGAGTCATCTGTGCCTCTTACCCAGCTGACCCCTCAGTGTGGCTACTCTGTTCAGACCACATGGAGAGACCTCAGTCTGATGGCTCAATATGATGCCTGCCATGTCACCCAGGAGGTATGGCATCCATGCAGTCAGTTTTATATTTTTTTATACATCCGGTCAGTGTTGGTGGTCAGTGTACTCAATTGGAGTAAAATTCCTCAGTGTGTAACACAGTGACCTAGACAGCTGAGTTTTCTTGCTGCAAAATCTTTTTCCTCTGACTGTTACTTAGGTGTTTGGAGCGTTCCTTGGACTTGCATATCAGCATATTCGTCTCAAGTGAGGGTTTTACTTCAGTTTGCAATGCAAGGCCCCTTTCTTGTTAACAACCAGCTGTGTGCGTTACCTAGTCAGCAAGGCTTAGATATATCCATGCTCAAATGAAAAGTGCAAATTTCTGTTCTGCTTAGATTTATGAAACGTTATTTTTGGATTTTATTCATGGCAGTTAAATAGATGTGGCCACACCTCTGCACAGGCCTGCAGAAAGAGGCTTAATTGTAAGATTTTGTGTGACTTCAGACCTTCATCTTGTCCGCTTGTGGCTCTCTGCTCTGCATGTCTATGTTGGTATAAAAGACACGCCAACATCAGAGTAGCAGCACACAGCAGAGGAGAGTGATGTAACCTGGTTGCTTTCCTAGCAGTCCCCAGCCTTACCTAAAAGAGCCAATGATGAGAGGAGTCTGTGCTCGTTAATTTGAGTATGCCTGGTTGCATGTTAATGAGAATATTAATGGAATATTCATTTTCATTAGCCATGTAAACAGCTTAGTAGGAACATTGTCTTTTAATTAATGAAAAAAATGATTATATTTAATGCATATGAAAATAATAATTGCTGTCACTGAATTGAAGGAAGAACTATGTTTGATTTTCTCTGGTTATGAGCCAGAATCTTGTGCAATAAGTATCCTTATATATGTAGGGACTGCAGACACGGCTCTTCAAACAGAAAGACTCACCTTAATTGGTTAGTGTAAAACCAAATGAGGAATTTATTATGTCAATTGAATCCATTTCATATCAACACTGACTGGACATTTACATGAAATGCAGCAATTTTTCTCTTGGAGCCTTTCTGCTGATTTGGGTTAGGAGAATAACTGTTCCTTGCATCCTGCACAGTCCTTGTTGGCAACAGGGTTAAAGATTAACTATTTAAATGGCCTCAAAAGAATTAAAACACTCTTACATATTATTGACAAGATTGTTTGGGCCTTTCATGGAGCACTGTCTCAGTGGTTCTAATTGTTATTTCCTGAGAAAGTCTCTCTTCTAAATGAGAGACATGTCTTCTCTAATGACTGAGCTGTTTAAGCAGACAGCTGTGAAAAAAACAAAATAACTCTGTTGAAATGTGTTCAGGATGATAGCTATGTGTTGCCTCTGCTATGGAGAGGGAGTCCAGTCAAGATGTCCTGCCCAGTCTCCCAGATTCAGTCTCAGGTCGTGGGCCCACACTCGTCCGCCTTCCTCTGCTGCTCCCCCTATGGCATGACTGTCAGAGTGCAGGGGCTATCTTCTACAGATGAGCTGAGGGTAAAGGGTAAACACAAAAACTGTATTTCACTTTTCATTTTATTAGCACTCAGGTCGCTTTAACGATTTGCACTGGTTTTCCAGACTTCTTTCAATAATGTTTTTTCCTTTTTCACTGTAGTCAGAGGAAAATGGACTCCTTTGGCAGCGTTGGCTGAGCTGTGTGGCTACACGCTGGTTAGACAAGATGCAGAGATTGTAATCACTGCTCCATATGTCACATGTGGCATCACAATTAAGGTAAATTTCATAAACATTACAATTTATAAGACATAAGACTACATCTTCAGTGTGCAGAAATGAGCAAAAGTGGGTTTTTATGTTCCCATAGCACATTCTCCTAATATCTATAAATTAAATAAATTACAGGACATTAATGTGCATAGTAAAACTCCTCATGATAATGCAAGAAAGTCACATGACTTTTTTCTGTTGAGGTCCTGAAGTCAAGGCTAGAAGCAGGCAGGAAAGGGAATGACATACGCTACTAATGTTCCATTATTGCACCAATACATCTAATGAAAACATAAAAACATCAGTTATACTCTTATGAAAGTAATGAAAAACCACACAAATTCAGAAAGAAGTCCAAAACTCAGAATTATGAATCACCATAAGTTAAACAAATTGAAGTTATCCAATTAAGCTTAAAATGTGATTGAATATAAATACAAAATCTAATATGCGTTTTACATTATAAAATGTCTGTATACACTTGAAAGGCTGTTTGATTTTGAACCAGTACATGCAAAGTCATATAACTGACATCTTAAGCTGCTTTAAAACATTTACTAGTAGAAATAATTAAACTCATCGGGTAAAAGACCAAGAGTTAAAGCATCAGCTCCTTTACAGTGAGATCATGAAACATCACTGTTAAGTCTCTTCTTTACACTTCCTTTGTTTTTTTTTTTTGGTTTTTTTCACTGAGCCGAACAAAAATGAAACCCCCACAGTTTGCAGTTTTTAGATAAAATGCCTGCATTGCAGAATATGAAAGATATGACAGGCAACACCTGTAACACAACAGCACTGATGACTAGTATGACAGAAGTCATAAGCAAAACAATAACAATAACATTGGCATACTGCAGCTTCAATAACAGTTGTTTACTGTCTGTGTTGTTAAGCTGCAGAGCCCAACTGTTTTCCCTATTTGACATTTTTCAGTCACTGTTCTTAAAGTTAGCTGTTAGCTGCTAGAGGTTTTTAAATAAAGAGATGGAAGATTAAAAAAAAAGACACTCTCAAACTAGCCTCAGTGACACGAGATTCACCAAACAATTATCAGAAGTTTACGGAATGTGTAATATTTCTTACTTCCCTTCCCAAGATTTCCAGCTGTCTAACTACTGAGTTCATACAGAGTGCAGAGCTCAACTTTCCAGTCTTCAACATAACTTCATGTAGGTAGTTATTTTCTATGCAGCCTCACAAAGACAATCTCTGCTTTTGTTTCAGGATGGAAAACACACACTTTCTCTTCAAACAGGGGAGAAGACATTCACACTAACCTGTCATGTTTCTCCCTCTGAAGAGATCCCTCTAACTAATCAACCTGTGGTCAGCAGCCCTCATCATCTGACCAGAGGACCAACAGAGCATATGCCAGAATCCCTGGCGCCTTTTCCATGGGCTCCACCTTTCTTCCTGGCCCCGCCTTACTATCCCCACCCTACATATCACAACAAGTATCCCAGTCTAAATGGACCGGATGCATATAACCCTACTACTCCTTCATCTTCAACTTCTGACCCTACGTTCAGGCCATCGCCTCTCCCTTCTATTGATTCTCATCCAGACTTTCAGGACTATTATTCCCACCAGATTCCTGTAATGAATTCTTATAAACATTTCAGTGGTCACAGTTCTCTGTTATCCATGGATGAAATGGAGGATTCAAGTCAGATGCATCCAGAACAAAAGCAAGAAACTCCTGGGGGCCTCCTTGAGAAGCGCAGTGCTACACCTTCTTCCTCCTCAGACACAGGCTTCCCCATTCAGGTGGAAGCACCTCCTCCTCAGCCCCCTACTCATGCCTTCAGTCAGTACTACCACTATTATCATCATCCTAAAATTCCTCTTCCTCACCCACCTCAAGATCCTGACCCTGATCTTAGTCCTCAGGTTCCCTCCTCAACTAATCCTTATAACCCTGAATTTTTAGTGGAATCCCACAGCATGCAACAGCCAGAGGCTCTCCACAGCGTTAACATAGACCAACTCCTTCAGCCTTTGCCTGAGGCCTCCTCTCATCCTTACACCCTTCCAACAAGTGCACCTTACACAGCTCACCCTCCAGAGGCCTATCCATATCACTATTTCTCTTACTTTCCACATTTTGCCTGGGGCGATGCCAAGAGGTTGTCTCATCTCAATCAAGACACAGCCACAAAAACACATTTACCTGATTATCAGAGCACAAAGTCGAGCACCTTTGTTCATCCACTTTTCCAGTCATTAGAAGTTCATGATGAATACAACTTACATCCTTACATAGACCAGTCAAACCCAGATAAAATGGTTCACTTTCAAAGTAAAAGCCCAGAGTGGCTCACACATCCTCTATTGTCTGATGAAGATAGTGTAAAAACGGAGCAGGAGCGTCCTGGTTCAGACACTGTTGCAGTTCCTCCTGAACAGCCCTCTCTCCCTCCTCCACCCAACCATAATCTTCCTCCTTACCCGTACTACCACCACCACCCTTATTATCACTACTATCAAATGTATCATGAACCTGAGAGTTTACAGAGCTGTAACAATTCTGTGTCTCCAGCTTCATCCAAGGAAGCTGTAGACCCTCCTCTTCACGACTCCTCCCTTCCAACACAGCCTCCACCCTATCACAAACTTCAAACTCCACCCATAAAATCCATGGATGATGTTCCCCATGGCCCCTTATATCCTTACTACTATTTTTACCAGCACTACTACCAACCCCAGGTGTCTGTGGACAACCAGGAAGTACATCCTTCAGAAAGTATGAACTCAAAATTGGAAACTCAGCTCCCCGCACACTCTGACAACAGCCAGGCAGGTTGGCTGGTTCGTCCGGCTGAGGCAGAACATCCCAGCATGCCTCAGTCAAGTCCCTTTCATAGCCTGTACTTCCATGATCTAATACAACAACATCTACAAGATCCTTTTGGGCATCCTGATGGAGAAGAAGTTGAAGAGGAGCTGAATGATGAAATGATGGGTAATAACAGAAATTCCTGCAGCTATTAAAGCTTTGGTGCTCTAGTTGCCTTTATTAGTGTCCTACTGAGGTAATGTATTATACAGTATGTGTATTTTCCAGAAAAGGCTTTTAGTGTTTGTATCTTCACTTTGGTTCACCACAAGGGGGCAGACAGGCTGTTATTCAGTCCTGAAAGGCCTCCTCTTTCCGTCAACTCGGTTGAAATGGCAAGAGTCTGTGGCAAACTTGATAAAGATCTAACATCTCGATTTGGCTGCAACTAGACACCTGTATGCAATACATTGTCATCTGTAATGCTGCCAAAAAGAACATTTCAAGCACTGCTAGCTCTTCTTTTTGTTTACTCTCTCCACTCAGATTGCCCCAAGGCCAACCTGTACACTCCCTCTGCCTCACCCTGTGGCCCTGGCCCTGTGACAGATTTTGACTGCAGAGTGGCTTCGGGCTGCTGTTCTTATCCTATGAAGGGTGAGTCTCTCCCAGAACAGATCTTGTCAACACATGTCTGGCAGAAATAAAGTGACAATGGAAAAAGTCATAAAAATGATGTGTGGGCTGTCAGGCCAGAAACTGACACCCAAACCAGGGCAATAAGGAAATGAAACAGTTTGTCATCTTTCTCGTTATTTGAATGTAGAGCTGGATTTCAGTGCAAGTTTTTTTTGGTTGTTTTTTCTGTTTTTTCTGTTTTCGTGTTTGTGTGTTTTTGTTTGGACTATACAGTTGAACAGCATTTAATCTTCTTAGTGCCTGACCCTGTGGTGGAGCCCGCAGTGCCCCCTTCAGCTCATCCATCTGAGGTCAGTGATGGGGACTGCACACTGCAGTGGCTGACCTCTGACCCTGACATCTACATGGTCCCCCTGGATGGCTGCGGAATAAACAAACTTGTAAAGAACAATTTTACTTAATGTACACCACATAATGAAGAGCAGTAATAAGAGACAGACCACTGTGATGATGCTTTGTGAAAGTGAGTTTACTTTAATGCGGCTAAAGCAAAAGCTTCATTGATGGACCTTATTCTGTTCTCTCAGTAACAGGAGAGACATCCATCAAATTGATGCTTCATGACGTCATGTAAAGCATTTTACCACCATTATATCTCTTTAAGGTGTTTGGTCAGACAGTGGTTCATCTGTTGGAAGTCCATGGTCTTCAGTCCGTGCATGAGAACTCTCCTATCAGGTATATTTATCAGTTTTTATAAATGTATTATGGATTAAGAGATAAACTTTATTTTAAAAAGGTCTGTCATAATACTGTTTCTCATAACTTTGTTTATTGTGTGTTTGATCTCCTAGTTTGGCAACCTAATTGTACACAAAATCTGAATGTAGGAAAGTGGAGAGTTTTTGTACAGCTGTATAAAAAACCCCCAATTACACTCAATGTTTTATGGTGGGCGGCCACCAGTGCTTAATATGCAAATCATGAGGTCCCAGAGCACAGAGATGGCTTCTCCCTGACTAACAGTTGTCTTCTTTGCTTTTCTTTTCTTTCCACTGACTCAAAGTGTCAGCATAACTGACATTTATTGTTGTGTTGTCCCTGTTCAGTTATGAAGCCAAGCATTTGCATTTTAACCAACCTTGCAGCATTAAAGAATGTTTTAACATCCATCCCTTTGCTCTGTTTTAGTGGGAGGCCATCAGCTGTATGTTTTTGTTTGTTTTATTCATGAGTGTCTGTGACTGGTGGGCATATTGTGTGGTGCAAATTATTTCTAGCACTTCAAACTTTATCGATTGCAATTATTTTAAACAAATTTGTGCATTTTTTCCCCCTTACCCAGAATAGACTCCATTTGGTTGTCTAGCTGATTACTTTCACAAGTCATCTAAAGACAGTGGTCTAATTGTGCAGCCAGTAAAATGCAATTATTAATACTGAACTGTGTTTTGTCAGCACAAAATTAAAGTTAGAATGAACATATATTTATGAAAATCAGTTAAATTGAGTTGATTAAGCATTAATTATATTGTCTTTATAGTATTAAGTTCAGATAAGCAAATTATCACATTCTCTTTTGTATGTTTTACATAGTGCCCCATCTTTTCTGGGGATGGGGTTCTGTATGTCATGAAAAATTTACTGTATGTCAAAGATGCACGGCTTAGTCTTGGATATTGATGCTGCATTCACTGACTGGCAGTATGTACATGTTTGTGTGGATCCACAGGTTGATGGTTGAGTGTAATCCCCCCTCAGGTTCTCCAGGTGAAGTAAGGCTTCATCTGATGGATCAGCCTCCTCCACCTCCCGTTCAGTCTGCACCGGCCACAGTCAATGTGCAACTTAGAATAGCCACAGGTGTTTTTTTCTCCTGTGATCTTTTGACAGTTTGTCTGGTTCTCAATGTCCTTCATTTGATGTGAGCAAAAGTTGCCATCTACTTATTTTTGAACAGGCTGTAGCAATATTCTTTTTTTTTCGTAATAGATGAGACCTTCACCAGCTTCCACCCTGAGGCTCACCTGCCTCTCCATGTCCTGCGAGGCCGACCAGTGTATGTGGAAGTGAGCCTGCTAGACCCTCCAGAGCCTGACCTGGTGCTGCTGGTTCACTCCTGCCTGGCTTACACTCAAGCCCCATACGCCAGCTGGATGCTGGTGTATGATAGGTGTGTTTTACGCAGACAGAAGAGAATGTATGGAGTTGACATAATTTAGTATGATTTGTTGTCTTCAGTCTTCGCAGCTCTAAACACAGAATGAGGGCTGATTTGAGCTGATCCCTCATGAACGTTACTTTATGTCACAAATACATCTGATCTGTGCAGATGTATATTATATTACATTACATTACTGGCCTGATCTGAAAGGTACTGATTGTTTGACCGGTGTAGCAGGGTTGTGGACAGAGTGTGTCCACTGGTTCATTGGTTGATCTTTTTACTTTCGTCTGAAGCCAAATTCTTGACTGTTTGCCACATTGTTGACATTTGTTATTCATGACTGTGTGGGTCGATTCATATTACAAGTTTAAAAACTAAAAGCTTAGTTTTCATAAAAGTCTCCTGTGAGCATGATGAGTCTCTTTAAATTAAAGCTTAATGTTGTGAAGAAATCTGGCCAAAATGTAAGCAATCCTGCAGCTTAAATCCATAAAAGAAAAGATTAGGGTTTTTTTTATACAATTTCCTCCTTATTTTGGCTTCGTTTGTAACCGTGCTTTTCACCACTGTGTTGTGCAGCTGTCCCAACCGGGCTGATTCTCAGCTACTTCCATCCCCAAGCTCACACCACATCCGGAGGTTCATTATCTCTAGCTTCCTGTCTCTGCCCTCAGAAAGTCCCACCTATATGGCTAACAGAGGACACTCTCATCTAGAGGACCCAGAGGTACCTCCCACCTAACAAACACTCCTATACAAATAAACCTTTATTCTGGCCTTTGAAGTAGCACTATGCTGTTTTATTCAGGTTCAGACTGCCACTATAAAGACCATCCATAATGGTGACTACTTGTGGGCTAGAATTACTGTAATTATGTAGTACAACCTTTGTCATTTTTTCATCCCTCAGATCTTCTTCTTGTGCTTAACAGAGGTGTGCTCTGCTGCAGATGGTGACTGCACTGTAGGCTGCATCAACAGTAAGTTCAACAATGTAAAAACGTAAAGGAAAAAAATTGAAACAATCTCTTAGGTTATCAGAAGGCTTCTCGTGTAATCATTAGAAATGTAATTACTTTCATTTGAAAAACCCATTAAAACTATTGTCCCTATCTATACCAAACCAGCAGCCACAACCAGTAATTAATCTGTTGTTCTCTGAATGTTTTCCTCACAAACACTGTACAGATGGATTCATTTAAGTAAACTAAATATTATGCAGCTATAATAGTTATTATATTATTATTATTATATCATTTTGTGATTCCAAACACAGCCTTTTAAAAGCCAGTAACACAATATACCATAAAATCCACACAAATAAGGCTACAGGTGAATCAAACGGGAGAAAACATTCAACTGATGTATAATTATATGAGTCATCAGGTTTGGTCTCATAAATGCATCACTACATTAACTTTTTTTTTTCTTCATAGGTCTGAACAGTGAAGTAAGAGCATTGAAATAAAGATATTTTTATACAACTGCACCTTTGATTTGTCTTTTTTTTTAAAATAACAAGTAGACACGTCTTGGTAAAGACGAAGGAAAAGCCCTTCGTAAAATATTTTATTTAAAACATTGTGAACTCAAATACAATACAGTGCATTGCAATAGTTAGTTGTACAGAGAAAGTGAACAAGAAGCTCAAGGCAGTCAGTTTTTCTGAACTTGACAATCAACGTAATTTGGTCACAGAAGCTTTTTCGAAGGAACAAGAACATGAAGAAATATAAAAAAAAAAAAGTTAACATGACATCTGTCAATGGCAAGGTATTTTCCCTCTAACTCAGCCAGGCATTAACAGGAAGTCTGCTCTTCAAGCTTAACATCGATGAAGCAGCACAATGCTTGAAGTGTTTATACATCGGTTAAACAGAACCTGATGAGGGGAAGCCTGTCAAACTGAGAAGGTGCTTAACTCTATTTTATGAGCAATCATCAGGCCCTCACCAGGAATCAAAGAAATAAAATGGAATGCATTTTTGTAAAAACTATGGCAAAGAAAAAAAAAATAGTCTGACATACCATTGTAACTTTACACCTTTTTAGTAGAAAAATGAACTAGTATTACCAAGAAAGTGAAGCTGTCATTACACCCTGACATACCTAATGGCTAGTGTGAAAGTAGATGAAGAAGCTTATCAAAGTTTGAATGTATTTTGACAAAAATGATCCCTTTAGCTTTTCTATATATAAATCTATAACACAAACAGTAATATCTGCCAATGGCTCAGTGAGTATTGAACTCTTCCACATATAGCAACAGACAAAAGCACAACACTTCCGCAGCAGCAGCGAGCTGCCATCATTGTGGGGCAACATAACTGCTCAACATGCTCTTCATAACGTGTTCTTCACCTCAGATTATTTATCGTTTGCTGGCAATGATGAAGAGGCTTGTCAGGTTAGAGAGCACATGCTACCTAGCTGCGAAAGTTTCTGGTTGGATGAATAATGGATAACTATAAGAAACATCCACTTCACTAAGAGTTGTTGCATCATCATTAAAACTTTTTTTTTTTTTTAAGAAATACTGATGGCTGCCAGCAGCTGCGGGCAAAGCAAGTATTTGCGTTTTCTTTTTGCAATAAATCAAAGTATTAGCTTTATGTAAGGCTTTAGAATATAATGGGATTTTGATACTAGTGTGATCAATAGTTAAAGTAAAGAGAGTGTCAGCGATAACCTTTGTTGAAGAGGGTGAGAATCAGAAAGCAAGTCCACTTCTTAATACACAGTGGAATAGTAGGCAGTGATCTGCTGCTGGCTCTTCTTGATGTCTTTCAGGAGGATAATGGTGCAGATCAGGGCAGTAATCTGTGATGCAGACACAGAAGGAGGAGGGGGAGTAAAGAGCAGGGATGGAACAAATAGCTGCACGTTGAACAGCCAACTTCCGTCTCCTTCACGCCTCCAGAATTACACCAATCACGGAATAAGTTAGTGTGCGTGAGACAGAGGTTGCAACCACAAGCTCATGCTACCAATCTGCAAACTGCCACCAGGAAGTAGAGTTTTGTAAGAGAAAAAAATCACAGCAGATCTAAAGCAGATCTAGAACAGCATCTTTTGAGATGCTGAAAGGAAAAATCCAACCCTGGTCTTTTTCTTGCGCTGCAGTTAGCTTCATTACAAAGGGGGGGGGGTGATAGACACTTCCTTTATGTGTGAGATGGCACATCTCTATTTCCAGCTAATGAAAAAAAAGTTCATGGAGGTTTTTTTTGTTGTTGTCTAATGATGCGTAACTTTTGAAAATGTGTGATAAATAAACCATCTTAATTGGAAAGCATTGCTCTTTAGTTTATATAGTTTCTGTCAAATGTAAAATTCCCCCACTGTAGCTGTGCTTGGAAAATCACGCCGTTTGGGTAATAGAATAGATTAAAACCATTATTTTTGTGCTTATGCTCTTTTTAGGGTGGATTTTTCCTTTTTTTTTTTTTTAGAGGGAGTTAAAGACACTACAGAGGCCATGCAGGGAAGAGCTGGACTTGTTGAGCTGTGGAGAGAATGGAATAAAATCCAGACAGCATGACAGCGAGAGTTAAAACTGAGAAATTAGAAGCAGGCTAAACAGGAGCCATGGGGATGCTGGCTACAGTGAGAGGGGTGAAGACCACTGGGTCCTGGTTGGGGTGGGTGTAGCAGGTGGAGACAACTTCATGCTGGGACAGTTGAGGGTTAGCCGAGACTGAAGTGGAGTTAGTGAGGATGATGTACTGAGGAGCTGAGGCAGACTGACGGATCTTTTTACTGAGGATGGTGCTGCATATCAGAGCTATGATCTTTGGGTACAAATTATAGGGACAGTGAAAGCATAAAGGGGAAAAAAGTGAAGAAAGGCAAGGGGAGGAGTTTTTATCGAGAGAAAAAGAGGAGGGCAAAGTGATTAGAACATGTTCATTAACTTCATGAACAACAAGAGCAAAAGACACAATTAGGCTTGTCTGTAGGGAGTTTTAACTGTCTCTCACTTTTTTTTTGCCCTGAAAGCAGCCCTGTCCCAACGTCAATCTGTACCCTTAACTACTCTGTTTTACTCGATGCTAATTAAGAGCTGATTCCTTTTACAGTATGTGTTGTGTTGCATGCAAGGGTGCATATTAGCAGTGCAGTGTAAATACAGCTCGTTGTCTTTTTTTATAGGGAAAACATTGTTTTTGAAGGGAAAATCTTGTTTCAAAGCACTTAACAGTGAAGGAAAAGTATTAGTGAGTGCTCAATTTGGACTGTGCTCGGTTTGAGCTAAATGTTAACCTGCAAACAATTACAAAGTTAATGTGCTAATGCTTAGCCAGTGCAATGTTTGGACGCACTTGTTCCAAAAAGGGAAATGATGAAAATTTGTTTTGTAGCAAAAGATGCAACGTTTAACAAACAAGGATAATATGTAAGAAGACTGTAAATAAATTAATTCCCCCACATTGACTCAAGAAGGACAGGATAGCCAGAAATTCAACAAGCAGAGCATAACGGTTAATTTGAGTTTGAAATGGAGCAGACAACCTGCAATGGCTTAGCACAGCATCACCCGCTCTTTTGCAAAAACTCTGTTTAATAGAAAAAGCTTTTTTCACTATTTACATTTTTAATTTACAAAAGAAAGAACTGGGAAATATTTTTTAGTTTTAACTAACTATTTGGATATAAACTGTAAGCTGTTTATTCATATAAAAAACTGTACCACTTATTTTGTTGCAACTGTAAGCTAAAACACTTCAATAATTTTTGTATCTTTAGAAATATCACTTTTGCAGAAATACTCAATTATTTCAATAGCATTTAGTTATCATTACAACCTCTACTTCATTATCTGCATCTCGAGAAAGTGTGAAATGTACGTCATGCAAACATGAAATTTGCTTACCAGAAGAGCTCCAGTTCCAATAAACACACCCATCACCAGTGAAGCCTTACTGTCAAAGACGCTTATAATGGTCCCTGGGCAGCTCTGTGGGAGTGCCAAGACAGGAGAAACTGTTAGCACCTATTATGCTATAGCTAATTCAGAGTCTACAGAAAACATCATTGCAATTTCCAGCTGTAGAAACAATAAACAGGCTTAATTTATTCTCTTGTCTAAATAAAAGTCACCCTACATCCTAGACAGACAAGTGTAACAACTCAAACATTACCTATCACATATACCAAGTCCATTAAAACAGCTCTACTTCATGGCAATAACTTACATCCATCTTGATATGCTCCAGGAACCCACTAGGATTGGGACAGGTTTGTTTAACTGCCTCTACCAAGGAGACCCCTGTCATTCCACAGCAGTGAAGCTACAGAGAAGGGAGATAGAGGAGGATTATAAAGAGTCAAAACTCAAAATCAGATTAATTAGAATTTTTGTCCTCTCACATTATATAATTAAAATGTGGAGCCCTTAACTTTTAAATATTAAATAATTAGGAAGTTATTTGAGTAAAGTGTCGATCATTTGTTAAAGGGTTCGGGGGACAATAAGCCAGTTTGAAATTTAACTACTTAACGAAATGTTATTTCATCCTTATTGAGAGTAGTACTTCTAAAAATTCTTTTGTATTTCACAACACATTTTTATTTCAAAGTGTTCTTTTTCAAATGTTATTTATTCAGCTCATCTCAAAATGCCACTTTCTGTGATACTTTTTGCTTTAAGATTGTTCATTATTCTTTGAGATGTGAAATGCTCATCCCAAGGTAATAAAATAACAACAATTCTCACTTCAATGTTATTACACACTGATGAAAACAAACTGATGAATATTGATTTCAAACTCTGTCATATTCTAAAAACAGATTCCACTTAATCATTAACACTTGACCTATAAATTGGGTTTTTTTGTTTTTTTAATTGGATGGAAAGAAAAAGGAGTTATTGTTTACCATTTTGTGGATGAACGTGAGGGTCAAACCAATGACGGGGTCTCCATTTGCCAAGTACAGAGTGTAAATGCTAGCGTAGAACTCTGCAGATCTCGCCCCAATCTTAAAGACAGAGATTAAAACAACATTTTCATTATAGATATTTGGCATTTACTAATTTCTTATTTCCATTTATATCTTGTGCTCCTTCTCTCCTTTTTTTCATTCCTCTCTCACCTCTTCTCTCTTGGCATAAGCAAGCACTCCAATAATGATTTCCAAAGAGGCCAGAACAGACAAAAGGAAACTGAACTGAAAGGAGAAGAAGAGATAAGTTAACCCTTTTTATTACACTGTGATCAAACAAGTCAATAAACTGATTAAAAAGGATGTGCAAATGTTTGCCTGTAGGAAGAGGGCCAAACACTGAACTTTATGGAGCCAAAAGATATTTTCACTCCATTTATAAAGCAGCTATAGAGGTTGGTGGCTGTCTTAAAAAAGACTGAGGTAGTTTAATCTGTTTTATTGAACTTGCTGCTAAGGCATGTGAGCAAAAGCTATCTCTACTGTACTTACTGACTAATGATTTAGAGATTTTCTGACAAGCATTCTTCTTTCTGAGAAGCAGATAGTCTTAACAACAGGAGTCATAATAAAAGTGGAGTCTCTATTTTTTTTTTGCTACGAGGCAGAAATCTGATTCTTATCTGCAGTTTGAAATTAAGAGCTGTAATTTTTTTCTTTGCAAATGCCTCTTCTGAAATACATTTCTGTGGTGCATTTCAGTGGTATCAGCTGTGTCACATCCTGTTTTCTTTCCACAACACATCTGCCTTCTCAGCCACCCCCCTTTGTGCTGTGTAACAGCTGAGGAATGCCTCCAAACTTTCCCGCAGGAAAATGGAAAATGTCATTAAACAGAAATTCGGTTTGATTTTTCCCTACTTTTTTATTTTAACCCCACTGTCGGATAATTTATTTTACTAATTTTATTGTAGCACACTATTTTGGTTGCAGAAAATAAGATAAATCTTGTCACCTGCAGTAAGGATGACAAATTAAAACAATAACAACAAATGAAGTCGAAGGTCAAACCTGCAGAGTACTAAAGATTCAGAGGGAAGACCGAGCTCTTTTTTCATTCCTCTCCTCCTTGCATCCATTAATTTCCTGCTTTCAGGAGGCTTTCTCAACATGAAAACTGAAACAGTTTCCATACTAAACAGAACATGCACCTGCAGGTTTCAAGATGTACGGTAATGATATTGGGGCACAAGAATGATCATGTCGATGATTCTTGTAAACAGAAAGTGAAAGCATGGAGTGGAACAAAGAGACCACAGACACCAAGAATTTCAACTTCTCCATATCGCTTTCACCCACTGTGGATCCAGTGACTTATTTACAGTTAGGTCTGTTTTCTTCTAAGTCATACAAGCAAAGAAAATGACCTTAGTAACTTTGAACTTTGTTGCAGAAACTTGTGTTCTCATAAGCAGCTGTTCATATCCACTGAATAACTTCACAGTTGGCCTTGAATGAAAAAAGAGGAAAGAAAAAAAGCTCTTCACCTGTCATCTCGACAGCCCTGTCCCCATTTTTTTGTGGTTTGTTAGCCATTCATTTAAAAAAAATTAAACCTTATAAAAAACACAGAATGGATGGGTGTATGTTCTGTGTAAAATCTAGACTGAACAAATGATCTAAGCCTAAGCGCAAAAAATTATTCTATGTGGTTTGTTGTTCTCTTTCTGCTTTCATGTTTCAGTATTTTTAGCTGCTTATGAAACAGATGTTAATGATATTACAATTAAACTGTTTCATTTAAGAGTGCTGCATTCAAAATACAATAACAATAATAATGATAAATCATATTTATTTTTGATAATTTATTAAATTTGAATCTGAAAGAACTAGTTACTAATTTTATTAAATAAAGTACAGTGAATTTAAGTACACTTCTAACTAAATGTACTTAGTTACTGTCTACTACTGTAACTTGTCTGGGCCTACCAATAAATGTTACAAGTACAGAATGTTTGTTTTGTAAGGCCACACAACAGGAAAACAAAAAAGCCTGTTGCTTCACTTCATGAGGAAGCTGTGGGAAAGTGCCTCACCACTTGCAGGGCACATCTGTTCTCATTGCAGGCACCAAAGTCTCCGAACGAAACCACAATCAGCAATACCACCCCGACAGTTATCAGTACTGTCACAGCTGATTGAAAGAGAGAGAGAGAGAGAGAGCAGTGTAAAATTGTCAGACTTATATTCAACACTTTTTCTCAGAAATGACACCAATTTTTGTAACATACTCACTAACCAATAACAAATGCACTTGAGTTGAAGGCTTCTATGTCGAACAAGGCTCTGGTGCTGCCGCTGCATCTCAGCCATAAACCCAGACCCAAAAAGGCAATTCCCACCAACTGCCAAGACAGAAAAAACAAGACAAAACCACAGTCTGACTATGCTGAACTTTCATGGTAACATGGTTTCATACCTTCAAAAGAACAACCAGACTATATCTGTTCTGACATGCATGGGGTTAAATCAGATAAGTCAGATGTGATATTTCTGTGAACAGCTGATGATAATGAAGGACTTTGAATTCTTTTTTTTTGCACATCCCTGCACAAAATCGTGCAGCATTGTTAATTTAAAAACATTTTTAAATAGTTTTTAAAATACTTTTTTCAATAATTTTGTTTTCAAATTTATTTACCTGGCCTTCTATGAAGTTTTGCTTTTTATTTCTTTTTTTTTTTAATTCTCTCTGACCCTGTTTATTATTCTAATACACTAAATACCAAGGCAAACTAAGGTGTTGTGATTAAATAAACAGACATGGCACGCATAAATGCCCATTGAGAAAACAAAATGCAGAATGAGACCAAATGTGGGACTGCCAGGAGAACAATGAAACATTTTTCTACTTCAATCTGCAAGAATACACTGAAACACAATAAAACAGTTGATAAACAGTGCATATAAAGTGCTAAAGGGATGGGTAAAATAAGGTGCGTGTAAGAGAATGTCATCTCCCTTTGGTTTCCTTTCATCTTAGGTCTACCCAGCCGGTAGGTGAGTACTGGATGCCGTTAACAGTTGTATTGTTAATTCCAGGAAATGAAAGCCGCAGGTGATCTAAGCTGCTCTTCAGCAGAAACGAAACTTCCGTCGAACAAAGGTCCAACTGAATTACAGGGTAATAACTTTTATCTCTCGACAACACAAACAAACACACGTGTCTTTTTGGATATGAGAAACACAATACAGTCCAATTTAAATAATGTATTTGAAAAATCGTAATTTTTGGACACTCACCGCAAAGATGACGTTGAAAATGTAGAGGATATATTTGCAGACGAGACCACATCCATCCACTGCCATGATGCCCTGCGGTTTGTTAGCTTTGTTACGTCCACTCGTGTTGTCTGTCAGGGTAAGAAACCCATTATTCTTCTGGTCTGCTTTGTGGTACTTTATTTCAAATAGGTTACACACATGTTACCACATATTAAAACCTCATGAGGTTGCTTTACATCGAAGCTGTGTATTAACTATTTAGTTAACATTTTATCAGCGTTGTTTCATCTTAACACATCATGTAAACCCTATCAGACAGGAATTGAACTGCGTGTGAAATAAATACCTGTATGTGTTAGAGATTTTGTCCCTCTCCTCTTTGAAGCAACGGCAGAAAAACACACGTCGGATGCTGCATGCTCTTTTTGCAAGCCCCGACCACACGTCATGTCCCGCCTCTCTGACCTCTCAGTCATTTCATTGGCTGATAAGTGTGATTGACACAAGGTGGCACCAATTAGCTGAGGAATTGACGTACCTTTGACTAACGGAGGGCGGGTCCGTGAAAACGTTTTAGGCAGGAATGAAACTTAAGGAAACGAACAAACTGAGCCAAAATGTACAGTTCTTCATATTGTGAAATACTGCTAGCGGAGAATATAAGTCCTTGTTTGATTTTTATTTATAATTATCTGATGTTAGGACTTTTTCTGCTCACGTGATTGCACAGACAAATAGCGAATTGGCCAACTGGATTTTTTTTTTTAATTCTTGTAACTTTGATATTAAAACCCTGGTGAGAATTTAGAAAAGATACAAAAGACAGGAAATGCGCTGTGACGCCTTACTCACATCGCATTACGTGATTCAACGGGATATGGCACCGGTACAATGTAACCTAAACAATGTTTTTGTGAGAAAAACAAGTATGGTTGTATTTCAGAGACTTTAAGTCTGCCTTCATATAAATTCTGTACTCCTCCCGACCTTGTTGGTTTAGTTACTCTCCTTAACATTTAATGTTATGCATACCTTATCATTAAATGATATAATATAATCATGATAAATATGTGTAAACTTCTGTAATTTTAAAAACTGTCCTTCATGTACAGGGAAAACAGATCTGTTTCTGCAGTCTACAGATATAAGTATGGAAAAAGTTAATGAAAAGAATTGAGCAAAAAGAAATTATTTGGTAAACTTTTCTTTCAAGAAGACAAAGATTAGCATCAAACTCTATTTTATACTACAGCAATATAAATCTTAGGTGTAAATAGTTCAAAGACATGGCGTGCAATCATCACAGGTGTTGTGTCACATTCACAGGTTTATTAATGTGGTGTTAATGTTTCAGTGCTCTTTAGAAAACTCATTGTTCACAAGTTTGTTTAACCCCACAATGTCAGCGTCAACCATGATGAAACACCGCACTGGAGGCTGTGACAAAAGCTAATCCAAGTAGCTTCTAAAACAGAAATATGTACAAACCAAAACAACCAAGAAAGGAACTGAAATTACATAGGATACCTAAAAAGCACACTTTTCTTTGAAAGAAGCAAGATCATCTGAATGTGTCCTCCTCATCCTTGCATGGAGGTCCTGCAGCTGTTTTTGTTTAACCACTTAAAATTTTAAAAATGGGGTAAAATGAATTTACAACTTTTTAATGAAAATGGAGGCATTACACTGACTAATGCAATAAATTAAATTCAAGGCTTCTCCTTCACTGTACTGTTTAGTGAAGCACATTACACAATGATTGTGAAATATATCTCAGCCACAAATGTGTGCAACTAGCTGTTGAAAGTTCAGAATAAATGAAAATGAAAGTGTGCACTGTGAGGAATTCAGGAACTTTGTGCCACTTAAAAACAGATGTTCCCACTGAGACCACAGTGTATTTTTCACAACCAATATCTTTTCTTGGCCCAGAGGTCTTAGGCTGTATTGAGAGAGTAATGATTCTGCAGGCTCTCACAGCCTCTGTCAGTGAAACAGGCGGCTGTGTGGAGTGATGTGACCTCACTGCCGTCCATCATTGCAGGTTCAGTGGGTGGCAGAGGGACAGGTAGCAGGAGAAAGACAGAGGTTGATCGAGTGAGAGACAAAACACACATGCACGCGCACACACAACCACACACAATACACTGCAGCTACAGCTGCCCCCAAACACACATATTCGCGCACGTTTACACATTGGCAGTCAGCCTGAAGTGACAGCAATCATCTGTTCTGAGGCAGGCAGGTGAAGTGAGAAGTGAGGAATCAGTGCAGATTATATCACATAGAGGTAGTTTTGTGTGTGTGTGTGTGAGAGAGAGAGAGAGAAAGAGAGAGAGAGAGAGAGAGAGAGAGAGAGTTCATTTACATCCTCATCTGTTTAAATGATCTTCACATGATGACATGTATGAGTGAATATCAGCACCATGAACAGCGTCACATTCCGACCCAGAGCTCGCAGAAGACTCCATAACTGCAGCTCTTTAAAAAGCACTTTTATCAGAACAATCGTTTTTTGTTTTTGGGGTTTTTTTGCCAATCAAGTCTCCCTACTCAAAAGCATATCAGTTGTTTGGGATTTTTCAGGAATATGAAAAATGACTCACTTGGGAGAGAGAGAATGGCGAGCAGCAGCACAGCGTTGGGAGTCATCTCCTCTCTGCTTCCCCAGACGAATTTGCTTCTCCCTCAAGTTGCCCTCCAAAAAGAGTGCGCCTTGAATGTGAATAGCTCTTATATTCAGTATTGATGTTCCGTCGTGATACAGTGAGCCTCCTCTCTTACATGCCCTTCTTCTCCTTCTTTGCGCTGGTTGCCACACACCTGTTCCGGTTAGTCATCTGTTGTGTAATGTTGGAAGCGCAAAAATATAACTTTGGCTAAGAGAATAAACATGTAAATTGTCGCAAATGTTTCTTTGCCAAGGACAGCATGTTTGTCCTTTGTTTTACACCCTCTTAATGGATCTGAGCTGCCTACTGTGCGCCGCCGTATCAGCCGCTGTGGCATAAAAGCTCTCACGGTCCAAATCCAACAGTCCAAACGATATCAGTGTTGTTGTCGCTCTTTAAAAAACCCTTATTTAACTTCCTCTGTGAATCAAACAACCTGAGTTGATCCGCGTTGAGTTCGCTCTCCTCTGATAAGGCGCACGCAACTTCTGGTGCGTAAAGGAATTGGCGCAGTCGCTGAAAGTGCGAAGCGCACAGCCCAACACGCTTGTTGTATATCGATTTCTCAGGGTGACTACTCACAATTAAAGTCCGTTAAGATGTCGGGAACGTTGTTGTTGTTGTTTTTTTCATGAAAGTGCGTGTTGCCCTGAGGAGAAGGCAGGAGGAGCGGGAGGAGGAGGGGGGGTCGGGCAGGGGAGGTGTATGTGTGCGCTCCTTGTGCGCTTTAGACCGGAGTGGGAAGGCTCACGTAATGGCTTGAAGTGATGTTCAGCTGCCAGTGAGCTCAGGATGGCTTCTGTTCTGCCAGTGGTGCTTTGATAGCCTACTTTCTGTGGAATTAAGTGAATCCAAAAGTTGAACAATACACGAAAACACGTAAGAGGCCACAGCACGTGACCGAAAAGGATGTATGCGCTCTGGTGAGCTGATCGTTTAACCACACGTTCACTCAAAGTAAGCTTAGTTTGAAGGTGAGCATTATTATCACTGGAATGCGTTTTGAACTGGCACAGACAGACACATACAGGGTGCCAGCTGTGAGCAGATGTTCTCCAAATGGGCAGGGGAGGGGTGGGAATGGGCTCTCTGTGAATAAAGCACATGAGAATAAATTGAAAAAAGGCGCAAATTACAATTTACGACAAAGCAGCACCATTTCCTGCATAATGTCAAGACATCAAAACGTATCACCTCTACAGTTGGCCTGCATTTTGACTTTCGTGAATGTGGCATCTGAAATCATCGCAGATTCACTCTCGTACCTGCACGTCTTTGAGATTATAAGTGGACAGAGTGACACTTTCCCTCTTCAGCAGATGGACTGGATGGACTCTGACATGCACATACATCATTTTGCACAGTGAAGGTCAAACATCTCAGTGAAGTAAATAATGTATGTAAATAACACTTTTAATCCAGCATCTTAAAACACACTAAAACTAAAAGTGAATAAAGGACATTGCAGCGACAACACAACAAAGTAACAATAGTTTTAATTTACTAGTTTCATTTTAGTTTAGTTAGATTTTAGTTTTCACAGTTGTTTTTCTGAGTTTAGAATAGCTCTTAAACAGGTTTTAAAAATGTTTATTTTAATTTAACACAGGCATATTTAGTTTTAGCTTGTCTTTGTAGGGATCAGGTGTGATGATGAACTATGTAGTTATATGTGAATACAAAGTGGATTACAAAATGTGCTACTAAATGCTTCTTTATCAAATATTTGTGAATATCTCATTCTGTATGTATGTGTAGCACAAAGGCCTATAACTGTTGATTAACTTTGTAACCTTGTGTGACATTACAATTAACAAACCTTATATAAAATTGCAAAACACATTAAAACTTAAATTAATTCGTGTTTTTTATTGTTGTTATTTTTATTTGATTAGTTTTTGTAATCAGGCAATAAAGGTGAAGGTTATTTTTTCTGAGAGGGTATCAGATTTGTTAAGTTTTAATTTACAACCTTTTTTTCATTACTTATTTTCATTTTAATTTCAGTTTTAAGTTTGCTGTAATAAACAGATTTCACAGATTCTCTTTCAGCAGGATTTTTATACCTCTAATGTCTCAAGAATAACAGTTTATATTAATCTTTTACTGACAAAGTTACACAGTACTTAATAATACCATATGGATTCTGTTAAGGGACACTCCTGCAAACGTTATTGAGTGCTCATACATAAAGAGTTCCTCGTTAAGTTGAATTTGTGTGTGTGTGTGTGTGTGTTAGGATATTTTTAACAGTTGGACTGGACTCACAAAGCTTTGATTTGCCATTAAACTAAGAGGAGAGGCATGTCACAGGCCACTCAGCCACTGAAGCCAGTCACAGAGAAAAGAGGGGCTCGGATGTGAAGGCAATAAAGAGGAGAAGACATGAAAAGGCTGCACCTCTTTCAGAGATTTCTGCATGTCACACATGAATAAACCATTGCACATTCAGCAGCTCACACTTGCAAGCATGGATTTCCACTGGCCAGAGGAATAAAGATGTCCGTACATTGTAATTTACAAAAAAAAAAAAAAAAAAAAAACCTTACCATACATAAACAAGAAATACAGTAAAACTTATGGAAACAAAAGGAAAAAAACACATTTTTGTAATTTAACAAAATACAATTTATTAGCTTTTTTTTAAGGGTTTTTTAATACAAACCGTGTCAATTTGTGTTTACATGGAATCCCATCAGTCCCAGGACAATCTCCTAAAACAAAAGTAATTGTTTGAAAACCAAACTGATGAGAGATGTACTCCTGTGCTCTTATTTATGGGTCCAGCATGTGCATAAATCCCTCACAGTCCAGGCCATATAGCTAACATATTACTCCCTTACACGGCCCATTGGAGATTTCAATCTTCTGTAATGGAAATGTGTGTCTGCCTCAGCCAACTTAACTGGCACGAGGGCTGCAGCTCAGGGCGATCCATAACGGCCCCCCTCTCTAACTCAACTGCTCCATCACTACCTCTCTCTCACACACACAGACAGCTTCAGGCTGCTGAATAAAAGGTGCCAAGATGATTCCTGTCAAACTGAATATTTACACTCATAAAGTCAGGACACATTGTGTTTTGGTGGGTTCAATATATCAACATGTTACATAGAAGAGGAGTTACACTCACAGAGCCAAATACTTTTTGGTGTTTGATCTTTTTTTTTTTTTTTTTTTGAGATAAAATCTGCTGAGTGTGCATGCTGGAAAAATGCTGAGCCAGCAGCAATATAGCCTCCCCTCCCATTCATAAACACACACATTCTCACCTGGGTAAGGAAGTTAATGTAGGCCAGCGAACACAGGTACAGGAATACAACCAGAAAATAACAAGAAAAATAAATGGAGAAAAGAATCAAACTGCAGATCTTTTACACAATACTCAACAATTTCACTATTTCAAACAGAAAGACAAAAGAGAATCTCACAGGTTGCACGATAGTAATAGTGTAGAAAATATATGCACAAGTCTTTTAAGCGTCCTTAAATTTCTCCAATACAAAAACACAAGAAAACATGGCTACTCTGAGAAAACTCTGAAAGAAAAACTCATCTCTAACTTAAAATGTCAAACAAAACTTAGGCCAAAGTAGTTATCACCAGTGATGATCTCTTAAAGGAGCATGTCAGAAATTGAGGGGACATCCAAGAGGGTGGGAATCAAGGCCTGGCATTTAACAGTGAGCCAACAGAAAGAGACATAAGAGACATAAATAGGAATGTTTGAGTGCAACCTAGGAAGGACAGCATATGCTAGTTTTCTAAAATCAAAGTCTAAGATTCTGAAAGAGGTCAGGTTTCAATTGAACTAATGTAAATGTTATGTGCAGCGCAGACTGTCACAGAAAAGAGAGAGAGTCGATCCGTTTCTTTTGAGAGCGTAGAGTCTAAGACTGAAGCCAAATGGAAACCAGCTCTCTCCTCCACATAACTGAGAAACACCATCGCACAGACCAAAGGACATCAGTTCACCATCCTGCATCTTGTGTTAATAGTCAACCCAAATACATTGGTTTCAGTCGTTTTAATATGGTCTACATACAGGATGCAGATGTAGTTAATAAATGTGAGGAAAGAATCACTTGTGTCCCACCAAACACCTGCATTCAAACCCCTGAATTTATCATGTATCAAACATTTTATCTCCAGTTATTTAAATCCCTGCTCTGTAAATAAATAAATAAATAAATAAATAAATCTGACAAATATCTGGACCTAAGTGCAAATCCTTTACATTTTTTACAGTAGCAACAAATTGCGGGTTGCTACCCATACTGTAATAACACAAATCTGAGGGAAAAAGTACTGATGGAAACAAGCTGGCAGAGTCCCACACATTCACACAGAGCTTTTACCCTGCAGTTAGACAAAAGGTAAATTTGTACTTCATGAGATTTTCAGTCATCATTTATCTACTTTTTTTTACCAGCACAGTTTAATCAGTGTAACAGATTACATTTCCTGATGTTTTGGAAGCGTTTCACTCAGTTTAGGTGAAGTAGATGAATCTCAATGCAAAACAACACCTACCACCTTACTGATATCTCAAGACAGCAGTCTGGAGACGTTTCAGTCAAACATTGTTTAAATACAATTTCAGTCAAACATCAGCAGATGATTGAGTGCCAGCTGTTGCTGCAGCTCTTTGCTCAGTCAGGTTGATACAAATAACCTCAAAACTTTGTCAAGAAAAAGGATGTGTGCTTCTCCCGGCACACTGCAGGTAGAAGTTTAACTACATTTCTCATATTTTCCCACAGATAAAATGATGAGTTCATGT
The DNA here is from genome assembly GCA_029783645.1 of Ctenochaetus hawaiiensis. Lineage (NCBI taxonomy): Eukaryota > Metazoa > Chordata > Actinopteri > Acanthuriformes > Acanthuridae > Ctenochaetus > Ctenochaetus hawaiiensis. The sequence continues at coordinate 17,089,112 of JAPZDY010000009.1, read as the reverse complement.
TTTCTCTAATAAGGCTTGCTAAATTAATGGTCACTAAAGCTGACTCAATCATGATATTAAAAAAAAGGAAATTAGGCTTAGAAATGGATGTTTTGAATTTATGTGGTTGTGCATGTAATATATCATGTTTACCACCAGATGGCAACAGCAACACAAAGACTGGCTCACAATCCCAAATCATCAGCGTCTCGTTTTATACTCCAAGTGTGTTATGTGTCAGTTTTGGTCTACATCATTTTGCTGGCGGGTTCTGGGGAAAAAAAGGGTGGCCAGTTTAAGTAAAGTACGAGAAAAGCTGTGGTCAGCAAAAGAGCATTAAACAAACCTTTTGGACATCTTTTTTATTATTTCCTAAAGACAGATTTAACATCCCAGTGTTTCGTATCCATCCAGAAGATAATTCAGCATCTTCTGACATGTGAGCGACAGACCTGCAAGGCTTGATGAGCTGGAGACTAAACTAAAACATGGACAAACTTCATTAATGGTAGAATCAGGATGGGCTGTCACATTATTCACTGCATTCTCACCTAATTGGGTTAAATGTGGCATAGACTGTGAAAAAGACTGTATCACTATCATCACTGCAGCATCTCTTACAACTTCACCAGTATTCTGACCAACCCCAAGCTTTATCAACAGCACCAATAGTAATCCTGCCATTCATAACTCAGCAAATCTACATATATTACCACTGCTCTTCCTGAGACTGTTGACTAAGGTCTAAACATGAACTTTCATAATCTTTTGTTGTTTATTATGATATTGATCATGCTTCAAAATCAAAATTATTATGTTTTGGGTACC
>JAPZDY010000009.1:17043213-17054699 GCA_029783645.1 Ctenochaetus hawaiiensis | reverse complement strand
TCTTTTGTTACTAGGATTATTTGTTCTTTTATTTATTATATTTTTTCTGTTTCCCTGACGACTTCTGTGTGTTGTTGTCAGTCTCCACGGTAACCACTCGCTGTTTCTGCGGCAACGGTAAGTTGTGTACAAACATCTATCACTGAACTGACCCCCTTTTCCACCCCACCCCTGAAAATGGGAATTTTATACAGTAAAAATATACAGTGTCATGTAAAGTTTTATTTCTGCTGATCAAAATGAGTTTAGTGTGACAGGCCCACGCAGTGTGAATGCCCCAGAAAGCTGCTGCTGTTACGTAACATGACAGTGCACAACAAAGTATCACAGGCACAGACAGGCAGACAGGCAGACAGACAGACAGACAGTCTTTCAACAGATTTTAACTTTTAACCATAATGTTTTTCTCCACATGCCCGTCCCCCCTCCATGTCATTAACACCTCACTGGGAATGACTGAATGTAATCACCCTCCTCTATGCAATGACACAGCTACCCTAAAACCCATTAATTAATTCTCCATTGGAATCGATGTCTATAGTATTCATTCTCTTGATTGATATAAAACAATAAAAAAAAAAAAAATCAACAGAAGTGATATGAAGCTTTTGCTCCCTGTTGCTGCCTCCGATTGCTTTGAGTGAATGCAGACCCCCCTTCCCCTTCCCACCCTCTGAGCTGCAGGGCAAATAACGCTGCTCTGGTTTTGAATTTCTTTGTTTTATTGACCTGCCTGCTTTTAGCACAGCGTACATTTGTCAAACGTTAGCCAAACGGACACAACGTGCATTTCGAACCATCTGAGCTGAGCAGCCACAGATCGAGGTGAGGAGTTTGTCCAGGCTTTGAGTTAATGTGGAAAAGTTCAACATGAGGCTAGCCAGCATCCTGGCTCACTGTACTGCAGACAGCCTACCATCAAAAACTAGACTAAATTTGTTTGAATTGGGAATTTTTTTAGGTAAAAATGTAAACAATAAATAAATAAATAAAAAATCTGTGCAGAAATCCTGCTGCTCCAGATGTGGCCACTTACCAAATCAGCCAGTGTTGTGTAACCATATGTATTTCTGAACCGATATGGGGTTTACCTTACTGTTTTTTTGGGTCTCTTTTATGCTGCCATTTTGTTTTTTCTCTTTTTTGGTTTGGTTTTCTTGTAGTGGATTGTCTGTGTACTAGTAGTTGTAGTAGTAGTTGTAGTCGTAGTGTACTGGTCTTAGTTTGTGATACACAGTTCTAATGCCTGGCAAAGTGTCTCATGTTTGTTTTAGTTCTCTCCTTTTTTGGGAATGAGGATTTCTCTCTCTCCTTCCCTCTCTTTTTCTCTCTTTCTTTACCCCTCTCTCTCTCCCCCCCTTCTCTCCCTCCCTCTCTCTCTCTCCTTCTCTCTCTCTCCCTCTCTATCTCTCTCTCTCTCTCTCTTTCTTCCCTCCATCCTCTGGTGCTCTGTCTCTCAACCCACCACATATAATGAGATTTTCAGGAGAATGGTCACCCAATCTAATTGCTTTATTTGAATGATGCACCTTTGGATATATGTTTTGTTTTCAACGGTAATTGTTATTACTTTTTTTTTTTTGTTGATGTTGCTCATGTAACTTTCTCCCTTTTTTTCTCTTTCTCTTCACTCCATCTTTACGTTCTCCTGTTTTTGTATATGGACTGGCTCTATCTCTTTACTTCTCACCTGCATTCCTTCCTCTTAACTTGTCTGTCCCATCTTTGTCTCGTACGTGTTGGATGTGGGAGTGCTGCGATTGTTTTGATTGGTCTCTATGCTGCATCCGACGCTTGCTGATTGGCTGAATTTTTTAATTTTTTTGGTTTGTTACTCACTCTTGGTCATGTGATGCGCCCATATTTGGCTGTGTGTAATTTCTGTGTTATATGATTATTAATTTTGTCAAACAAATGTTTTTGCACCCCCTTTTTCTCTCCCTTGTATTATTTTTTTTTAATATTTCTTTCTAGGTATGTAAACCCCACAAGTTTGGTTTCATATGGAAATGTGACTTAATTTTTTGCGGGTTTATTGTGCAGGGAGGGCAAAAGTGGGACGAGAAAGGCTGAATGTTTATTAATTGTTAACACTTTGAGATTTGCCTTCCATATTCTGTTGATTTGCATGTGTTTCTGTCGACCCAATTTCATTGATTATGCATGAAACAAACACAGGTATATATCCTGCACACACACTCAACATTCACTATTAGGCTAAACTCTTGATTATCATCTGCATAAAAATTTTCTGTAAGTGAGGACAAAACTTCCTTTATGATACAGAAATATGTTGACATTGATTTGATTCATTAACTCCATTTACATTTTTAAATGTTTCTGCTTAGACATCTTTTTCGTCAGACGGCTAGCCAGGCTAGGCTAATTGACTCATTTGCCACTGACCTTGTCATTTGCAATGAGGGAAAAATGAGGTAAACCTCATCTCCATTTGAATGAAACCCTGCAGATAAAGAACATGACTCACTGAGAGAAGCAACGAGAGTGGCAGTTGAGACCTTAATGGTCTTCGAAATGGGAGTGTAAGCGTGTATGCGCACACAAGCACTCTCATTCCCAGTCTCTCTTCCTCTTTCTCTCTCTCTCTATCACACACACACACACTCATCTTGCCAAAAGGTCATTAATCTTTAGCTTGCCACACTATTCAGATGCACTCGGACAGTATGGGTTATTACAGAGAGCCACAATCTCCTTCTCTTAAAGCCCATCAAAGGCAGATGAGGCTAGATCAAGGGACCAGAGTGTGAGCCTTTGAAGCTCAAGAAGAGATTATCGGCCATCTTGGATTGAAAGCCTGAGCATAAGTCTGAAATGTCAGCCAGCATGCACAGAACATGCACATACACCCGAAAAAAATCCACAATACTTTCACCTGTGCATGCCAACAAAAGAAAGTACAGCTCAGTCTCTTTTGCTGTGTCCTCACATCCCCTTTTATGTGTCGTCACAGCAGCAACATAACCAGTGTCACCCATGGCAGCCATTATACCTTCCCACAATGAATCAGCAAATCTGTTCTGGGCAACTTGCTTTTGATTGCATGATTTCTAAAAATCCCCCTAACAGTCCCCTCCTGCTTTTACATACAAACATGTACACCAACATAAACCACTGAGAGAGTTAGCAGCCATCACAGAGGTTGAGTATTTCAACATTTATCACACCAGTGGCTTTTTAATCAGTTAATTTGGCAACATTTGATCTTTGAAGTACATTTGAAGTAGATTTACCAGAAATGTTTACTATTTTACGCAAAATTAATGCTGGTGCTGCGGCATCACATCCAGCAGCTTACTTTAAGCTAGCTATTATGCAATCAAATGTGCATTTTCACAATAAAAACAAATTTCGTGACAACCTTTGTTATCCATATTTCATCCGCATCCAGTCTTTATGACCCAGAATCAGTAAGTGTACACAGATGATAGCTTAGTCAACCTCAGAAAGCACAGAGACATAGAAAAAAAACTAGACAAGCCTTATAACAGCGCTTAATAGTCGACGTGCCAAATGTAACTGTACAATAAAACAACACCAAACAAACCCATATGCAGTGTATAATCCCTCAGCCTTGTGTTTGAGTCTGTGTTGTACTTTGGTGTCACGTGTTCAGTTGTTGTGTCTGTGCCTCTGACCGTCTGCTCCTCCGTCCCCAGGTGAATAACGCCACCGCCAGGGTGATGACTAACAAGAAAATGGTCAGCCCCTACCCTAACGGAGAGGCTCTCAGCACACTGCCTTATGGTAACAACCACGGTGACACACACAAACAATGTGCCTCGGCCTGCCTAATAAGCCAAACAGCAGAGGTTCACAGGGAGAGGCAGACGTAGGCAGGGTGAGATACACGATGTAGCCACAGTTTTCCCTCCCTGTAGACCGCGTTATGTAAGGCCAACAGCAAATCAATCCCATTCAGTTAATGTTAGTTTTATTTGTGTTACCATCTACCAGAGATGAGGCTCACGTTCTTCAGATCAATACCACAGAGCGCACAAGCAAAAGATTTCATATTATCTTTCATATTATGTGTGAATATGTTTTAATATGTTTTATTACATTGCTTACAGCTGCATTATAGTGTGTTACTGGCTTGACTCATTGAATGTCGACTGCCTATTTCGGGCCACGCTTCCACTATCTGCATATTAATGTTTCCAAAATCTCAATCATTACTGGAATCAAGAGCAATAACAGCTTTTGGACTGGAAACCGTAATACTGTCAGAATGACAGTGGCTGCAGCCAGACCTTCCTCCCGAGATGTTTGACTATGTGAAACTTTTGTCAAATTTGCATATATTAATGCGAAAGCACTGCATCTAAATGCCAAAATATGGGGAAGGTTAAGATGAAGTGTAGGCAGCGTTGACCTGCTTTATCAGCCCAATGTCTGCTCAGCTTAACCTCGCAGTTCTACTATAGCGCAACAGCAATTTCTGTTCCTTTCCATTGTTTTGAGTTAGTCTTGCTTTTTCTCGAGGGAATCTGTCTCTGAAAAACAAGGTAGCACTCTGCTGGACAGCCTCAAGAAGCAAAAACAAAACAAATAAAAGCTGTCTGCGGTACTTAACTATTTAGCTATTTTCTGTCTCTGTGTTGTCAAATTACATTTTAACACTTGAATATGTGTATAAAATATTTTTGAGTATGAAAACTAAGTGAAGCAGGTACATAGGTTCATCTGTAAACTGCCCATATTAATGAATTGCCTCTTCCTCTCTGTGACTATCAGCTGGGTGGAAATTGAGTCCAATGGTGGGGGCGGTGTACGGGCCAGAGCTCTACGCAGGTAAGGACCCTCTTTATCTCCTGCACCCACGCTCACATCTGTCTCTACAGCCTGCTTTAAATTTTAGTCACATTTCAATATTTAATTTCTATTAAAGCACTGCTTACTTAGCATTTCCCCTCACTGACACTTTTATTAGTATCTATTAGTATCTATCTATTATACTATTTTATTAGTATAGTTGGATAACTTCCCTTCTTTGTTTGCTTGATCCTTTTTTACTTAATTTATTCTGTCTACCGCTACCCATTTTCTCTGCTCACCATGTCTTTCTTCTGCCTGCATCGTAATCCTTCCCCCCTAAATCATCTGCTGTCCCTCCCATCTTTCTCTCCTTTTCCCCTCTTCCTCTTCCTTCAGTCCCAGGCTTTCCCTACCCCTCTGCAGCAGCAGCAGCCACTACAGCAGCAGCAGCTTTTCGTGGAGCTCACCTCAGGGGCCGAGGCCGGCCCGTCTACAGCGCAGTGCGGGCTGCCGTGCCTCAGCCCGCCATCCCCGCCTACCCTGGGTGAGAAAGACATGCCGCTTTTATACGGGAACTGTTGACTTCACATGCTTTGTAGCTGCCCCAGATCAGCTGTGTGCCTTTTACATAACACAATTTATAAATACATAAAAATTCAAGATGAGTTGTTCTATTCAGTGCCCAGTAAATCTATTGAGGAACACCTTATAATACCATATTCTGAATCATTTTCCAAACTCTATTTGACCAGGTCTCTATTTAACACAGCTGTGCTCATGCACCGCTCATGCTCAAACATTATTCACACTTCACTCTCTTCAGCGGTCCAACTGGCACATTGTCAGCCAGATCGCAAGCTATTCAGCCGAGTATGACGCACTGATGGGATTGCACCATGGAAGGTTCATTTGAATAAACACACAGACGCCACCATCAGCAGATTTGAATAAACACACGCACACACACAGGCAGTCATTATGCAGAAGCAGTCACCCTGCACACAGATTTGCTACAAATTATTCACGTTGACTGTGATGTGTTTTCTGTCCCCGCAGTATGTGTTACTGTGCATGTTGTTGCTGTGCTGTGATGATTGGCTAATGGGGTTGTGACTGCTATGATATTCAGATCAAAGCAGAGTTGATTGGTTAATGGCCCTGTGGCTGCTTTCTGTGATGACGTTCAAATGGAGCTAAACAAGATGAAATTGGGGGGCTGCAGGAAATACCCTCTCCATATCAGCTCCACTGAAAGGCTGCACCTCTCCTCATAAAAATGATCCATTCAGAGTTACCTTTACTGCCTTGGTTCTCTCATAGCAGGGGAGCGGTAGGAGTTTATGATCTCATTTAAGTCCAATGAACCTCACCTGTCAGCCTAAAGAGTTTCCTGTTTAATGTGTTGTGGAGCTTAAATGGAAGTTGTATTTCCTCTGCATGCTGCATGGGTGTGAAATAGTAACTACTTTCTCTCTTTCTCTCTCTCTCTCTCTTCCTTTCCCTCTCCTGTGTTTTGCCGTGTTGTGACGTTCATCCACTCTGGTTTTGGGACTGTGCACCACTCTGTTTGCGACCCTCCTCCCCCACCTCCCCCACCACCACCACACCTCCCCTCCCCTCCCCTCCCCTCGCTCTTCTTCTTCTTCTTCTTCTTCTTCTTCTCCTCCTCCTCCTCCTCCTCTCAGTGTGGTGTATCAGGATGGGTTTTACGGAGCTGCAGACCTATATGTAAGTAAACTCGCCTCCCACCCAACACACCCTCTCTGTCCCTCCCCCTCACGGCTTCTTCCTGCTCTTTTTTTTTTTTTTGTTTTTTTCCCTCTGGGGTTGATTCTGCATGTTGCGTCCAGCCATGCGCTGCACAGAGCTGCCTGCATACAGGTGAATGAGAAACACAACGCACTGTTTGTGACAAAATGAACACAAGATCCGCCATGATGAAAGCTGGATTATGAGTCAAGGTTGTTTTTTTTTTTTTTTTGGGTGTGACAAAAACGCCCCTTTTAAAAATAAAAAAAAGCGGTTGTAGTGTCTCTTAAAATCAAACAGAGAGCTGCGAAATCCTAATGACACCACTATAAAGGCTGCTCTGTGGGCGGATGTGGTAGCGTGCGTCAGTGTGCGAGTGTGTGCGCACATGAACAAGAGCGTGCGTGTGTGTGTATCCAGGTTGACCACGGTTGTTTCTGTTCTCTCTATAGACTAGTGTTTCAGGACTCAGTCCTTAGTCCCAGATTGCCTCAGGTAGGGTCAACTCAACACCAAACCCACAGTGTGCATTGTTTTACTGTACTACCTTCTCTGATCTTATGAATCATCTTCTGATCTGATCTGGAACATGTTTTAGTTGTTTAAAAGAAAAATCACAACTGCTTTGAGTTTTTCTTTATTTTTCTACTAACTCACTCAAATGTGCACTTTTGCTGATTGTGGGGAAGGGCCCTGTTTGTTCGTTTGTTTACTAAACTACTAAATTGTACTGAGTGGTTTTTTGTTTTGTTTTTTTATTTTTTAATCCAAACCAGTTTGTTCAAAAGAGAACCTGGTCTCTTTTGTCTGTCTCTAGTTTTGAAGACAAAAATGAAACCCATTCTTATTTTGTTCTCTTGTCTGCAAAAAAAAGAAAAAGATCATACACCCACAACTCTCACGAAAAAGGAAAATACAAATTATAAGTGCTTATTTTTAAACCGGATGCAACCATGAGGGATTTGACTTAACTATAGGTTTGTTGCATCATTGGAGAGTCCAGCCAATGTTAGCCTGGGATGTGAGATACTCCTTCAAGTTGAAACAGAGAACATGGTCTCTTCCTGAATTAACCACCCCGACCCCTCCCAGGATGATTATGGAAGCATGTGCTGATCAGCTGCTGCATGCAGACACACTTTTATTACCGCTCCTTTTCCCTACACTCACCCTGAAGGCCTTGCTCTCCCCACCTAATAACGGCACCGTTTTTTCTTACCCCCATCAACCTCTGCTGCGTGTCCTGGAGAATGCACGGGGGGGGGCGGGGATGTTTGTCTGTTTGTGCTTTGCTGTTCTGATCAGGTCTAAATGCAGTGGTGTTGTGTTGAGCTTTAATTTGGGTTGTGCATGCAGTCTCAGTGCGAGGAGATGATTTTTTTTTAGTCAGTATAGGCTTGTGTGGGTGTGTTTGTGTGTGCGACTTTTTTTCCCTTACTTCCTCTCTCTTTTTTTTTTTCCTGTCTCATGAATCCATGTGAAGGAACACAAATAATAAAAATAAACCAATGCATTTTTTTTTGTCATGTCTCCACTAGAAGTTCTGTCTCTAGTAACCTTTAGTGTCCTCAAACTGTAGGCGATCTCTGTCGTATCATTACCTGACTCCTCTGTCCTGATGACAGTGAGATTTCTATATCGTCTCAACTGTGTGAACATTTTGTCTTCCACTGTTTTTTTTTTTTTTACCTCCCACCTCTCCAGTAGTGGAAATAATACAATCTAACTCAACCTCGACAGTCCAATTTCCTCTCTCTGTCTCACTGATGAAGCACTTGTCTCGCATCCAACACCACACCTCACACCACCTCTCCCCATACAGAAATGCAATATACTGACATATACTAAATTTGACTTGTAAAGGTATATATATACATGATAAACAGGTCTTGTTATGTATACTGTATACAGAAGGAAATGTTATTTAATACTTGCAAACAATTATTTTTCATGAATACAAAGGAATTTAAAGTACATCTGAAATAAAACAATTACTAGTATATTTCCTATTTTTGCCTTTGGAACATGCGTCATTTATTAAATGCAGGAAACTATACAGTAATCATGGAGTAATATTTAATGATTTTTAAAAAAAGTCTAAATAAGACACAATGTAGGGTAACAATAAATATTTATATGCAAATATGTATTTAAATGTCAGTATATTCCATCTCTATAAGCCCCTCCGACCTCCATGAAGCCCAGTTGTCTCCCTCCTCAGAAACATGTGAGTTAGTGTAATTGGTGTGTGTGTGTGTGTTTAGGGAGGCTACCCTGCTGCTGCTGCCGCCGCTGCCGCTTATCGCTACGCACAGCCCGCGGCTGTAACCGGAGCAACAGCTGCAGCTGCCGCCTACAGTGACAGGTAAAGTTAATCCAGGACACACACACTGACAAGTACACACACACACACACACACCACTGTACAACAGAAGTGCTGAGATGCAGACTGTAATGATAAACTGTGGCGTGTGAACTTAGTTAAAGTACAGAGACGAGGCAGTCGACTGAGGATAATCAAAAGAGAAATCCAAGGCCAAGGATGAATTCCTGCTGAATATAAGGACATTTATGTGATAAGAATAAATCAGATAACGCTGAAAGCCAACAAGGCTTTAAGCATGAAAATGTGATCTCGAGATTAGATGCTTAATGTACCTTAATGGCAACATGGGCGTCAGGGTGCCAAAATAATGTGATTAAATGATTACATATTCTTAATTAATTCAACATGTGAAACCATATCGAGTCAGCTTATTCACTGAAAAGTGTCCTCTTTAAATGTGGCTTCTGGGGCGACATTCTGTGCCACTTTGCATGCAAAAAACCCCCAAACACAGTGATGTTTAATTAAGAAAACAACAAAGTGAATGTAAGCAGCTCAGTGTGAACCCACTGTGTGCAACATTCATGATGCATTTCCTTCTTGGTGCAATATTTGCAAAGCTGATTGTCCTGATTGTTGAAACCTGCATTGTTCACGTTTGCTTGCTAGCAGCCTCTCCTGCCTTTGTTAGTCAGGACGACTGAGAGGCACAAACCCCACGAAACACCTGTGATAATTTGTCCTTTTTCAACTCAAATGAGTGATTCTGAATGTGTTTTGTGTTTGCATTGCTAGTTATGGTCGAGTGTACACTACAGATCCCTACCACGCTCTAGCTCCAGCTGCTGCTGCCTACGGAGTGGGAGCCATGGTAAGAAGACTGACACAGGCGGCACAAAACAACATCAGTTAGCTGTATTTTTAGAAGAGGGAACTTTTCAGATGCACAGTCGTCTCTTTATTGAGAGGAAAATGGAATACAAAGTAGATACTTGTGCTGAGCTCTTCAGTGGTTCTTTTTTCTTTTGTGTCTTTAATAGAACATTGGACTGAAACTGTCCTGAAAAAGAAATGAATAAATACATGTATAAGTTTGCATTCTTGTGTCAATAAATGTGTTATTGGGATTTGTGCTACAACTGTGAGTAGACTAGGTTTGGTAGATGAAGTCAGAACAGTAATATATAACTGTGTTTCTTCCATTTTTTTCCCACTGGGTGACTTTGTTGTCCGTTCTGTCTCTTTCAGGCCAGTTTATACCGGGCGGGATACAGCAGGTTTGCTCCTTACTAAAACCACAAATCACACCCAAGGAATTTCACATCGCTCCAAAACCCTTTTTCAAGCTCTTTGTTTGGCAGCAGCTCCCCTCCATTTTTCTGCAGGCGGACTATAGTGACAACTCATGTGTTTTTGTTTTTCCTTCTTTCTTGTTTTTGTTCTTTCGGTGGCAAGAGAGTCATTTTGCCACATCATCAACTTGAACTCTGTGTCTTTACTCTTCTGTCTGCCGCTGACATGGAAACAATGACAAAACTGCCACGAGTGTCTCCCACATAAAAAAAAAAAACAAAAAAAAACAAACAAAAAAGCTGGAGCCTATTACTTTGAACTACAGGGACACAATTTTGGACGGTTTTTAGAAACACTACGGGACCTGGAAGAAGGGAGACTGCTGTTGCTGTGTGATCCTGCACAATAGAAACCTTTTTCCCCCCAACAAATCTCTGAACTTACAGTATATCCACTGCCCTGTAAGAGCTAATCAGACCTATATAGACACACTTACATGCACTACTAGATTTACAGTTTTCTCTACATTTTCCTTTAGTGTTGGCCTGCACAGACTGACGCCACAGCACAGCATTACTACAAAAAAAAAAGAAGGTACTTGCGTTTTTAAACACTACATTACAGCAGAGTCGTCCCTCTGGTTTTGCCTCGTGGTCTAATAATAAAAACATGAATCAAAACTCAGACTGCTCAATACCGAAGATGTGGGAATTATTCTTATTATTTTGTAAAGCTGGAACACTGAACATTCAGCCGGAGGGAATTTGGGAGCATCTGACTGACAGTAACAACAAACTCTAAACAACACCGCATGGGAAAAAAAGGCTCTTTTATTGTCATTTTACGACACTTTAGAACTGCCCCCGAGTGTAAAAGGAAACACAAGAAAAACAAAACTAGTGTTTTCACAAAAAAAAGTTCAAAAAAGTGAAAATGACAAGGAAAAAAAAAACAAGTGACTTTGTTTTTTTCTGCATTACCTCAGTTTTTTCTTTCTTCTGTTTTGTTTCGCTGCCGTTGATAAGAAGCTGAATAGAAATGTCATTAAATGTAACATGGACGCGTTGAGCCATTCACTTGTCCTTATTGCCGGTCTGCACATATTCCATTTAATACTGTAACTGAAACACTAAGATGGGATGTGCAGCCATGAAACGACCCCCTCAAACCCCCCCCCCACGCATGTCCATTTTGAGAATTCAGTGCCCCCCCTCCCGGGACTCACCCTTGATCCGCTCATAGAGCTTCTTCCAAAAAAGGACTCGCTTCATTTCTCTCTGTCTCCTGAAACCGTCAGACATTCCAGCTGCAGCGGTGACGCAGTGAAGGAACTGGTCAG
>JAPZDY010000009.1:17011106-17032386 GCA_029783645.1 Ctenochaetus hawaiiensis | reverse complement strand
TGTTTAGCTTAAAATGACAATGTTAACATGCATATGTTTGGCAGGTATAATTCTCGCTAAACTGTTAGCATGGTCATTGTGAGCACTTAAGAATAGTCAAGTTAGCATTTAGCTCACTGCAGTACTGTAGTAGCTGACGGGGCTGTAGACTCTTATTAATATACAATTTTTGAGATGTATTCATCAGTATGAAAGGGTTGGGCTATAATATTTTATTTAATGAGGTCTAAAGTATAGACCTTATTTAGTCTTGATATATTATTATAACATCATAAGCCCTAAGACCTACTGTTTTAACATGGGAGTGATTTTATTTTATAGTTTGATTTGTTAGCTACATCTGACCTGCAGATCATTTATTTTCTTGGTGAGATGAGAAGAAAAGGTTTCTTTTTGTGACATTTTCAAGAGCAAACTCCAAGGTTTGTTTTCCATTTCTAACAAAGGGCCTTGTGGTAGTGTGTTGTTTTTCAGGAAGTCTTAAAGTTAGCTATTATTATTATTAGAAGTACTTAAACCACATTGCCGTCAAGACACAGAGGAGGAGGTCATCCATTTGTGTAACAAGGTTGCTGAAAATGTTGGGAGTCATTTTGATTTCTTGAGTTCCTTTGTGATATCAAGTCATGATTGTTTTTGTTTCCCTTTGCTTTACAAGTTTTTATTTTTTTTTATTTCAACCCATCTATGCTTTTTTTTAAAAAGCTTGTAACTGTTCTTGAAAACATCAACAACACAACACAAAGAGACGGACAACATGAGTACTAAAAATAAACAGATTTTACTGCAGCTATCAGGACATACCAGTTCACATGACATTTCCTGTGTTATTGTGCTTGCAACACAAAATATATATGCCAGTGTTTTCTCTAAAGAGGGATGTACGTGGGTTCAGATAGCAGCAAGGAGAGAGAGATGGGATCGTCCTCCAAGATCATGTGAAAGTGCATTGTACTTGTCACCATTTTAACATAGCGCATCCTTGCATCCCTTGATGTTTACAGTAGCCTTGTCCACATGGAGTAGAATATACAATGCAAAATGTGAGGGAGGAAGTACAAAAAGGTAGGATGGAAGACAAGGTAAAAAGGTTCAACACTGAGAATCAAATATTTACATTATAATAGACAGCTAGCAGCAAATCCAAGCTAGTGTTAACTAGTGTTTTGCTTGCGTCCGTTGCCATGGGTCGGGTGTGGCAGAGGGAGAGAGGGAAGTCCAAATGAGGAGGGAGGAGATGGCAGGAGTAGACTATTGTAGTTGGATGAAGGGAAAGGGAGGAAGGTACGTGGGGATCTTTTTCTCGTCTTCTCATTTTTAGTATATACACAGTATAACATAATAATAAATAAAAATAAGAACATTATTATGATTTCCATCCACTTAGTGCATGAGGTAGATAGACGAGAGGGCATTAGGGGGGTTGCTGGCAGCCTTATCATGGCGTGCCAAGCTGAGGTGCAGAGAAAGCAGGGCAGAGAGGGTTAGACAGAGGAGAGGTGCAGGCAGGCAAGGAAGGCAGGAGGCAGCAGGTTTAAATGATGCCGTATTTGGCCAAGTCGCTGAGCTCCATGTCGCCGAAGGCTTCCCATGGGCACACCACTGTGATGTCAGTGCCAAGACCCTCCATGCCAGGGATGTCGTCACCAAAGCTGGAGGGAAGAAACCAAAGAGGTGAGTGTCACAGGTCTACATGATTAGACTGTTTGCATTTGTTTAAGTAAGAGTAAAATGTTTTGTTTACCCCTTCTGGCCTGGCTTGGGTGCCTTGCTCTTGAATGTGCGGGTCTGCCTCTGCTTGAACTTGGGTGGTCCCTTCTTGGGTGTGGTTGGGCCGGTGGCTCCACCAGGGGCCAGGGCGCTTCCTGCAGGGGGGCTTGCGTTCATTTCTACTGAGGGTGGCTAAAAGACAAAAGACATTTTTTGAAAAATGTTGCAGTCCATGCATGTCCTCAGAGATCAGTTCTCTGGTGTTGTGTCCTCTGACTTCTCCTCTTTAGTCCTCTGCAACCCCCCCTCTCTGTCTGCTGCCCGTTGTTAATCCTGTTTCCTTCCAGCTCTCGATGCCAATCAGTGGAGATAATGCAGATTAGTTTTAACAGCCAGATTAGCAATAATCCCACTCTGATCTGCCACAGACTAATTACCCTACTTGAACAGCAGGGTTTCCATGTGCAATGGAAAAGCATCCTCTATCCTTAACCTCAAACTTTTCATCAGCTTATTTTGAATAGTTTAGGTTTTAAACTTAAAGACAATGATTTCTCTCTTATAAAGTCTTATTATTAGAAGATTTTTATGTAATTTTTTAATTAAATGGTATTTACACAGGCCTTTTTTAAACCTAGCTAGACTCACATCATCCAGTGCATATCAAAAAACTCCATGTATTAGTTTTTTCCGTGACATCTGTTCCTCTTGTGCTCATCTTAAACCTGAACTGCCTAAACTCTCCTCCTCACCCTTCTTCATCTGACTGCTGACACTGGAAATCTTGTGAGATAATTTGACAGAGACAGAAAACACTCTGGTTCGGAACATTATGTAACTTTAATGTGTGCACAGCCTGCGTTAGCAACGGCACATTTACACTGCCTGTGGTGAGAGCTACAGACGCTCTTTCTGTCTCTGCTCGTATGTAAAGAACCTTGAAGCTATGTGTGTGTGTGTGTGAGAGAGAGGAGACGCTGCCCTGCGAGTTATTAGCCATCTGCTGCTGTGATTGTTGCCCCTTAAGTCAATCCTCTTTACTCACACCTGTTCTCTCCTTCAAATTTCTACTTGAGCCATTTAAGACTAATGCCTTTTTCTAGGTTTTGTTTTTTTGCTATTGCATTTCTGATCTTGACTACATTTACACTTCAACCAACAATTTCTTTATAATCTACTTTCCAAACAATCAGAGTGCATTAACATTAAAGCACTCTGATTGAACAGAGTGAACAGATGATGTTATTGACCCCTGTTATCCCTCTCCTCCTCATCACTCAGGTACAAACCCTTTGCTCTGGTCGTTCAGTC
This sequence comes from Ctenochaetus hawaiiensis, assembly GCA_029783645.1. Taxonomy (NCBI): domain Eukaryota; kingdom Metazoa; phylum Chordata; class Actinopteri; order Acanthuriformes; family Acanthuridae; genus Ctenochaetus; species Ctenochaetus hawaiiensis. Next base: position 17,029,365 of record JAPZDY010000009.1, on the reverse strand, counting down.
ATTCTAGCTATTTTATTGTAACAGTCTCTAATCGTAGCAAGCAATGCGCAACAACATATTTGAATTAAAAGCATCCTTATTATCAAAGGCTAAGTCATTCTGGTTTAAATCCTTGCATTCTCTCTTGTCCATTAGTAAAGTGCAGACCAATTGTTTTTATCTACAAATGACTTACAAATAATCATTTGGACCATTTAGTACAAGTTAAACACAGCAGCCGTTACAACAAACATACTCTGTAAGTTTGAATCATTTAAAAGTCAAGTCAATACGATTGAGTTTGCAGCAGAGTTCATTCTCACCTGTTGTCACAGATATTCCAGAGGCCCCAGCCGATCTCTGCTCAGAGCTTCTTGTTTCTCTGTCTTGTTTTGGTGGAGTGCATTCTCTGTGATGGCTTTTATACCCTCTTCTCTAATCCCCACATCCTCCTCTTACCAGTCACATGACCACCTGGAAAGGTCAGCCAAACTTCTAGACCAAGCTTGCATCTTCTCTCCTCCTCCCCTCCCTAATTCAAAGCGTCCTTGTTACCATCACCCACCCTGCTGTCGCCCTCCTCCTTGACCTGTCGAGGCAGGAAGGAGACATGGCCTGCTGGGTAGACAGTGTCAAAGATCAATCTGGAAGGATCTGATTGTGCTTATCCCTGTAAACCTCATCACGCCTGAATTTAGCTTTGGAGGAGGCGACCTGCCGCTCGCGTTTCAGGCCCATGTGAGATGCTGTTTTTCACATGTTGTTTACAGCTGATCCTGTGGAGCCTCCACTGTAAAATGACCATTCTCTTGGAATGAAAGGATTTAGAATATTTCAACAATATAACAAATGCTCTGTGAAAAACATGGTAATATTTGTAGTATGAAAAAAATAGCTTGCTGTGTGAAAATAAACTATAATACAGATTTTTACCTATAATACAAGTTTAGATTGTGAGTTGGAGAGGATTTTGAAAGCTCAGTAGACACTTTTGAAAAATCTCTGTGTTAAACAGGTCCAAGCTTATGGACATCTCTAGGTCCTCGAATGTTGTTTTTACTAAAAAGCATCAATGAACTTGTAAGAACAACTACACATGACCCGTCAAATGGCATAAAATAAGTGGAGCTGAGCAGAATACACCACGTTTCCAAGTATCTCTTTTTAGATCAGAGTCCTCTGGTGCAGGCCTATTTGTGACTGAGCTTCACAGCATGAGTTTGGCATGAGTTGGTCTTGGCTGATCTGATGGTAGTTAAACTGGTAAACACCAGTAATGGATCTAAATGTGCAAAATCAAACAACTGAACAACTGGGGTTTAGTGCTGACAGTGTCTTGCCCTTGGTTAAGGAAGAAGAGAGATGGACAGTAATTCAATTATAATCTTTTCAAAATGCATATTTAATCATTTCTAAAAAATGTGTATTTAGCTGAACAAAGAAAAGCGAATACCTTAACAGCCTATATTTTTATATTTGAATTATGTCATTTTGTTCTAAATACAAACTTTATACTTAAACTTAAACTGTAAAAGAAAAAAAAACAAAAACAAACAAACCATACGTTATGCGTCCTAACAAACTTTGGCCAAATACAAGTGAGTCATGTAACATGACACTTAAATACAACAACAGAAAAGAGCAATGAGCAAACACATGCTTTAGAACTGGCAAATATATTTTATAGCGAATAATGTTATCGTGGCAGCAGACATCACAGAAATGCTCAGACAGCCTGGAAAAGTTGCATCTTGTAGGAAGTTCAAGGGTGCTAATTTTAAGTAATGTCCTGAACATAATTCATTCAAAACATATTTTGGATATTTTTCTTTTAGAAAAAATGCTTTAACCTCACATCCACAGGATCACCAGTGATCCCCTTATGCTATTTTAAAGTGGCTAAGCACAACAACTACAGAGATATAAATGTTAAATATTTGCATTTTTTGGACATGCTACTTGGTTTTCTGTGATAACCTTTACATTTGAGTATTTTAAATTGGCCCAAAGAGTTAGATGTCATAGGTTAATCTTTGACATAGCCATGTTTGATGCTAAATCTCAGCAGACTACATTAGGACTTAAAAGAACAAATCAAATAAGCACACATTTACTAAAACAATAAACTAACAACAACAAAAAACGAACTTGATTTAATTGTGGAGCTCACCAGGCTGGGCATTATCCAACCCATATTTAGGCTATAAAAAGGCTAAAATGTGTTAATACCTTTCATAAAATGTTTTTTTTAAATAATATTTGTTATACCAGAATCTTTAGCAAGTATTTGTACATTTGGATGTGTTTGTGCCCATCTCTGAGGGAGGAAATGTCCTCAGACTGAATAAACATCAGGTCCAGTTGCCTTTGACTTCATACCTTGCGCAGTTTTTCTTACATCTTCCTTGATTCTGGTGACTGAATATCTTAATAGACCAAACTTTTTTTGTAATTTTATGGTCAGTGTTTAAGGAAGTAAAAGCAGAGAACTCAAAGGGTTTCAGAATTTAGGACAACATGTAATTTGCTCCATCTGATCAGTATCTGTTATCATTTTCATCATTCAAATGACAACCTCAGTGAGGAAAGATGAAAGCTTCCACAGTTCTACAACTACACTGGTTTAAAGTTGAATTCACCTCTGAGTGGAAAATGTTGATCTAAAGGGTGGATCCCAGATTAGCCTGTTTGGAAGTGGAGCAAATACTAAGAAAGAGCCTTGACACAACTCCAGAGCGCTGGTGGGAAGTTATATAAGCAGACATTCTTCTCTGAAGTCCTGAAATCATCCATCTTTTAAAATTGAAGACACGTTTACAGACTTTAATACCAACTCACAAAGACAAAAGAAAAACATAAAAAAGTCCTCACTTAACCCTCTTCACATAAGTTTTCTGATTTATACTGTTTGAAAGATGATGATATTTCCTTGTTTCATGCTTTTGTTTTTCATTATTTTCATATATGCATTGGTTTCTTTCCTTGCAATATATTCAAACTCTCATTAATTTCTATAAATAGAGTCTGTGTGCTTTCACAGACGTACTGAACATGACAGTGTAACTAAAAGATAAAAAACAGAGCTGGATAGATTAATCTGCAGTCAAGCTGGTGGCATGCTGAGGCTATACATAAGAACTCTAAGCTAATTGCTAATGCTAACATGCTCACAATGGCAATAGTATAGTGCTGATGTTTTGCAGGTATTATATTTGCTATGTTAGCCATGTCTGTTTAGTGTATTTGCTTGCATTTAAACGGCCCAATAATGTCACCATATAAAAAATCTACGACCAACATAGAAACAGAAAAGTAAATAAAACTCATCATAAGGGCAACATAAATGTTTGTGCCAAATTTCATGACATCAGTCCAGTAGCAGTTGAAACATTTTGTGATGAGCTGTAAATATCAACCTGCTGGGGGAGCTGGAGAAAAGTTAGAAGATCAACAGAAGTCATTAGGTTTCATGTTTCATATTAGTTTTCATATTCATGCAGAGAGCCATGGTGCTATAGCGAGGCTCAAAAACTGTAATAAAATCATCCATTTGTTTGAACCTTTAAATATCTTAAGTGTGATAAAACAATGTTCATAATTAAAACTACATTTTAAATGACTGTGTGTATTAATTACAGTTATATTAACCCAAGGTGAGGTTATTTATCCTTCAGCAATAAGAGCATATAGTTATTTAACCAAAGCAACTTCATTTGTAACTGTGCCATAAACTGGTTTGGAAATGGGGTTGATCATATGGTGCACACTGATCAGCTGAGGTTTTGAGGGCAGTCTGTTATGGCGACGTGGGCGCCTAGTTGTAAAGGAGGACAGGACAATGGCCAAGCCTCTTTAACAATATGTAGGCTGAAGATGTGAAGGAGCTGGCCACTTTAACAAACCAGTCACTGTATAACAGTCTATAGGAACCACAGTGAGCATCGGACCTCTGTCATTGAGGCTATTATGCCAAAAATCTACTACACTGTGGCTGTGTGCTGAAAATCACGAGACATCTGATTTGGGTTTTATGCAAGTCAGTGTTTGAAAAATCCAACAACCAGTTAAAACATACTGAAGACTTTGATTTTTAGTGTTAAAATCAGTCAGGTCAGTCAATGGTACATGTTCTGTTCAATGGAAACTTTCCATAAATGCTGCTTTAAGTACAGATAACACATCTAAGCTTGTTTGTGTGTGGCCTCTTTAAACTATGCAGGCAGGCAATTAGTAAAACACTGTGCAGATAAAGTTAATAACAATGAACTGGACTGAACTGTACGTCAAGCCTGCAGGGTGTTGACATATGTGGATTGTAGGTCAATAGGTCGACCTCGGAGTCTACCACTCCTCTGTCTGCGTACGGCACGCTAATACTTGGGCTACTAATTAGATTAACGAAGGGCCTCAGTATTGAAAAATAACACTGGGGCAGAAACATGACGTGCTGAATACAGTGTGTGTGTTACACATTCAGCATTTTACAGCCTGTCAGATTTATGTAAACATTAACTTGGTATGACTTCAGTGGACAATGCTCTTCTTTCATGAAGCTCATGAATTAGCGCGTGTGAGGAAACCAACCTCATTTTATGTCCAAGCTCTCTGGCTTGAGAAGAAGCATACACAGTGCAGGCCTACATGACATATAATCTGTTTAACGTATGGAGTTTGGGGTCTGTGTCCCACCCTGCAAAGAGCTCAAAGAGACCATGAGTGACTATTCCAGGCATATGAACACACCTTTTCTTTATTTTTTAGGGTCTAGACAGGACTGCACCACTGTCACTTGGACTCACAACTCGTGCCCAAAGACAAATTTATATGTTTAAATTTTAAGTCGGCTTCTCTAAAAATAAGAAAACGTGACCATTGGCATACACAGTTTGAAGTCCTTTTTTTAGGCACGGAAAACGTTAACATTCACTCAGCTTCTAGTCAGTCCTTCATTGCGCTCCACCCTTCGTCGCATCCACTAACGGTGAACTCTTCAGTAAAGACCCATCTTTGGTGTGGTGTGTGTCTCATGACTAATGAGGAATAAAGGGAACTGGCTTAATAAAGATGATTTTACAAAACTATGGATGAAGAGATTAAATGCTTCCGACCATTAAATCTCAGAAATAAAGCTAAAAACACACAGCTTCCATCAAAGCTTTGAGATAACACAAAACAGAAGAACTGTATGCAGCCATAGAGGAGAAAATCAGATGGTCAGAGCATGAAGCCGTGAGACGGCAGAGAATTTGATTTCTGGAGGAGTAATTAAATATTTTTGGTTCTTTCCTGACACTTGAATCCTTTTTAAAGACAGGTTATTTTTTAAGTTTAGACCTTCATTGATAAGTTTTAAAATATAATCTTGAATTATTTGTATATACTGTATGTGGACTGAAGTATTTCAGTCTTGTGTACAACCACACAAAGCTAACATATCATAACATGTCTGGCCCATATGAATGGGGTCATAAAGCTCAGACTGTCTGGTTTGTATGTGAATATGAGGTCAGCTGGTGGTGGACCAGTATTAGTGTTGACATGTATGGAGAGCAGCACACAGCAGATCACACACAGCCTACTTTAAACACGGGACACTTCCTAATCCCATTTGAACACTTGCTGACGGCAATATTGACCTGAACCAAGTGCTGCAAACTCATGCACTTAGAGCAACTCAACCTATTTCTCTTCCTGACATGCTCCATCAGCATCACCTGTAATTTTCCAAATATGTACAACTGAATCAGTTTTTCAGTTTTTTACATTTGAACTCTAGGTATTTACATTGATGTCAATCAGGTGTGCTTTCATACAAATAAAGATAAAATCTAGTTTTTCAGTCATTTAAATTTTATTATGAATCATATATTACTTCTAACTAATCATTTAAACTCTATATTAATTACTTTAGAAGGTATTTTATAATCTATCTGACATTTTAACCATTTACTCCATCACTTTTAATATTTTAATATTTAACCATAAGCTCAGGAAGTAGAGTAGGTCACCTGCTTATCAGAGTGTCTGTGGTTTTATCCTCAACATCTCCAGTCTGTATATCCAGGTGTCCATAGGGCAAAGCACTGAACCCCCACATTGCTCCTTATGGTTATTCCATTAGTGTGTTCATGTGTGTGTGAATGGGTGACTGCTAACTTGTGTTGTAGTGCACTCTGAGTAGTTAAAAGATTACAAAAGTATGATAAAAATGAAGTCTATTTAACTTATTATTTATCCAAATATTTCTGTCATTTATCCATTACTTTTGGCTAACATTTTAACCATTTATTTAATTACTTGTAGTTGATATTTCTGGCACTGATGCAATACCTTTAGCAAATGATTATATTAACTGTTATATTATAACTAACTCATCATTTCCTCCAAAACTACTAGATAACTTTATTAATTCAACCACTGACCCATAACTTTTATCCAGAAATGTAACATTTTGTCCATTATTCTAAGCTAACTGTTTCAACCTCTCTGCTAGCATAGGCTGCTAACTCTTGATGTCAGTTTTTCAATTAGTGGATCTACTTTGAAAACAAATTCACAACTTTACACATACAATTTTGTGAATGGCATAGACCCAAAATTATTATTATTATGTTAAGAATGATTGCAGTTTGGTTGAGACTAGGCAACAGAGCTACAGTACTTGGTTTGGCGGGGAACATTCTGGGGGAGGGAATGAGAGGAAACCTGTGGATGGAGGTACACACAGGAGGTGAAGCTGCAGGCGGCCATGGAGGAGGAGGAGGAGGAGGAGGAGGAGTGATCTGACACATGCATGGCACAGTCAGATGTGAGAGGCAAAGCACTGTCGGACAGCTGAATACATGAAGAAAAAATAACTCAGTTTAGTGTTGAGTTTTGACTTTCATGCGTTTCTCCTTGTTGTTGGCCGGAGCTTTTTTAAAAGTCCTGCTGTCACTGAGATGTCTGCTCAGGTGGACAGGTGATAGTTTGAGCTTTTTCAGCCCTGATGCGCCTTGGGATGTTCGTCTTGTTATTTTGGAACATGTGTTTCTCTGCTGCTGTTGAAACACAGATTTTTAAAGTGGCTATGTTCCCTTGTGGATGGCTCCAAAGAAAGTACTTCCAATGATTTGAAATTTTCACAGTTTGATATTCAAGTCATTTCAGAGCTGCTTAGCCTGCCTTTTTTAAACTTATACCCATATTGATTCCTCATAATGTTGCATCTCTTTGCTGTTTTATGCCTCTGTTTGTAGAAAACAGGAGAGCAGCAGCTATAGAGATCATTTGAGCCATGACTGATATTTTTAATAAAGTGTCTGAAATATACTTTAAAAAAAAACATGGTCATGACATGGCCACGCCCACTGTGGTCACATGATCATGCCCGCCTCTGTCCAATGTTACAATTGCATGATGCATGCTCTTTTTTATCCTGTCTTTAATTTTTTGGAGTCCTAAAATAAATTTTTGTGTATGTTTGTTGAAATCTTTTCATAACAAAACCTTTGATTTCAGGCCAATAATCAGTTTTCAGCTTATCAATTTAAGCTGATCTAATAAGGAGCCCATTTGTTAAGGCCTTGAAGTTTTAATATTATATTTATTCAATTTCATATATTTAGACTGTGAAATGATCAAATATCTGTAACTGCTGTGAGATGTGCTACATAAATATGTTATTTATAAATATATTATTTACAGATAAGAAGATGTTGTCATTGTTGCTACATTTAAGTCTTAACGTCCCTGCTTGGCTTCTACATTAGTCATTTTTAATTCATTTGTATTCACAGTCTTCTTTTCTCCCTTTTGATTGAAATTCCATTGCATGGCTGACAGAAATTCACTTCTAATGCAGCTAATGATTTTTTCTCATTCATGCAAACAAATTATGCATTTCAATTACCTATCTGTTACGCTGCTTCAGGCTTTGAAGTGCAAAATCCCTTCAGTTTCAGTCTAAATCTTCTTCTTTCATGGCAACTGGCAAAGTTCTTTTATTTATGGATTTGCCAGTAGTAAATATATTCATTTTAATTTTCACTCTGTTTGATTTAACTGGATTATTTTGAGAACATTATATTTCCATTTAAAAGCTTTCCAGCTTCTTAATATGACTCTGTTGTTAACTCAGCCTTTAGAGAGTATGGGGCTATGTTCTTGTAACTTATCAAATTATTGTTTTTTTGGCAATTTGACTGAGGTACTTTGTTATCTGAACTTCATTGTTTCCGTGAAAATCTATTCTACTCTCTTCTGCTGGGAATTTTCCTTTGTGTGTCCATGTTACATAAGCCTTTGACAGGCCAGCGTGCTGGACTAATTGGACACTAGGAAAAAATTCTCTGAAGGGCAGATTAGCCTGAATCTCATTTCGAAGGCTGACGTCGTTTGTCGTCATTAAGGTTTTGCTCAAAACATTTTAAGGAACTGCTTAAGTTTTGTTTACACCCTTTGGAGAGTACAGATAGCATGTATTTCTTTTCCTCCATTCATCTTGCATTTTTTAGCATATTTTTCCATACAGTATCTATCCAGTGAAAATTTGTCTTAAAAATGTCTGAGCCTTCTTCATAAGTACGTTCAGTGAGATTTCTGCTCTGTGGTGTCACGTCAAGATGCAAATTCATCATCAATCTTAAACATTCTAAGCTCATTTAAAATTTCTTGCGCTATATCCAAATATCATTCCTTTTCTATCTCCGATGTGCTCATGCATAGGTGCATCCTAATTTCTATTACCTGGCAGGAACTTTTTCAAACTCTCCCTCTGAAACTCTGCAGGGAGTTTCAAAATATCTGGATTCCAGTGCATAAATGCAGAACTTTTCACAGAAGTGTCATGGCCCAAAATCTTTCCCCCTACAGGCAGAGGCAAGCATGAAGACGTGTAAGTATTATTATGCCATATTTAATTTGAGGTAGGAGTGACAACATTGTGCAAAAGTGAAGGAAGGAGGCAGCTTAAACTTAGATATCCTGCAGCTTTTTTTTAGCAAAGTCAGAATATAAAACAGCAAAATTATCATTTAGATTCATGTTGCACAGTATATGCTGTATGCAATTTCTTTGAGAACTGATCTTAGCTTTGATGTTGTATGAATCAGAAATGAAAGCAAGGACAAACTGAGAAATAGCTGACTTGACCGTTATTTTCTAAATGGGGAAACTTGTGGCTCAGTGGTTGAACAATCCATCCACACAATGACTGTGTGCATAAAAACAGAGTTCTATGAAGGCCTGACATGAGGGATGATTGGTTTCGGTCTCAGTGAAAGGAAAGAATATTACTGGCTGAAATGGAACACATAACTATCACATAAACTTTAGTAAATATAAAAACAGAGGTACAGCAGAGGAAATGAGTGCAGATGTGACCTGTGACTTTGAAGCTGGATGAATCAGAAACGATGAGAAAAAAACAGCAGCAGTGTTGATAGATGTATGTCAGGTATATAGAGGTCTACTAAATATATATATATGTACATATGTGTGTGTGTGCGCGCGCGCATGTGCATGCATGCATGTGTGTGCATATTTGAGAATGAGTACATTTACAGATATCCAGATAGGAGGCTGTTATACCATGGAGAATGCAGATTGAGGAGTCAGGAATGTCTGTTATTTGATGGCAGAAATTGAAGAGGAAACTTGACTAAAGCGCAAACTTTACCATGAAAGATTAACAACGTTTTTGCAAGTTCTATTTTTTAATAGTTTTATTGCAAGGATTTGTAGAACTTTACTATTACAGCTTTACTTGGACAGATCTACAGCCATGCTAACAGCTCTGCTTTGAGCTAAATGCTAACAAATGTACAGTGATAGTCCTAGTATGCAGATCTTGAGTAGGCATAATGTTTAATGTTTATGTTCTGGCATGCTAGAATGCTAACATTTGCTAATTTGCACCAGGTCTTATAGGAGCACTAGGAATACTTTGGAAAAAAGGTCTCCATTCACTTTCTGGCATTCGGCTAGTGAATTAAACTCTCTTGCTTGATTGGTCAAGTGGTAAAAATTGATTAAACTCATATTTTTCCAGAGGTGATGATATAAGTGGCAAAAGATTGAGCCATGAATATTTCTCAGTTTTGTTTAGAGTTGCACAGTAGCCTTCTAATCAGGCATTTGCAAGGAAATGGCAGCAGGTAATGAGCTGAAGTGCAAGCAAACAGGAGTTTAATTGGGTGACTATCAAGAATGTGTGTAAAAATCCAACTAGTGTATTGTGCAGTTTGCATGAAGTTTGTTAGATATATAAAACAATATATGGAGTAATTCTTCAAAAACACATCATTTCTGAAAAGCTTCGGAGCACCTAAGCAGGAACCAACAGCATCTCTCTTGCTACCGTCTTTGTTGTTATTTAGTTAAAGCTAATAAGTAAAAAATTGTGTACTGGGGCAAGTAAAACAGGACTTATCACTAACCTGACCAAGTAAATGAAAAAAAAAAACACATTAATATTGAACCCTGCGAACAACAAAACAGGCGACGAAAACATGAGATTGAGGTTGGCTTTGTACAAATGAAGAGTCAATCACAGCAGCTGAGGGGATGAGCACAGACAATCTGAGAAAGTCCAAGAAAGATGAACTAACGGTGAAGACAGATAGAGGTTTACCCTCCTGCTCTCTTTATTTGAGGATGAAATAACAGAGCAGAGAGGAAGACAGTTGGGGGTGGACAGATTTCTTATCCTCAGCAAATATCATTATATGGCTGTTTGAGCTGTCTTCCTCCTACTGCCCAGCCTACTGTGCTTTTTTTTAGCATGGCTTTAACCCCACAACAGTTAATGATATTTATTTTCTTACTAATTATATTTTAATGGATCACTCCCAGGGGGCACAGCAGATTGTGGATTAGCTGCATAGAGAAACCTAAAAATGTATTTATTTAAAATGGCACAAACACCATCATCATCATGAGGTGTCGAGAGCAAAATTTGTCCAGAAAGAAGAGAGATAATCACATGAGCTCAAAAATAACTCGACCTAACAGGGGAAGAATTTGTTTTTTCCTCCTCCTGAACAGCAATAAACCGTCCCTTCACACTTTGGGATGCCTACGTAGTGATAGTAGTCGAGCCAACTGCTCAGAGTGGGTGTAGAGCAAGAGAGGCAGGTTTCGAAAGACAGAGGAGACTGAAACAGTGAGAATGAGGTGCAGAAGGTTTGAAAAGAAGAGGGATGGCTGGACAGGGTGAGACTGAAAGAGAGAGATGAAGCTGTAATCCAGGCTTTAAGGCTTCCATTGGCATTAAGGGAGGACAATTAGATTGGGGCCGTAAGCGTTTTCTACTCAGAGGGAGAGACTAATTGGATATCACCAAATCAGAGAGCCTGACGTTGTCATGACACAGGAGAGGATAAAAGAGGTGGATCATGCTCACACCGGCAGTGAAAACAGCAGCGAATGAAGGCTGATGATGCTAAGGCAACCTAGAAACAATAATAAACACAAACATACACGCATGTGCATGTAATACACACTCATGTATAGGCCACTGTAACACAAGTTGATGATTTTATCATGCTCACAGACACACAAGCGGATGCGGACACATACAGTGTACTTTCATGTCAACATATGTCTGCTGAAGAGGAAATAGAAGGAACATGTTAGGGAATTAATTAGTGTCTCTATGTGTTGGCATGCCTGACACGTCAGGAGTGAATGAATGCTTTAGCTGTGATTAGATCACTCACTGGCAGCATATCACACTAATCTCAGGCAAGAGTGCAGCACTGCCTGCAAATCAGTCTGCTGTACTGCTGCAACAAACCCAGAGGCAACTGAGAGAAAATCAAAAAGATGGAGGCGAATGGCAAAGCAGGTAGAGGATGGATATATAGCATGTGTCTGAGTGCAGGAAAGAGTGATAAAAGATTGAAGAAAGAGAGCTGAATAGAGGAGAAATAAGGAGGCGAAGGGTTATTCAGTGAAGTGCTCAGAGGAAACCCCTTTGAGGCTTTGAACATTAGCACGATAAAACACAGTCCCGCTGAGGGGAAATTAGTCCTTTGAGTTGATGCAATGTGATTTTACGTTCTGCGCTGTCACGTGGTCATCTTTCAGTCTTTTGCACACAAAATGTGACTGGAGCTTTCCTGCAGCTTCCTGCGTCTCTGTTCCCCTTAATTTTACATTGTGCACATTTCCTGTGCTTTCTCTCTGCCTGTAGACCTGATAAATGCTGCATTCCTCTCTGGACTGAAATGAAAGGGAATGATACATATAAGGAAAAGCTTATTTATGACTGTTAAAAAATGTATTTTCCACAGGCATTTATTTACTGTGAAAAATAAGACGAGCTAAGAAAAATAAATGAGTGAGTGGTTGTTACTGACCTGTCAGTAACATTAATATGGTTAGCATTAACAATCAATGCATGAATTAAGCTGTCACTTATTTCACTGCCATATCCATGCTGACAGCTTTCAACTAGAACATCTTTTTGTTGGAATAAAATACAGTTATTGAAAAAAAATATGAAATAAGACACAGCAGCACATACATTAGATCACTAATGCCTAATTATGCCGCAATACTTGATAAGCTGCTAATGAACAGGATTAATGCCTTTTTATTTGTTTATGTCTTGTTGTCCATGCATTCACAATCTGTTCCGTCTCATTATTCATTCCAATGCATGTACAATGCAGGATATGCCCTTGGCTAGCTTAACATCCCATTTCCAGCACATAGTGTAGTAATGTACTCATTAATACTTAATGTCTGTGATAGCAGCAGTGATGCTGCTTTTCGGCAGTCATTAAACCCCAAGAAGCTGATGAAAACACATTAAAGATCCTACATATTGCGGGTAGCGAGCTGTGAGATAATAAATTTGACATCATACTGAGCATTTTTAATTAGAAAACAAACCCGATGACCTCAGGAAGAAATACTGGAGTCTGGTCTTAAAGTTGTCTCTGTAATTCAACAAAAACTAGAAATTCAGTGCAAGGTGTGATCCACAATGTTTCACTAGTGGATGGATCAGCGAACAGGAGTGTACTGGGCAGAGGCGCAGGGGCTCAGTGGGTGAGGGGGCCCTGAGGCCAGAGTCTCTGTTTGAAGTTACTGTTTCTAACAGCTTGTTGTGCTTGTTGGAAAGTCAAAAAGCTTAGTGAAGAATAGGAATATCTGTAGTGTTTTTCTTTTCTTTTTTTTCCTTCTGATCCTGAGTGTTTTAATCCAGAGTACCTACAAACAAATCCACTCCAATACTTCCATATGTTGATTTTTTTTCTGCATATTACAGCTACATTACATAATAAGGCTTCAGCAACATTTATGCATAAAGTATAATAAGTTAGCAATTCAAAGCAGACCAGCCAAATGGCTCTGATTTAAGAAAATCAGTGACAGTGTTTTTCTTTAATGGCCTCCTGGAATATTTTATATAGGGGGACATTTTATGTGGTTTAATATCTGTGTAGAGTGTCATTGTGGACCTGCTGTGGTACCAAGCTTTGGATACAAGTCAGACAGTCTGTCTTCCTCTCTGGTGTGCAGTTCTGAGGATGCTGCCAACATGTCGCTTAAAAGGACACAAAGTCACACAAAACAATCACAGACCACAAAATGACTACAAAGAACTACAAAGAACAACAAAGAGCTGAAAAAACTGCAAAGGGATGTAAAGCGATGAAAAAGAAAGGCAAAATGATAACAAAGTTACACAAAACAACCACATAGAGATGCAAAAAGACAACAAAGAGACACAAAACAGCTAAAAAGAGACACTAAATGACCGCAAAGACATAAATAATGTCTAGAAAGAAACAAAATGTCAACAGAACAAACAAAAACAACTAGAATGAGATGCAAAAGGATGACAGAGAAAGGCAAAGTGACAGCAAAGCAACAAAAACACTGACACTACAGACTAAAAACTTCCTTAATATTTGCATCTATTTCTGTCTTGCTCTTTTGTAATGTGGCAGCTTTTACATTTCCATGCCCAGGCACCCATTGTGTCATAATCCGCCCGTGGTTGCACTAAAGGATTTCTTAAATCTGCTTCAGCTAATTCTCCGTTCTCCTTTTGGCTTACTAAACTGAATAAAATATCCTGATTTTAAAAAATGTTTAAAATTCCGAAACCTTCAGGCCATCCATCCTGTGCCATGTCTTTTCTTTTTTTTTTTTAAACCACAGCCAGAATTCAAGATCAATGTGTCCACGGGGACATTAAGTTGTATATTTGTACAGTTTGTCAAACGGCTCAGAAACAGCTCTGCTACAGTATATTCAGTTTCCTATGCAGCACAGTGAACTTAGACATCCTCCTCTGCACCCAAATCCCAGCTGTGGGCATGTGGAGTCAAGGTGGAAGCTTCACTTTAGTCCCTCACCCACTCACACTGCTGCAATGTGCAGAAACATAACAGCAAAGAAAGACGATGTGAGAGAGAGGTCCTCCGTGAAACCATGAAGAAAGACGAGACAAGCTAGGAGGGAAAGAGAGGCAGACAGAGGAGCACAACAACAAAAAAAAGGGAAGAGGGAAAGGAATAAAGAAGAGATGCTGCAGAAAATCTTTAGACAGTGTGCAGAGAGAAAACAGGGGAAGAGATTAGGGAATAGCACGTTCCTCTTCTCCCCAGTTCTCACTGTCAGGGCTAATATCTCATTACTAGTCTTAGCTGGCGGCTCTCAGGCAGTCAGGGAGAGGTCAGGAAAGCTCCAGAGAGACAGACTAACAGTGAGGCTCTCATTGAGCTTAATAGCATAAAAGTCCAGAGACATGGAAAGCCTCGGAGGATCTGTAAGGAGATGCTTTCATATAGCTAATTGTGGGAACTAAGGTGTTCGTAACACTCACACGACTGTACCCATTTTGTTGTTTTAGCATGAGAAGAGAAGCCAAAATACATAAAAATATAATAAAAATTGAGACCCTTCATGCTCATTAGAGTTTGGCTATCTTACTTTAAGGGGAATGTTTGGTATTTCATTTGCTTTGGCAGGAGAGAGTAGAGGAGAGGAGAAGACAAGAGAGGAGAGGAGATAAGAGGGGGGTGCAAGTATACCGGAAATTAAGCTTTGGGTAAAGAACTAAAGAATTGGCAACAGATCTTTCAACACGAGCCAATGTAAGGGACAAACGGAGAAGCCAAAAAATGAAAATAAAGGAACTGCATGTTGAAGCATACCTCTGGTAATCACTCTTTTGCACCTGCAGGGGGCAGATTAGTCTCACTAAGCAGAGCAGGGCCTTTCACTGCTGCAGCCCTCTGCAGGCTTTAGTATCCAGCCAGTTAGTGGCAGAGAGGCTGAAGGGAGACGGATTTCTGAGGTTTTACACCGCCGTATATGTGACCACAGCTCAGCATCACACACACCTCATGCTGCATGGTATAGTCAGCTATGAATAAAGAATGTGGTTTTGTGGGTAGTGCTGGATTGCACAGCACAATAGGATCAGGGCTTTACATGTGCTGCGAAAAGAGGCTCCTCTGTGGAGGAATGAGCTTATGTATAATTGCTTTGGTTGAAATATAACCATACACACGTGCAGATCATGACAGTGTATGCTCCACTGTGCAAACATCAAATTGATTTGATTTAGATCACATACTGCATACAGTGTGGCTGATGCAATTATATCCATCTTTGAGATCCACAGAGTCAGATTTGACCTCAAGGGGGCAGGCAAACGTTAGAGCCAACTCACAGACAGAAATTTCAGCTCATTAAATTTTGACGTGCTGTATTATGTGTCTGACTAGCCCAAGTCTAATATTCATTGGTGTTTTAACTCAGGCTTAGTTCATTAACTCATGACTGAAATATTAATGTCTCAGCTCGCTGCTGTGGAAGTTCCCCGCCGCACACTGTAAAAAGTTGAAAGCTTCTGCTGGAGCATAACAAGGTTATGGCTAAATTCACATCATATCAGACAATCAACTATCAGATCACGGTTGTATGGCAGAGTGGGAGTGTCATTACAGGGCCAAATTATGTGACATTAAACCATGTCCAGATGAGAATGGGTGATATTTGGGACACCGACAATGTCTCATAGTAGTTGCTGACCAATGTCATACATGAGGTGCTCCACTGCAAGTATTTTAATTGCTGAGTACTGTGTGACAAACAAGGGCTGGCATTAATTAAGATGTCAGTGTCCTCTGTTGCCTTTGTCCTAGCTGGCTTTTTTCCTCCTCTCCTACATCTCTTTTTTTCATTGCTACAACAGTCACTTCGTGAACCTCTCCTGCTGCTTTCAGCTGCCAGAGCAGCTCTGAATGAAGCCTGGAAACATTCAATACTAATTAATGGGATAGTAAATAACGTTAGCTATTGGATTGTTCAGCTTTCCCACACGTTTTCTTAATATTTAGGTACTCTTTTTTGGTAACACCTCTCCTCCAGACTGTCTCTCATTTCCTCAAGATCAGACCTTTTAAGTCTTTGGGAATAATCTTCAGTCATTATCTTGACAAAAATTTAACACCAGAGTTAAAGAATTAACATCATCCACTTAACTAACATGAACTTATGCTATCATTACTGCTGCTGGTAGGTGCACATGATCATATTTAGATCAATTATTTGGTGTGTGCCGGAGTTGTGGTCAATGCTGTTGCCACTAGAGTTGCCACCCGTCCCGTTTTTCCCAGAATTGTTCTCTTTTTTCACCAGCTGTCCCGGGAAAATAAAAATCTCTCCCGGGACACAATTTGTCCCATTTTTGGGGGAAAATGCAAAAACCTCATTTGATTTCCTTCGTTCTGTGGTCTAGAAAGGTCCCCCGTGCTTCTGCGGCTATTTAAAATGGTCTCTGTTTTCTTCCCGTCTATGTGTACGTTTTTTCACAAATCCAAGGTGGCAACCCTAGTTGCCACATTTTGAGGCATTTTGTGGAGTAAAGGCCCTTTTGAGCCAAAGTAATGACCTGAGGCCCCAAACAGTTGTAAGCCTTGTTTGTTCACAGGCTGTTTACCTGCCAAATGTGGTCATTTTTGAGAAATATTTTGTTCAAAGGTATTTAAACCTCTACGCATGTGCTGTTTATGTGCTACAGCTAGCATGCTACTGGTGTTGGCTGAATATGCTGTTGAACTTCTGAACAGAATAAAATAACCTGTTAGATTTCTTTCTTTCTGTCACACAGTGTTTAAAATCAATCTGTAATCCACAGCAAAAGTTTAAGAGGTCAGCTGAGGTAAAGTTTTGATCTAACAAAAGAAGAAAAGAAAAGAAAAGAAAAGAAAAGAAAAGAAAAGAAAAGAAAAGAAAAGAAATGGAGGGCATTTCACAAACACACAGGTGATCACAGAGGTGCCCTTAAAAATGAATGGACTTTGTGTAAACTCAAAAACTCAGAGCTATGTGGATTTGAGGCGTTAAGAGTCTTTAGCTATGTAGTGGCTCTGTAACTCTGTACCTGAGCCAGTGTTACTTATGTTAGCATGCTAACATGCTCACAGTGACAATCCAAGTTGATGTGCAGGTGATAAAATGGTAATGGTCATGACGTCAGTATGAGAACAAATAGGGGCTTAAACTCATTCCAGCTAGCACAGTTTTCATTATCATCTGAGGAAAAAATCTTGGGTTAACTTAGTATGATTTAAAATACACACAGCAAATTTCCATCATATGTTTTCTAAATACAGAAAAGAAGGGTCTCTGGAGGGTTAACATTTAAAAAAAATGCTGATAAGTCTGGATATTGATGATTATATTGATGAGTTTAGTGAACACATTCGGCAACACATTCATGTTAATATTTCAAGTCAAGTTAGAAAACTCGTGTACAGAAATTCTGAAGTGGATCAAAAAGCACAGAAAAGTAGAAATGTGAAGTTTTAACTTAAAATTAATACAACATTTTGGTTCTGGATCTCATCTCTGACTTACTACAAGACATTTATTCACAATCACAATTACTGGTATTAACATTACACATCCTGACTTGGATATCTGTGAAAATAGATGCTCGAACAAGGTTGAGCCTTTTTTTCTGTGGGAATGTGCCACCCTACAATAAGATGACAGCTGAGAGGAAGTGAGTCTGAAGGAAGCTGAAGGGGTTGTCGGGTGCAAGTGGCAGGGCCTCGCCGATCCCTGTCACTCTGCCACGGACTGCCTGCGTGTCACTTGTCCGATGCAGACGATATGCAGGTTCACTGCTCGGCCTGTTGTGTTTGTGGCTGCATACATATGATTACACAGACTGCTTTTGACAACCAAAGGGATGGAGGGCTGGGGTAAGGGAAAGATGGAAAAAAAACAAGATAAAGAGAGAGCTGCACATACAAACACATGAATG
>JAPZDY010000009.1:16988349-17011006 GCA_029783645.1 Ctenochaetus hawaiiensis | reverse complement strand
GAAGAGGTGTTAGTCATTAACAGAAGAGGAATACACTAAACTGATTACCAATATACAGAAAGAAAAGTATTACAAATAGTTTAGGACAGACAGCTTTAACAGTTCAATGTGCAGGTTTTAGCTGGATCTCTTTGAAGAATATGCTAGAATGTAAACATTTTACTCATAGGTATGTTTTCATAAGTGTAGAATCACCTGAAACTAGAATTGTAGTGTATTCATTACCTTAGAATGAGTCTTTTTTTTTTTTTACTATTGAGGGACTGGGTCCTCTTCCACAGCATCCACCATGTTGCACCACCATGTTTCCACAGTAGCCCAGAATGAACAAACTAAACACTGGCCTTTTTTTGCGATTTCTTGGCCAGCATTGGTTAGTTAACCCCTAACCCTTGGATAGGAAGGACAAGGTCAGTTTGTTGCTTTTTTGAAACCTCATCACTGGATGCACCAAAGCCATTCACACTGGACCTTTGATATTAAAGCCTGGTTACAGCAGTAAATGACACTGTGAAGTAAATCAGCACATCTTTGCTATATATATTTGCTTAAAGCACCAACTCTGTAGCAGGTTTCTGTAACTAAGGCATGTCTGTAGGCGCTGTGTGCGTGAGTGTATTTCTGGTATATGTGTGCATCTAATAAAAATCTGTAAGGGAATAAAAAGAGAATGAAAAACTTTTTGAACTCCCTCAAAAGGGATTGATAATTATTATGAAATAAAATCAAATAATTCTTTTCTGTCTACTGCTCCATACTTATGCCCAGCTTACTAGTCAGTTAGGCTACAGCACTTTCTTTTTTTTAAAAAAAACATTGCATGTTGTGGTCCCTTTTCCATGGCATTTGTGCACAGTTTTGTTTAATAAACAGTTATTGTGGAAGTAAATAGAGAAAAATATACAGTTTCCCAAGCTGGTTGGCTTGTTAGCCTCACTCTGTCACGCTTCATTTAAAAGACTTGTTTGTACCATTAACTGGGGTTACAGTCACCTTCTGTGAACCATTCTTTCTCTGTGAAACTGTTTGGACTCTGACAGGGGAGGTTAAATAAAAGTAAATGGTGCAACACAGCCACTAAGCTTCCGTTGCTTCCTTAATTTTTGACCCTCTTGCTCTCAGCTCTCTAAAAGTTCAATACTATAAAGACAGCTTTCTGTTAGTGAAATGCTCAGATTTGCAGGTCCAAGTTCACACAAGTTTAGCTTGACAGGAAAACCATCAGCAAATTCAATAACCCTAGGGATTCCTCTGGAATGAGTTGAATTTGACTCAAAATTCCACAGCTTGAGAAAGCTGGTATGACAGGTCTTCAAACTAAAGCACCCAGAATACCCATACATTCAAAGGCATGTCCACACAGTTTGCAGACATACATACCACTTATATTCTTTGTCTGGCAGTGCATAGACGGATTGAAGTCCAGCTGTAAAGTTTAAGTTTAGCATCCCAAAAAGAGCCGATATAGAGTCCAAGACTTTGGGCTTTGTATAATTAGTAGGAATACATAGCCAAGAGGAAAGGATGCAGAAAAGCAGAAAATGACACATGCAGTTTTGTTTGAAATAATGGTGGAGGATGGAGGAGGATGATAAGACAGATAGGAAGAAAAAAGGAATGAGAGATTTTTACTATGAAGGCAGGTAGAAGGAAAGGAGACAAGAAAGTGCACAGCTGCCTCTTATGTAAAGATGAGCAGATTGTTGCAGTCACTGTGTTTGTGGTCATGCATAACAATCATTGTGGGGATCTTGGGGTTGAGGAAATTCCTCCACAGCAGACAGTACAGGACAGAGTAATCTTTACTCTCATATCAACTGCCTTTCATGAACGGAGACGCTGTCTGGAAGGGCTTACTTGTGAGGACTGTTTGTGAATGACGCAGCCCATTTATGTGTGTATGTATGTATGGGTGTGTGTGTGTGTGTGTGTTTGTTTGTGAGAGATTCCTAAAGGGCATAGGTGGGAGCTGGTCACACACCCTGCAGGTTCGTTTCTAAGAGTTGGCACCTCAGAGGAGCAGTAGGGCACCAAAGTAAATAGCACATAAAACGAAAAAGTTGGATAGAGCTCATATGAGAAATAGAAGCAGATTACACCAAGCTATGCAGCAAAAACACACACTCACACCCCCACATTTGCTCTCACAAATGTGCAGCGTCTCCTGAATTAACCCCACTTACTGACACACTAAAGACATCCTTCAATAATCAAGTCTGTTTGAAATATTTTACAGCTCGCAAATCCAAACCTTTCCCACATGTAAACCAATTCCTGACAAAGAAAACCATGCATGAAAGTTTGTTTGTGTGGGCTCCAGATAAAAACAGAACTATCTTGTGAAACCTGTCACTGCAGATTAAACCCCAAATTATGCAGGACTCAACCTGATGCCTCCCTCCTATACAGAAGCAAACTGTTTTCTAATTGGAGTTGCATGTACTTATGTGATCTCTGTGTAATAACGGGTTGGCTGCAGGAGTGAGAGATTACAGGAGATGGAGGGGTGAAGGTGAGACACAATGCAGTGTCTGTCTTTTACAGCTGTCTCCTTTATCCCCACCACCAATGAGTCTGGTGGTTTGAAAATTTGTCTTCGCAAATGTGAGGAGTTATTTAAACAGGATTACGGCGCAGTGAGTGGACACATTCCTCGTTGAGTTTGGAGAAAAGGATACTCGGGACGATGAGAGTGTCATTTGTGGTTAAGGATCTGAAGTCTGTTTGATTAAGCCAGAGGAATTACCAACCACAACTTATCATTCGTCAGTCACAGAACACCAAGAACTGCATAACAAGAGTGAACTTTGGTGTAGAAGCTGTTCTTCATCACCGGCATCGGTTGGGCTCATGAGCGTTTGCTGGTTAGCATTGCATGTATTTTGCACAACACTGTGGTTCCCTAAACAAAAAGCCAATTTAGATTTTTCCACTGGATTTATAGTTTCTGTAGAAAATGAGCTCTGTGGCAAACTTATGTTTAGAAAACAAAAGATTCTTAAAGCATTAATCTAATCAGAGGACAAAAGCTAACATTAGGCTAGAAACAAACAACACCACGATCGCATGACTTTAATGTCGCAACAACACTCTGGTGTTAAACACAACAAGTTTTTGACCGCATTATACCACACAAATTTTAAACCAATAAGTCAACATGTTTCAACATTTTAGTTTAAATAGTTGGTAAGTGTTAAATTAGATGAGTGATGTTGGGCATGGTGATGTTCGATGTCCCAACAAGCTCCATGGTCTCATTTAGCCGCTCGTTAGCAACTTAGCCCTTTGTTTTAGACATTAAAGCTTTAGTAATCAGGAACAAGGTATTTACTGATCTATTTTATGTTGTGAAACAATGTGAAAGTCTCTGAAGCTTTTGTTAAACACATAACTGAAAAACTTCTCAAAAAAAGCACTGACATTGAGATGAAGAAACCTGAAGTTCTACAATAACTCATTTCTGGGGTTTGGGACTTATTCCTGTGCCGTCCTATTGATGGAAACAAGGTCCACTTATGAGCAAGGACAGTCTTGTGTTTTTTAAAGTGAAATGTGAGGTTTAGCTTGAAAGTTTTTGTACAGTCCCTGACCAGCTGCTGGCTCCAGCTTCATATTTACCACAGAAACATGAGCGGGGCATTCTCATCCAACTCTGGGAAAGAAGCACAAAGCATATTTCTCAAAATGTCCAACTTTCCCTTTAAATCTATCAAGCTTTTCTTAAATTTTAAAAACTAACCACTGTGCAACACCATGCAGTCCTATACAGTCGGCCTGTTAGAAGAGGTCAGTTTTATTGTCTATGTCTAAGTATACTTTTTAATGCCTTTACTTTTTCCACTTTACGTCTCTTGCACAAAGACAGCACATTTCTGCTTTGGGATTCTTCCCTCCTACATGAAAGCTTGAATCCCAGCTGCCTAAAACAAACTTGAAGTCCGTGCCAGGTGAAAATGTTTTATTAATGACATTTTTATTTGTTCAGCAAAGAGAATGTAGGCATGGAGGTGGGGCTGAGGGTTGGTGGAGAGGTGATGAGAGGTGAGGTCAGGCCTGAAGTGGTACGCACCATGACCCTATTTCACCGCATACTTACGCTGTGTGCCCTGGATTTTGTTAATAGGTGATGAGGCCAGGGAGAGAAACCAGAGGGAAATATGACTGACGGGGGAAAAAACCCCTCTACTGCCTTTTAGCTTCAAGTAACTTCTAAAAAAAGGAATAGATTTTAAAATCCAGTAAATAACAAAAGAAAGAGAACAGTCATGAGGATGCATGTGTCCTACAGGTTTCCAGCATTATGCAATCATCCATTCATCTATGTGAAGGTTTTGGTTGACATTGATTTGAAAAAAATCATGGAGCCGTAGAGCTTGAGAGGAGGAAGACGGTCCTGAGTAACGTCTGACCCTCTGCGTCCCGTCTGGCCGGATGTCCCTCCATCCCACAGACGGAGCGAGGGAAGCAGCTTACATCACATGCTGTTTTCTATCTGACTCACTCGCTCCCTAGTGTGTCTGCTGTTTTCAAATAGAATTTTTCAAAAAAAAAAAAAGAAGCTTAATCACAGCAATGACCATTAAGAAAATAAGACACAAAAATAGCAGGAAGCACGTCTGGCCCTGCCCGTGGAGAGCTAAACTTGTTTTTGGACGTGTTGTTGGATGTGTGCTTGTCTGTCCTCTCTGAGCCACAGAGCCACAGAGCAGCCTGAGGTTCACCTGCTCAGCCACTGAGGGAAATTTAACCTGACCCAGACAGGTTCGAAAATGTGTTTTTGCAGACATTATTTTGATAGCTGACACATTTCTGGCCATGCCCTCATTAAGAATTAATGCACCTTTATGCATTCTTTGTTTCCTGCCACCAAATGCACACTCTGTCCCTCTATTCCTTATCCTTCCCAACACATCTTGCACCTTTTTTACAGATATGTCTCTTGCCATCACTTTCAGCCTCAATAGCTTCTACTGTGTCTATCACTTCCTCCTCTCTTGAATTGGCCTTTTATTGCCTCTTGTTCCTGTAATGACCTCTCTCTTGAGTTCAAGCCCGGATGTACTGTGCAGGTGGACTCTGTTAGTCACAACCATCAGCTCCGCCGGGTGGATCACATCCTGTTTTTCATTCCCTCTGTTTTTCATTTATCATTGATCTAGGTCTCTGGCTCAATTCACTGCTTTAAAAAAAACATGGTTTTGGCCCTCTCACTTGCATTTATAACATTTCTCAAAAGCTAGACATTTTGTTGCACTGCGTAGACATGCAAAAGCTGAAGTAGTGACTGTAAGAACTGAACATTAACTGCATAGGAGGGAGTGAGGAAAGGGAAAAGTACTTAAGTGGCACAGAGAGGGGGGGATACATGAGGAGAACAGAAGAAATATGACTGTAAAGATGGGCAGAGAGAGGGCATAAATAAGAGAGAACATTTGGAGGAGAAGAGTGAAAAAAAAATCACCCATTTGACGATTTTTTTTCCATGCAATCACCCTCTCCATCTTTTCTCATTCCCCCTCTCTTTGTCTCTCCTCTCACTTGGTCTCTGAATTTAAACTGAAGTCACAAATCCTCCCCACTAGAATGAACACCTATAAAATCTAGAAGAAAACAACCCTTCTCATTCCTCTTTCTTTCCTTTCTTTGCGTTGGTATCTGCCTGTGGAAATCAAACATTTAATATCTGCATTAGAGAACCAAACCGCTGCTCAGTGGTGCCCCAGTTAACAGCCTAATAGGACCACATCACTGAGTGTGTCTGCGGCTCCAGAGCCAAAAACATCCAAGACTGCAACAGCATGTGCTTTCTTTCTCCTTGACTCTATCCCTCTGACTTCCACCCCCTCTCTTATCTGCCAGCGGGGTTTTATCTCCATCTTTATGTCTGTCGTAATGTTTATCTGTCTGTCTGAGTCCCGTCGATTCCTGGCATGGTCTGTCCTCCTATTCTGGTTTGTTTACAGTAGGTGAGGGTCTGCTTTCACACAGCTATTCACAGAGTGTTCTGGCTGAGTCAAATGCGATGTGGCGTTACGTAACTCTTAGATGTACACTATGGGCATGTTGTTCTGCTTGATGGCTGCAGTCGCTTTAACGTAGGTGGACTAAAGACCCGACGGGCGCATAAGCACTTTAATTTGTTTTGACATAAATAACTTGCAAAATATATACTGTGTTGTGTATTAAATGCCAAGGGAATGAAATTTCCACAAAATGGGTGGTGCGTTCTGCTGCTAGAACACCAGCAGCAATGCACTGGATTGGCATGTTGCTTTTGGACACACAGAGTTCGTGGCCTATATGAGGTCACAGTTTTTTTTTTAATGAGAATAAAAGAAGTTTTTCCCCTAAAATCTCCCTTTGAACGAAGCTCAGTGCAGTTTGCTCTCTGAAACAACACAATGCCAAACCAGGTATTGCTGTTCATGTTTTTCAGAGTGGAGTCAGTCCATGTTGTGTGTGTGTGTGTTTGTGTGTGCGCGTGTGTGTGTGTTATGGCAGCAGATCTTTTCATATCACTCTGCCAGGCTGGCAAACAGCAGCGAATATTATCACGTACCTGCTATGAAGCAGGTTCGAGGCCTCCCCTCGTCCTCCTCTCTGCCTCTCTGTTTATCCCCTGCTTGTTTTTCTCCGTTCTGTCACTCACTGTCTTTCTCTGTGAAGGCGTGGGAGTTGGGGAGAGAGTGAGCTAATACCCCAGTCTGATTAAATGGTGGAAAAGAGGGGGCTGATAGTATGAGGAGGGAGGAGGAGGAGAGGGCGAGGGCTGAGGGGAGGTGGGCAGAAAATGAAGGGGTGGGGGGAAGAGAGGTGAGTATAAAAGTCTTGCTGTAAGGAATTAGGAAATATTCCTCGGCAGAAAATACACACAGAGAGATATTTCCAAGACTTCTCACTTAATTACCTTTCACGGTAAGTTCATTCAAGCTAACAATCTCCTTCAACTGCTGGAAAAGCAAAAGTAGTTTACATCTTTTTAACAAGCCAAACTTAGACAGATTGCTTATATTAGACATTATCTGATGCCATGAAAATGTATTTCTGCAGGTTTTTAAATATTATGCTGCTATTCTCATAGTACAGTAGGCAGTAACAGTGTGTTGATGTGAAGAGTTCTTCATATGTAACCTCAGGTTGGCTCCATGTGTCTCTAGCACCGTGCCTGTGGCTTTTTATGAACAAGTGGGAACATTCTGCCCTCAGGGTATATATGAACCTACCAGGAACCCCTGCTAAGACTCAGACAGGCATAAAACTCTGCAGACGCCCTTGTCAGCACCTGACAAACACACACACGCACACACACTTTAGATGTTCTTGCAAGTTTTTGGAAGTTGCCTTTGAACTTGGGGCCTAAGGCTCACTGTTTCTGGGCCCAAGTCTGGGTTTTGACTAAAGCCAAGATATGCCTTGAAGGCTGATGTTATGAACGATGCATGTGTGCTTGGTGTGTGTGCTTGTGTGCATGCGCCAATGAGTTGTGTGTGTGTGTGTTTATGTGTAATGAAAGCTGCTATTGATGGTGAAAAGGAGGAACGCTGATTTCTGTCCAAATCCCACAAACAGAAGATGTGGATGAAAGATTTTTCTGCAGTGCAGCCATGCAAATTCAGTGTGTGTGTTAGTGTGTGTTGGCATGTGTGTGAGTGTCCCGTTGTTAAAGACATCTGTTTATACAGGTGTGTCACACCTTACTTTAGGTCACTTTTGTACATCTTTGAGTTCATATGTGTGTATATGCAGTGTGTGTGTGTGTGTATAGAGCCACGCAGAATCCCTCTTTGTATTCATCACTTGTCTCCCTAAGTTAAACTTAAGTCTGCTTAGACTCTGTTAGTTGGACCTTAGTCTGCTATTTCCAGCCACAGCTATTCTCTCGTGGCTGTTCCCTGGATCCAGCTGTTGAATGGTGTTTCAGGATCAGTCACATGCACAGTAAAGCCCTTTGGACACTTGTTAATCTAAATGAAGATCATTGGCCCGGTCTGATGAGTACATACACATATACAACCCTTTAGTTTTCGTTAAAAGGAATTCTGCAGTGACTTGCCAGCCTGTGCAGCTGTATATAGGACGGCTTATATGAATGGTTCCTGCCTTCATATGCTTAAAACCGCAGAAAACAGATTTAGAAAGTTTGCCACTTTCAGCAGTCTAGCCGTGCTTGTGGTTCTTTCCCGCTTACCCACAGTTTCAATATCTGAGCCACTTTCTCTCTCTCTCTCTTCTCTTTCTATAGCTCTCACTTGAGTGCTGACATGACTCACTGAAACACCTTTCTCCTCCTTTCCAGCAGGCCGGCAGATAAACAAACACCATGATGAGGAGCCTTCTTCACTTCCTGGCACTCTGTGCTGCAGTCTCTCTCTGCGTCGCCTATGGTACAGACCCTCGGCCCCGTCATCCCTGCTCTCCAGCAGTCATTGTAACATATAATATTCAGTTAACACAGACTCATTTATTATTTTATTAACCAGGTTCCATGTTTTTCCCGTAGACTCTCATGAAAGCTCAGAATCCGATGAAGGTGATTAAATGTTGTCTCTTGTTCATGGAAAAACATGCATGCAGCTCTAACAAGCTTCACAAAGTTTCAGTCACACAGTTTCATGTTTCTCATCCCCATTTTATCCCTCGCTAACAGACCCCGACCCTTCCTCTCACCTGACTCAGATCTATTGCATGATCCGCATGCCTGACCTTATTAGAATAAAGAATTTTATCTAGTAAAGTTTTGTGGTTCCAGATGTGTTTGTGACGCCAAATCAAGCCAACTCATTCATCACGCCGCAGAGGGGCAACGTACACACTCCACCCACAGGGAACGGCTTCAACTATTACAACCTCATGAGGTAAAAGACACGACCGCACACATGCATGCACAGCACATTCCTCCGTTTGCATGTAAAAGCAGCCATCCACACACACAGAAGGAGGATTCATGATAGTAGATAACTTAGAAAATATTGGACTCTTAAACATCTGCACATGCTTGAAATAGACTCACAGAGCCTGAAGCTGAGGATTAATGCTTGAGTGCAATCAGATAAGACAAAATGCAACAGAACAAAGACACAAGCCACTGGCTGTTGTGTATCTGTTTCCGATAACAATTCCCGGCTTTTTCCTCACCATTTCTACCCTCTAACTGTCTCTTTCGCCTCTGTGTGTCCGATCACTCCTCCTTCTCCTGTAGGACGGTGAAGTCACCAGCGGAGAGGCGTGCAGAGACCTGCGAGGACTTCTCTCCCTGCCGCTTTTACGCCTATCGCCACGGCTATCAGCAGGCCTACCAGAGGTACTTTGGCTCCCGGACTCAACCCCAGGCACCGGCTGTGACTCGTCGGTTCTAAGCTCAAAGTATCAGTCTGCCAAATGCAGAATTATCATTATTATCATCTGGAAATGAACGCGCCTACCTTCATTTCGCGTATCATGATTTTTATATAACTTTTGCCGCTGTTTGTGTGGCCTCCTCTGGATGTGAAATGAATGGGAGAAGAAAAGACATTTTATAAACACAGAGGCATCCAGTGTGGCTCAGATGTCACAGCAGTCCATTTTTATACTCATGGAACAGTAAAAAAAAAAAAAATCATTTGTATAATCTCAGGATAACTTGTATCCACTATAAGCACACCATTCCAGCATTTATGAGCTTTATATGATGTACTTGAATAAAGAGTCTGCTCATTATCCACTAACCATTTCTTCCATTATCCTCATGTTTATCCAGACCAGCACTGCTGTCACTGATTATTTCCATTGCTTTTATTGAAAAATAAAATATCCTTTATGGGGTTTTGTCTTAATCCTGTTGATGCCATTTGTTTACCACATGGGTGTGTGAGAGCATGTGGCATTCAGCATCAGGGCCAGTTTCACAGCTACATGTTTTAAAGGCAACACTAAGAATAGTATTGCAGGGTATAAAAGCTGAACAAACACATTTCGTCATCAGCTGAAGCAGATTAATGTGAAAGCTGAAGAAAGAGCCAAGGGAAATATTCAAGAAGAGGTTTCAGCTGAAATTAACAAGATTTTTAGTCTTTTCTGCCCCATGTATGTAATGTAACTAAGTACTTTTACTGAAGTGCTTGACTTTAGTCCAGGTATTTCCATTTTATGCAACTTTCTAACTCTACTCCACTACATCTCAGAGGAAAATGTATTAGTTACAAGTTACTTTTCAGATTTTAATCTTTAATACCCTTCTTGTCCAGCAAAAAACACACATATCTGTGGATTTAGTGATTTTGTATTCAAGCATTTATGAAGAATTGAGTTTTTATTTATGGTTTGATGAATTCTCTTACTGCTTTAGCTAAATGAGTGATTTAAAAAAATGGACTCAGCTGCGAAATGTCACAAAGCTGGAAACAGGGCAGATTTTCTGAGCTCATGGCAAGTTGACTGTTTAGAGATACCTGGTTCTCATAGGACAGTGAGGCTACAACATATTCCTGATTAATCTTATAGAAAATGATGCATTGCCTGAGGATTAAAAAATCCAGCAGTGTATAGAGTAATTTAAACATCTTTAACAGTAAAATGCAACACACACATTAAAGCAGCAGTGATTTTAATCCAAAAATATCATATTTAACATTAAAACAGGAATGATCTTTCTGCACAATGAGCGCTTCACATTTTTTATACTTTCGGAACATGTTGCTGATACTTTGTACTTTACTTGGGTATATAAGGCTCTGAGTTCAGGACTTTTCCTTGTAGTTGATTCTTTCCACAGAGGGTTGTTGTTACTCTTACTTAGAGTAGTGCATCTAAATACTTTTTTTTACCACCACTGCAAGCTAGTCATCCATTGCTTCCATTCTAGGGGGACGGGACCCTGCAGAGGGCCGCAGTTTAAATCTGAAGACCTTTTGATGATTAGCAGGTTTTGAAAAAAAAATATTTCAACTTTTTTTTGTTGGTAATTAGGCTCTCCTTTTTTTTCAAAATATGTAATATTTTACTTTCTTGAGACTCACCACATATATTAATAAAACAATCAAAGATGTTAAGTGGGGAACTGTCTGTTTGATGGAGCTGCTGACAACTCACAGACATCTGAAACATGAAAATAGGCCCTAAACTACACACTTACAAGGCAAAGAGGATAAGAAACAGCTGATTCATCGATCTTTTACAATGTGTTTTATTTTTTCTATCATGTAATTTAAATGTGAAATCAAAGCTAGGGAACTATATTTGTCAAACAAATCTAGCAAAGTAAAAACACAATATTTACCCCTGAAAGGAACATGAAAGTACCTCAACTCTGCACTCGAGTTCTGGGGTAAATGGGTTCAATTACAATCAGCCACTGGCCCGTTGACAAGAATTACAGGAAGCACATGAGTGCAGCTGATTTCAACATGTTTTCTAGATCTGCTTTCCCGTAATCTCAGGAGGAATCTGAAGGATGCACCACGCAGCTGTCTATCAGTGTCCTCACTGCTGCAGTCACACAAACAAAGAGAGGTCTGCATGGCTCATGGCAAGGTCCGAAAAGTCATGTCGGACGCTTGTTTTTTCTGTTCAGCCACAAGGCCACATGTGCAAAATTAAAGTCGTCCTGAGGTTGAATCCTTGAAGTCTGTCGCTGAAATGAGACAAAGCACCAGCGTGGACCCAGACGGTGAAATTACACCCCATACAATACTGTGAGGATCAGTGCAGAATCTAAACATCCAGGCAAAAAAAATGCAACAAGAAGAGCAAGAGATGTTTTCATATTATACATCAAAAAAGTTCAAAGGATCATTTTGGAAACTTAGCTATGTGCTTAATATAGCAGCTACAGTACATCAGATGCTGTAATTTATTATCAGCATTACTAGCATTGGTTTCTTTCTAATAAACTAATTAAAAACAAAATAATTAGATGTTTGGAAAAATTAGAAAAACACCCCTCTGGTGGTGGGTTGTGTGTTAACTAAATCGAAATGACATGTTTTATTTGACTGCCTGTAAATTTCTGCCACTTTATTGGCAAACCACCTACTTGTTTTGGTAAAAATATCTTCCCACATTTCAAATTACCGTCCTACAAATCTTCAAACACACTTGGTTTGTTTCTAAATGCTGCTTTCTTTATGCAGGAAATCACTGCGGTTTGCAATAGAAGAGAGAGCCCTTGTATTAAAATCATGTCGCATAATGTGGGACGGCAGTCTGTCCATTTCAGTTTGCATTACGTGGTTTTCTCTAACGTATGCACTTTATGACCCTCATGTAAACGTGTGTGGGTGCACTGTAGAACTGTGACCTCTCCAGGCCGCCAGCTGGCACTGCATTTCTTAGATTTCATTGAACTTTTTATTATCATCACTAAATCTGACTGACAAGCAGGCTGGCGTCTTTAATCTGCAGCTAAAATCCCATCATTCAGGGTTTCAGCATGCAGATTACATTTTTAACTGCTTTTCTCTCATCTTTTTAGAAAAAAAACTCAGTGTACGAAAGAGAAAACTGAGATGCACATGCAAGTGGTGATTCACAAGGACAATCTGTTTTTTTAGCAGCAGCCAAAAATGACCTAAACAAGGTGTTAAACGTTTTCTTACTCAAACACACACAGTCAGTGGCTGAAAATTGTGGCTGAGAGTCACCAACATTTGTTTTCTTGTCACCTGTGCTTTAAAATAAATACTGACACTTTTGGAAGCAGACTCCACTGTCTGTCTGTGTGTGTTTGCTCATGTTAGTGTGTCCACTAGGGGTGTTGATGATAAAAGTCATACCTAAAAGTACAATTTTGAAATTATGTCAATACTGCTCCTTATAAGAATATGTTAAAATAGTGTGATAATATTGTGTTCAGAGCTTCTTGAAAGAATTCTATTTCTTTTCACTTTTGCTTTGCTCACAGTTATGCACTTAATGCCAGTTGCCATCTGAAGAAAGAAGGAAAAATCCACCAAGTGTAATTGATCTTTTTGATGCTCTTCACCTGATGCTTTTGTACAGTCATGTCTTTTATTTTTAAAGGTAATTCATCAGTCAAATAAGACAAAACACAATTATTTGCAAATATTTTTCCTTCTCATTTTCTATAGATATCATGATAAGAGTTATTGTCTGTTTTTTTTTTTAGGCCAGAATAATCATGCTGTGAGAATCTGATATCGTGGCAGCTAGAGTCCACTTGTGCAAACACACATATAAAAATCAAATTTTGCATTCGTGATCTTTATGGGGGTGTGTGTCTCCGCATCTGCGTGGGTGTGTGATACCTGATTCCCTAACCAATCACATACCCATGTCACAGTGAGGGCTGCATCTATAAAGTGAGTGTGTGTTTATGTATATATGTGTAAGAGAAAGAAAGAGAGAGAGGAGAGAGAAAGAGCTGTTTAAGCCTCCAGTTCCACTTGTTGCCTGATACTGCAGACAGTGAATAAAGAAGCTGAAAGATGAAGACTTTGGCCATCCTGGTTCTCTGCACCTTGGCAGTCATCTGTCTGACTTCAGGTAGGAGCCACACACACAGCACAGGATATGTCAGCAAGGCTCTAATTCTGTTATTTGGTCATTTCAAGTATATATTGCTCTGTAAGCAAGTTTGAAAGCCACTGCAAGTATTTAAGATCTGCAAAAAGATTCATTTTGAAATTAATCATTTTTTTTAAAAAGTGCATTAAAAGAGAGCAACACTTAATCAGACATTATTCTAATTATTATTATTGATATTTTTCTCTCATGTTTGACAGATGTCTCCACTGGCTCCCAGCCTGCCGGTGACAGCCCTGCTCAGGAGGGTGAGATTATGATTAATAACTGTATCACCACATTACAAAGTAAATGTCTTATTTCTCTTATTTTTAGCTGCCTACATGAAATAGTAAACTGGTTCATTATTTAATCCTTTTTTGAATAATAGTCTGAATTAATTTAAAATAATAACATGAAGACTGCTCCACACACTGCATAAATTCAGTATTAAGCCACATTTTAACTGCAACATCTGGATTTCAGCTGTTGATTTCTGCTATGTAAGTCCAGCCTTCCTTGTTCATTTGATTGTGGTTGACTGACAGACATCTTACATGTCTGTACAGTCAGACGGAGTTGTGTTAACGTGTGCATGCTGTGCAGGTTTGTTTGTGGAGAGGGATCAGGCCTCCACAGTGGTGAGACAGAAGAGAGCTGCTGGAGAGTTATCCCTGGCACAGCTGGAGAGGTATTTCACACCTCCTTTGCTTTCACATCACCTATGAACAAGACATTTTTCTGAAATGCTCAGACTTCAGAGGCCGAAAAATATTCTTATCAATCTCAGGCAGTTATAGAAAAAAAAAAATTACAAAAAAGGTTGAATTCACGAGCCCAAGTTGGATTTAAATAGAAATAAAGGTCAGCATGATACCATCAGCAAGCTTTTGTTTATACATACATTTAATTAAAATTAGTTTCACACCATATTTTTCCTCTGGTCATCTATTTGTTTTCTATCTAACATATGCCGCTGATGCCTTAATATATAGGGCTGATGGTGATCCTTTGAGTTAAAGTATGACTTTAAGTAGCACCACAATATTTTTTTATTTTATAATACATTGAATACCACCTGCTGATTTGTTTTCTCTCTGTGATCTTTTCCACTCCTCCAATCAGTTTGAGAGAAGTGTGTGAGACCAACATGGCTTGTGATGAGATGATGGACTCGCAGGGAATCATTGCCGCCTACACCGCCTACTACGGACCAATCCCCTACTAAAAGCCAAACAATGACAACTGGTTGCTCATCACAACTGTTCTTTTATTATGAGGATTATCACCTTTCAGCTCTACTTTTTTTCTTTGCAGTTTAGCCAAAAAGCTTGAGCAAATATTTCCAAATGTGTGCCAGCATGTAAGACTAGATCCACAAATTAAAAAGTGAGAGATGTGGGGATGAGGATGCCAGCAGATGTGCAAGACTGGAGCAAAAGGAAAACATCTGCATGTGAATGAATTTTTCCATCCTGCACAGGCCCACAGAATTGTCTTTTTGATATTTTAAAGTTCTCCTACCTTGTAGAGTAGCGTGATGAAATCAAATAAAGATAAATAAAACTCTGCTGTGTGTGTGTGTGTATGTGGTGTTTTATAAGTCTTCCCTTGGGATAGACATATCTCATATTTACTTGCTAAATTACTGCTTTTACAATTTATGGCCACTAGATGTCCCTCTTGTAACATTTAGTGATGTAAGGAGTCCCAGGAAAAGTCTCAGTGAGTTTTTCTTACTATTCTATCAGACATTGAACAATAGACTTACGAGACGCTGTAGTTCATATAGTGCAGATACATTCCAGAGTGCTACTTAGACATTTTCAAATAAAACAATTTGTTCCTTTAAATAAGATTTTGATATGAACAGTGGGTCATCAAGATATTTTTCAAGATATGGAATGATTATGCTTACAATAAGGGCCAAGACAGAACAAGAGTATTTGTAACAAAGCCTGGACGTCAAAGAGGAGTCAGTGGCTATATCCATAGTGGTGAAACATTGCCATTTATGAATTTATCTGAAAAACTTGTAGAGGTTTGTCCAGAAACTTTCTTTTGTCTTTTTTTAATAGCACAAAAGCACCAGTAGAGGACAACCCATTATTCCTGCTAAGCCCTTAGTGAACGGGTAAGGTGACATGTTGGCCCTTGATCAAACAAAATACTGTTGGAATAAAGAAGTGCAACAAAAGACAAGTCTGTGTGCGGTCCTCCTCCTTCCGGTTATTGTTGTTTTCAGCACCAGCATGCATTTCATCAAGTCAAAGTGATTCAAAACAATACAAGATATTCAAAAGAGCCTAAACAAATTTCACAGAACAATCCTAAGACCTTCTTTGTTTAAAACAAAACGTGTTAAAAATTTACTAAACTAATACTACTAATAATAAAAAGGTCAAAAAAATAAAAACTATTTTTTTTTCCTACTCTTTTCTAGAGATTTTAGAGACAAAATTAACCAATCCAATCACATCAATATTGAATGATTACTCAAATTTCTGCTCATTCATAACAATACATAACATTAACTGTGTTGGATAAAAGAAAACTAGGTTCAAAAATACTGAAAGTCGTTGCTAAGTTTGGCTTTTCAATTTCCTCCCAACATCACACTTAGAAATGGTCATAAAGTCCTCTGACACATCATGCAGCCCAACAACAAGCCTCTGCATGATATTTTGAGGAGACTTACGGTTGAATTTTCTTGGCTGGCACTACTTCTTGGTCCATTTTGTTACCACAAGGCCCTGTGCCATCTTGGCCTTGGTGTTTTAAATGCTGAAGTATCTGGTCAGACAAGTCTGTGCTCAGTCACAGTTTACTACGTTGTTGTTGTTGTCTCATACTCCAGTCTCTTTATCTTTTTCATTTTTTTTTCAGTGCAGATGGAAATTGCATTACATGTTGATGTGAAAGAGATAACATGGAAAAGAACTTAGATAAGACTGACAGAATGTGACAAATGTCGAAAAGGCATAAACTAATGACATACAAGGAAAAACAAATGCTACCAATGCATGTGTTTGTGTGTATGAGAGGGATGAACCAGTGCTAGTAAGATTTTTATTTCCTCTTTCTTGCACTTTACCCCCCTCCCAATTCACAAAGACTACATAATTTGGACCCCCTCAACCTGTTGAAGGAAGCTCTGTAATATTTTACATGAATTTATTTTAATGACAAAAATGGACAAAAAACTCAAAACACAATGAGTAGCCTAGAGATGTGAGCTGAACACAGAGGTCATCATAAGGACATGTAGACAAAATAAAACTTGGGGACTGAAGTAGACGGCATCACTCTTGTGTTTGTATTGTAAAAAATGGTAAAAAGGCAATGTAGTTTTTAAATCTGCACAAAAGCTGTAAAAACTCCACAGTTTGGAAACTCCCAACAAATCCCCAGTGAACTTTTTGCATTAACTTTTTCCTGGATGGAAGCAGCAACCTCCAGTAACCTCCCAGATCCTGGTCGGTAAATTCTGTTAGCTTTGGCTAAGCTAAGCTGATCATTTTCTTGAGCCACATGTAAATGCACTGCCAGCACTCTGAACTGGCATTTCCCTTGTGCTTTCCCCTGCATTCTGCCAACTGTATGGTGGAGGTGTTGCTGGTATGCTGCTTGTGTCTGACTGGTTTTAGCAGTTGTTTGTTTACAGCTGGTAAGAGTGGCTAATTAATCTGCACAGATACTTCAGAGTATCTGTCACAAACTTGGCATGTGAGTGAGCGACTGAAACAAGTTTGATGACTGATTGTTTTGCTTTCAGTGCAGCTGCTGACTGAGCTGTTTAACCAGTCTCAAAAGACTGTTGTGCATTGACACGTTTTACTCTGATTTTTTTTTTTTTTTTTTTTAACCCAGCTGAGAGACAAAACTGAGGCATAAAGTGCAATGGCATAAAATAAAATGGACACTGCAAATGTCAACTTGAATATCTGATTTAGGCAAGAAAAAGTGAACTTAACATGCATTTCGTGCGACATTTTTTAGCTGTAGTAACAGTATAGCTCTATGGATGTTGATGTCAGTGCACCGCCTAAGTTTTGGAGACAAAGATCTCAGCAGCTGATGGATGGTTTGCCATGAACTTTAGAAACATTCATGTTATCCTCATGATAAACTTGTGTTAACTTTGTTAATCCTATGACATGTAATCCTTTCTGTACCTCCAAACTGTGACATCATGTTTTTTTTTTTGACCAAATATGTGGTGGCACAACAGTCCCATTAGCCTCTGCTGTATTTTATGTTGTATGTTAACTAGCAAGTGCTGGTGTACTAATGTCCTGAACCAAAACAGTGAACATGGTAAACATTAGAATACTTAACATAAACATGTCAGCATTGTCATTGTGAGCAAAGCTTCATTTTATTTTACACTTGTTAGCTAATTATCTTTACTCTTAAATATTAAGCAAATACAGAGGATGTAAAATACTGATTTCTTAAAAACATCATGCTTGTTTTTGGTCCTGTTAGTCCCAGATTGACTACAAAGGCCTAATGCAGAAAATAAAGTATATATCAAGTGTGTAGATATTTATTATTCTGGTGTAGATTACAGCAAACTAGAACACAAATTACTTAAGTAACCTACTTTTACTTGTTGTTTACCAATTAATACAGTCTAGTTTAATGTGGTTTGCATTCTGGTTCAGTTATTTCCTGTTTTATAATGATAGTCTTTTCTCACGGTTTTGGTTGTCTTCACTTCCTGTCTTTGTTTTATTTACCGCCTGTTTTTTTGTCTTCCCATAAGCCCGTTTAAGTTCACTAAAAGCCACTTAATTTCATCAGCCTGTCTCTCTGTATCTGCATGTCACTTCACCCTCCCTGCATTGTTATAATTGTGACAACATTATCAATTCAAGTAAGCCTGTTTCCTCCTCTGTCCTCCGCCATCACCTCATGTGGACTGGCTGCCCTTTCCCATCTTGCCTGCTCTGGCCTGCAGGCATCACTTTTGAAGAATTTAATCAGCATTTCAATGATAGATTTTTCTAAAGGAATTCAGGGAACTTTTTTAAAATGATACTGAGATTTAGAAATGGCTTATTTGAAATAATTACTTTTTTATATATATCTACATACATTTGTCTCTCAAAAATAGAGGAGTGACCTCCTTTATCTCTATTGACCAGCCTCCTACATTCTGTCATTGCAGTACAATTTTATATTAAATGGGCCACGCAGTAATCAAGTGCATTCTTAAAACTGCAACTGCTGTATGTGAAAACAACATAAACTTAAAGTGTCAAAAGAGAAAATTCTGATCATACCGGTCTGGTAATGTTTTTATATTACTGAATCATTATTATTGTCACATTAACTTTCATAATATAAATGTGTGTACATGATTGAAATAAGTTCATTTGAATCGTGTTATATGGTGGGTAATCTTTAACAGTGTATTGTCTTTATAAGCTCATCATGTACTTTGCATATAGCAATTTTGTCTTTTTGAAAAGCATAAATATAGAGAATTTTTAAAAAAAATCTTCAAATCTATAGTGTAAAGGGTTAGGGTTGTAGGAATGATTGTCAATAGTCAAAATAAGCACAAATGCTTCATAGTAGTACTTATGTAAACGTAAAATATATAAAAAAAATAATGTAAAAGTTGTCTTTAACCTTTGTTGTCATGGCCTTTTTGCTCAGATTGAGCAGACTGATCTATTAACTTATAAACTAAATTGTTTTTAACAATTAAAATTCCAAATAAGCTACAGTGTGTCACCGCACACCTCCCTCTCTCTTTTATCTTGATTAACATGTTTGTCTTCTATCCAAACTCGGAAATTCCCATTGCATCATCATTGCAGACAGTATAAAGGCTTGTTCATTTGAGATCCCTGCACACCAACAGATAGCCTATAAGGTCACCACAATGGAAGTGTTAACATTTGAGAGGGAGAACTTTGCACGCATCCAAGCAGTGGAGAACTCTTTCGGTGCAACTAAGAGGCCTTTATCCAAGCCGGGTCGAGTTCTGATGGGAGAGGGCCGTCTGATGAAACAAGGTCGTCGGAAGCCGCAGCAAAAGGTTTTCTTCCTATTCAATGATGTGCTGGTGTACGGGAGCATCATTCTGAACGGCCGCTGGCACAAAAACCCCAAGATCATCCCTCTAGGTGAGCAACTCATCTGGTTCTCTTGTGGCTGACCAGGACACATAATCAGACAGAAAACGTCACCTGAGGAGACAAGCATCTTACTTTTGCAGAAAAGCCAATATTTGTCATTGCCTTGCAATTGCCTTTGCATTATTTAGTTGATTTATTATAGCCTACTTCTAATTCAGTGCAAGAAAAACAGGAAAAAAAGATAAAGATAAAATACTCACAGACAATTAAAACTTCTCCTATTTATATTATTTTCTATTTATAAATGATCCTGAATAAAGGACACTGTTCCTAAAAAAAGGCAGTTGCTTTTGAGTAAGTGTAATTATTTTATGATTATTTTTTGAACATAGAAGAGTAAAATATAACTCATCTTTATTGCACAGTCATTTCAAATGCAGACATCTCAAAACCTCAGCCATAAAATTACATTACTTGAATCACTGATACACACAGCTGTTCACTTGGGTGACTGCTTAAAATGAGATTTAGACCTTCAGTCTTGTGCAGAAAATAGTGAAAGAGTTATTCATGATGAAACCTTTAAAAAAAAAACTCAGAACTTTAACTGTCTTAATGGACAATCTTGTTGACATTTTTTATGTTTTTTCTGCAATGAAATCAATATGCCATCTTCACTGTCATTTCAGAGGACATCCAGCTTGAGGATGTGGATGATGATGATAAATTGAGGAACCGATGGCTGATCCGTACCCCACGCAAGTCTTTCTTTGTGACTGCTCCCTCATATGAGGAGAAGCGGGCCTGGATGGATCACATTGAAGACTGCCAGTCAAGCCTGCTGCAGGCAGGCAACTGCCAGCTGGGTTCCACCTTTGCTGTGACTTGGATCCCTGATCAGGCAGCCTTCAGGTGCATGCGCTGCTTTAACAGGTTCACTACGACCAAACGCCGACACCATTGCCGAAAATGTGGCTTTCTGGTCTGCAACTCATGCTCCAAACAGCGTGAAATAATAAACCACATTCACCCCACTAAAAAGCTTAGGGTCTGCAGTATGTGCCACGCTCAGGGCAAGGAAGACGAAATGTCTCGCCTGAGGGGAGACAGTACTGGAAGGGGGAGCTCAGAGGAAGAAGATGCAACATCCAGCGATGAAGAGGAGGGACAGGGGATTGCTCACAGCTACGCTCATAGCAACTGGCTAGTTGCCCGGAGAGGCACCTATGTTTACACGAAGCCAAATTCCCTGAGGCCATAGTGGCCGAAAACAAAACCACATCCAGACTTCTATTATCTCTCAGAGATAACTTATGGTCATCATTAAGTGTCACATTAAACAATGAACTGAGTTATATCAAAGACTTCGACTTATATCAGATGACCCAAAGCTGATCCAGTTACATGCAATAGAAACATGTTGGGAGTCAATAAAGAAAATCTTCAAAAAGAGAAACATGTATTGTACATATTGTTACTTACTTATTGCTGTTTTTACCATACTTATTACACTGTACTTGGTTCATATAAATACTTGCTGTAAAGTAGTCAAACATTTTTCATTTTTCAATAGTTCTTTATTCTTAAACTGTATTTGATGTGATATGATACTAAGAAGACTTGATTAGAAGATTAAGTGTGATTTTACTGTGCCTCATTGTCTGCAAAATTGTTTGCATTCATCTTTAAAATCATCAATGAGCAATAAAGCACTCACAGTACAGGTTAAACGTGTGTTTGTTGTAGTGATTTAAGTATTGAGTCATACTGGGTGCAGTGACATGTTTTAAGAGAGCTCCTTTTGTGCTTAATCCTATTTAATTACAAAAAACCTGATAATAATAGCCACAAAAACACATTCTGGACAATATATAATTGAAAGTTGTTTGAAATAATGCAACAAGTAATTAAAGCCAAGCTTTTTATAAAATTCCATTTCATTTTTTAAATTTTCATTGTCATATTTTTTTTGTAACTTTATTTTTCACAGAGTTTTCACATTACAATTACACAAACAACAACCCTGATCCCACCCACCCAATGGTACACATAAGGCACCCATACACAGACAAAGATGAGGAGAATAAAAAAATAGGAAATATTTTGCCACCTTTGAGACAAAATTGAACATTCTAAAAGACACACTGTAAGTTTTGTTGGTGAATGACTGTTCATATACAATGCAATTGTACTGCACCCAGTGCCCCACCAGTCTAGCTGCCATGTATGCAGTTGAGGATCAAGAGAAGGACAGATTATTTGC
Source organism: Ctenochaetus hawaiiensis (assembly GCA_029783645.1). NCBI lineage: Eukaryota > Metazoa > Chordata > Actinopteri > Acanthuriformes > Acanthuridae > Ctenochaetus > Ctenochaetus hawaiiensis. Next base: position 16,989,151 of record JAPZDY010000009.1, on the reverse strand, counting down.
AAACTGTAAAAAGGACTCCAGGTGTTATGAAATCTATTAGAGGATTTACCCCTCTATTATCCCAGTTTTTCTAGGGGTAGAAAAGCAAGGACTTCTTTTACCTAACAGAGGAAAGATGGGGATTTAGCAGATTTCCATTGCCGCAGGATAAGTCTCCTAGCTAAAAGTGAAGCAAATGCAATGGCACATGCTTGGAATGTAGATGTCCGAACCTTCCCAGTTGTAACACCAAAAACAGCGATGACAGGCTCTGGTGGAATGAGCCTGAAACACATATGTGTAAAAGCCTCAAATATCTAGATCCAGAAATTCGTCAGAGCTGGGCAGGACCAGAACATATGCCCACTAGTAGCTATGCCCTGGTGACATCGCAAACAGTGTGGATCAGTGTTTGGATAAATGGCAGCCAACCGATCCCTAGAGAAATGAAGCCTGTGTAGGATCTTAAATTGTATCAGATTGTGTCTAAGGCACAGAGATGAAGTGTGGATGAAATCTAGGCTACCTTCCCAGGTCTGTGCTGAGAGTTGGACGCCAAAGTCCTGTTCCCAGGCGCATCTAGTCTTCTCTGTTGAAGGTATACTGAAATTGAAAATAATGTTGTACAATTTTCCCTCACTATAACGCGGTTCACCTTTCGCGGCCTCGCTGTTTCACGGATCTTTTTTAGTGCAATTTTGCATGCTTTCTTTTACAGTGTATGAACGCGCGTTGTGTTCTGCGTCCTGATTGGCTAAGGGAGAACCCGCGCATTGTGTTCTGCGTCCTGATTGGCTTAGGGACTGTAGACCATTGTCAATCA
>JAPZDY010000009.1:16957593-16972647 GCA_029783645.1 Ctenochaetus hawaiiensis | reverse complement strand
CTCCATCCCTCTCTCTCACTCCCTCCCTCCCTCCCTCCCTCCCTCCCTCCCTCCCTCCCTCCCTCCCTTTCCGAACCCATGCTCTGCAGAGTTGAGATTGACACAGCATTTTCAGCCCGGGGTGTATGAGTGCGCACAGGAGAGCGCACACAGACAGGATTATGGTCAGTGAAGGAGGCAGCGGAGGACAATAACGGATTAAAAGAGAGATACAACAAGGATAAAAGAATGAATAAGAGATGGAGAAGAAACTAACAGTGAGGAAGAATAAAAGAAGGGATCACAGACCACATGATTTGGGACCTTTGCCCTGGACAGTGAAAGTGGGATTGTGAGGAGTAAAGTGGTGGAACACAAGGGATTCAAACTGAAACCAAAAGACAGAAAACAACAGCTAACTCACAGGGTGAGTATCGATTTATGTTCACTTTACAAGTAGAGCCTAAGTAACACCCAATAAGAACTTGATGGATTAAGTTTTTCTTTATTTGTTCAACACATTAACTTGCAGTCCAGATGACAGACACAGAGAGCAGTTCCAGGTTTACCTGCAGACAGTGCACTCTTTCTCACAAATTAAGCCTTGCGTCAGACAGACTAAAGCTCGGGCATCATGGAAACTGCTGTGTCGTGCATGATGAGGTGAACAGTCACAGTTCTCCGTCATGTGCTGTAAACCTCTGTGGCACTGCTGAGGCATACTGGAGTACAGCAGGTACATATATACCTGCAGGCAAAAATTTTGTCAGATAGCTGCACTCAAAAGTTAAAAATCCAAAATCCCTCTTTCCTTTTTTTTTTTTAAACTTTTGGACTACTTAGAAGGTTAGTTTTGTTTTTTTGTGACTCTTAAAATCAAAATTGATAGAAATCTCTTGAATAAAGAATAATTTCATTGTATTGATATATCTTGGATAACTTACATCACTCTGACTTAAACCTGTCTTTTATTCAAACAGCCCTGATGGCCTTTAATGACCACTCAGGAAAATAGCAACCACCAGTTCAGATAATAGACTGCAGTTGTCAGTGGATCATTTACAGCTGGACCTATGACAAAATGATCAGGTGCTCAGTATTTATTACCAACTGACCTACTGAGTAAAAAAAAAAAAATGTTTTGCAACAATGCAAACACAAAAACAACAATCTGGAACAAAAAAAGCCAACATGGAGGCTGTCTGGGATGTGATGGTAGCGTGGGAATAATTCTTTTTACTGGCTGACTGACTCTATGTGGGTTGGCTCGTGACAAGCTAAGGTGAAAACAAAGTACATATGTAAGTATTGATTAGTTTTAGCAGAGAACAAGATAGTTTTAAGGAGGAAAAATAGAAAGATGGGAGGTGAATCTTCCCAATGGAGTGCCTGACTCAAAACAGTCACCTACAGTCCCAGCATCCCTACACAAGGCCTGTAGCATGAATCACATGAGTGAGACAGACTCAGCAGGTCCCTCACAAATGTTTGGCAAATATGGACTTCCCTGAATAGACTCAATTTATGTAACAAGGTTATTCGGTGCCTTTCGTGCCAGCAGTTTTAAACAGTAATCTTGGCAATTGGACCCACTGTTTATTATCATTTTGGCAGAAAACACATGTTTGAGAGACATAATTTCCCTCTGAATGTGTCTAATTATTTCATACAAACCTTTTATAGACAGTAAGGCTGATTTCCTCTATTGAATGACTAGCACATAATGAAAAATGAGTCAGACCACTCTGTATAATTGCCCCACCAGATGCCGTATCTGTCAGGCCATATCTGGCCATAAAACTTTGGCTGTCCACACTAAATGTATATCTTTTTTTGCAATAGATGTAATAGAGTGTCTCCTCAAGGTTGATAAACAAAGGCTTTGAGGGAAGGAGACACTTCTGCATCTTAATTCCCCCCGAAGATACCTGCTGTCTTTCTCTCTGTGCCTCTTTTGGGATTAACAGTCATAAAATCTTCACAGTCGTTCATTACAGAATGATTTCCTGACTTTCTTACTTATTTCACTCTGAGTTCAGGCAGATTGTGTAATAGTAATGAAATTTAATTAGAAGGATTTGTTCACATGGGCTGAATTTGACCAATGTATAGTGATGCTCAGCACAACTTCCAAATAGAAAATTCATGTTTGCCCAGACAAATCCTGTACATTAAATTTTAGAAGACTGTTTCACAGTCTTCTAAAATTTAACCAAAATCACACTCTTTCCCTGACTGCAACCGAAGCGCTTTTGTTGTCTAAACCTGAGCACAGACTGGACTCGGTCTCTGGGGTCCAGTGTCAGAGTCCTGACACCCATCCTCCTCTCTGCGACTCCAGAGTGAGTCATAAAAGCCTTTCTTTCACTCACACAAACATAGTGCAGGTATGAAAGCTAGACATAGTATTGGTCATGAAAACACTGAAAATTCCCGTTCATGTACATGAGCCTGATTACTTGTACTTCAAGAAATGCAGAGATTTTATGTATTTCTAAATGATGAAATCATATATATAATATTAGTAAATGTATGTAAACTATATATGAATTACATATGTTATTATATATAACTATTAATCTGTAATTTATGAGATTAGAGATGAATAAGTGATGAAGAGATACACAAGACAGAATACTTTAGAAAAGTCACTTAGAACATTATTCAGGCCTTAAAATGTCTGTTAATTCATTTGTCAATAGATTAGCTGATTAATCACAATAATAGGGTCCCAATTTACAAATTTGCTATTATTCATTCTACTTCTTTTTATCTTTTTCCAAACTGAACAAAAATAATCACCGAACTATTCTGTGAACACAAACCTGTGTAAAAAAAGAAAAAAAACTTCTATACTTATTATACAGTTATTACATGATAGTTATAATTACTTTAAAACCACTTAGTGGAATGCCACTGGGGCAAATAATCAGAAAAATTAGCGGTATTAAGCAAAACATAACGGCTTTTTAAAAATGCCTTTTGACCCAAGACAACTAGAGATTTTTCTCTCCCTCGCTCAGTAAAATGGATCAGAAAAGTCTCCACTAAGAGTCACCTCTTACACTTTACTTAGAAATCTACTTAAAACAAATGTAGATGTTGCATTGCTACCCTTCTGCCCTTTCTTTCATCCCATCTCTCCCTCCCTCTCTGACTCATGTTAGGAGAGCACTTAGCAGTGTATACTAGCCCCCCCTACACACTGCTAACTCTCACCACTTCTCTCTGTCCCCCAAATGCCACAGGAGATGCGTTCCTATGGCAACTGGCTTCAGTAAAAGTCCCCAGTCTTACCTGGTGACCACTAACTAACTGGTTTGTATTGTGGGTGTCCACAGCTCTGCTGTAGCATGTCGGTACCTGAGTCCTTCCTTCCCCAGCTTCCCTGTTCGTTAGACATTATAATGTTAAAATCAAAAATTTCTTTGCACTGAAAGGAAGAGGCCGTTGAGGATGGATTGTTGTCCGGTTGCTTCTTTCATTTGCAGATTGGGATCGCAGGTGGAAGAACTGATGTCGCAGCTTTGTTGTTGGTTGGCAGCCATTGCACCTGTGTGGACACAGACAGAACATAAATATGTAATCCTCACATGCTGTATGTCAATATAGACATACCTGTGTGAGAGTCACTGCAGAGACACAATGATGTACGGATAATCTTCTCTGCATTATTTGCAATTATTTTTAAAGTTACAGTATTCACTTTCTTAAGAAAAAGATAATGAAATGCAACAATAGTGACACTATGAGCAGAAGTCAGATTTTCTTTTTGACACTTTCTGTTACTGCGAGAAATGTTTTTGAGCAGTAGTTTCAAGGGCAGTGTGCATGAGGAAAACTTGAGTTTATGTTTTTGAAGACCAGGATGAGCACATCTAGTACTAAACCATGTTAATAACAAGGTTTGGAACTGGTTTGGCTTGATGAGTGTTAGTGTCTAGTAATTTATGAGAAAACTTGCTACAATCAGGAAAAATGTTTGCAGAAATCCAGTTTATTTGTTATGTACAGAAATGTGAGAAACACAAACAGCCTCAACTAGAAACATCAGCTTGGATTTACTTAACATCACAGGTATTATGAGAAGAAAGACCATGTGACAGGATTTTCTGAGTATTTTAGGACGGACAGTTTTATGTAATCAAAAAGAAAATAACCCCGTTCTCATGCCATCTGAGACTCAAGACTGTTCTTAAGTAAAGTTGCTGAATTTCCTCTTTGTCACAGAGGAGCCGTCTTGTGCTCTTATACAATGGGGAATTTTGTCGTTGCATAGGGATCAAATTATATTTGAACACATTTTTCTTAGTGTTTAGGCCTGAGGTCAGATGTTTAGACTAATGTTTAGCTAGAAAGAACATGACCTGTGTCTGAGCTCATGGGTTTGATAAAGATATAAGTAAGATGTTTTGTAGATTTGTTCAATCAGAAGTTCATCTGTGCCTTAAGCTCCAGTGAGCCTTTTTGACAGCCAACAATGCAGCCTCAATTTTGGTAATGTTTATTTTTCTGGGAGGGTTTGATGGCCGAGTTGCTTTCTTACAACAGTTATGCCTGCTAGTTGAAGATAACAAGTGAACTCTGCAGAAATAGTGTGAAAATGTTCCATTAAAAAAATCAGGTATTTCCTTAAGAAACTCACATAATTAAAATGGACCACATGTATCGAAAAGTATTCTGCAACTTGTGGTTGCATAAAAAAATACCGTTCCTGCCACTTGAGTGTGCAGACAGATTAGATATCCTTTAGATTTGAATCACTATCCATTACTCATTATTTTAAAGACAAAGCTAAAAACAATAATATTACACTTTAACACATCTTGTTATTCGTAATAAATACAATCTTATAATTTTAAGATAAATGCCTGAAAGGTGGTTGCACTGAGACTATTTAATACGAATGAAGTTGGACACAGTTTGAGCAAATAAATAAATAAATAAATAACAACAAGCACAAGTGGAAGAAACAAACATAGAAGGTCTTTGTTGCCTGGAAGTTTCTATGTGAGTTAACATTTGGATTGTCAAATTAAGATCCCAGCTTTTGCCACGGAGCAAGGCTGGAACTGCTCGTGTGGAGCTGCTCAGGTGAACATCATCTAAATGACTCTAAATGTGAGGCTGATTTTGATCTTATATCTGAAGATTATGGTTGGTATAGTGTAACAACATTTAGCAAGGTTGCCTCACAAGCAGCAAAGCTCTGGGTTTGAGCACAGGCCTTTCTGTGTGGGTCCCCTCCAGGTGTTCCAGATGTGGGTTCCTCCCACAGTCCACATAACTGCACATCAGATATTTTGGCAAAAATAGATCTTGTCTCACTGGGTGTTTTTTCCACCGGTTAAGCTCTGGTGCTTGAACCAGTTCTGTTCAGGATTCTTCATACTGGGATTGTGGTCGAGCAAACCAGGTCGTGTTTCCACCAGTTGTAAGCAGTGCTATCGTAATCAAGCAAACTCAGGCCCAAAGGAATATCCAGTTACAAAACCAACTTTTTAAACTGTCTGTATCCCTTTAACACACTTGCAACATATCTGGAGTGCCCCACTGCCCGACCCACTGTCAGCAGTGATCAGCTCAGCTCCCTACAAACAGGATGATAAGTTATAGATAAAGGAGGGATGGTTCTTTAGATTTTTCTAACCAGGTTTTGTAAGTTGCTGGGACAGACGCAAAGCTGTTAAAAATGGCTTTTTAATAAATCGTATCATAATAGAATGCACTGCTAACAGTGTGTGTATGAGTGTGTGAATGCTATCGTGGTAGGGAGTTAGGTGCACACCATTGTGCTTATTCATTTGGTTTAAGCATAATAGATGGGCTGATGGAGAACATGTTGCTCACTGTGCACTACCTTTAATTACACCACTTACACCCACATACAGCAATACAACTGTACTGTCAAGAGCAGGGTCACTGCATCTCAAGACATTTCACAAATCAAGACTTAATCTTATCCACATCTACATGTAATAAAACAGCACATAAAAGCCAGAGAAGATACAAAGGACCATAGAATCTATATTTAAAAATATAAAGAGATGAAATGTGATCAAATTAAATCAGATTAGGTTTGAGAAAAATTGGAACAGGTCATGTTTTTTGTGTTTTTTTGCATTTACTGAAGTGCGATCTGTATGCTTTTGAGTTAAACCTCCACTTCATGTTATGTGTACACTTGTTCTTATTAATATGAAAGGCTAATTTTTTAACTCTTTTTTTTCTCCTCTACAGTGTTGTTCTCAGTGGTCCTCCATGTTGGAGACCTGATCTTTAGGAGAGAGTCTGTTCTCTCATCCAGGCCCCATACCAGGGATCATTGGTGCCATGGGAACAAGTAGGTCCAACAGGTGAGGGCTTTAATCTCGAAACAACAATGTGTCTGCAACTAAGCTTGCGTTGTAGAAGTGCAGTTAACTGTGCATTTTGTTACAGGGCCCTGGTGAGTTTTAGAAATGTCTGCTAACACCGAAATGTTGAACTCTAAAGGTTGCTCTTGAATTGCAACATTCCTGTGTTATTATTCCTTCACCTCCTTGATCATTATTTATCATTAAGCTTGCTTTAACATCTGATTGAGTCCCGAACAACAAAGATACAAGACATGAGAGCGTCAAAGAGCCAATTCATGGCACTATTTTGCTATCCTGACTGTATCTTCTGTTCAGTTTTACTGTACATGTATAACTTCTAAGAATCCTGAGAACTGCTATTGCATATTTGCATATATAAATTAGCTTATTAAATTAAATCCCTTGACCCAATTTCATTAATTATTCTATCTATTAAACAACTATTTGTACAACAGCCTTGACATGACTCTGCATTACAAAAACATTTCATCGCTTTGAAACATTGTCTTGTCCGGAAGTCTCAAAACAGCTTACCTGCTTTAAGAATGGGCTTGTTAATTTGGTGAACGAGTCAGAGTGAGTCAGCCCAGCTCAGGGATATTTACAGCACGCAGATCTTCAAAAAGGCCAAGGCCGTCCCACACTGTCCTAACCAGCACACACAACTCTTCCCTACAGGCATCAGATTGCCTGCTTTGAGAGTGAGAAGACTGAAAGCTGTCTTATTGTATTAATGGTGTTCAGTGTGTATGTAAATTCCATGTAACATTAACATAGTATTTTAATTTCATACCCTCTTATTTCTTAATGTCTCTGGTTTGTTTAATAGTTTCTTAGGGTTTGATCATCAGTTTAGTGGGTTGTCTTGTTGTTTCTTGGTCTGGTGTTTTCATACTTTCACAGCACAGTTAAAGGTGCTATGTGTAATATTTTAGCACCAATTACTGCACAGTTCCTCACTTTAACTCTAAAGACTTTGTTCAAGTTTGGCTGATCAAATTAATTTCACATAATCTGACCCAATCTCAACTGATGGTTCACAATATAAAAATACAGTGTTTATAATGTACAGGGCTCATATGGTTTAGTGCATAGGATTACTGGTTTCATCCCTGTTTGATGAATGATCAAAGGAGAGTATTGACATCCATTTACAGAACATGTAATTAGGAACATACATGTTGCTCCCTTTCAAAACGGGCGGTCTGACTGGCTCAAATATAATCCTGTAATCTATGATGACAGCCATCCTTCTCACATAGCTTAACTGAGCTCACCTTCCCAGCTGCTAATCCTCCATATAAAGGTGATAGACAGGTTAGGCTGGTTGATTGACTCACAAGTTTGATCAATTTCAGTAGATTGATTTTTCTGGTCCCAGAAACTGTCTGCTTTTGGTCAGATATATATCTTTTTTCGCTGTATTCACCAAGTAGTTTCTCCTTAAAACTGCATCGCTGGCTATTCCTTATTTGATGCTGCTCACGTGCCCTGTGTTCCTAATGAGTCAGGTATTATCCTCCTATCTCTCTGTCCATGAGAGGGTGCATGATGTCTTTGTGTGCTTTAAATGGTACACTGGAAAGTACACAAGGATCAATTAGCTAACTGGCTCTTTAAGATGTCTTCTTGCTCTTTATTTCCTTTTCATCTCCAATTTGAATGACTCCAAAACCAATCTGATATCAGGGTTTCCTAAAACTCTAACACATGGGTTGAAATCCTTAAAGCAGCATTTGGGATTGATCAGATAAAGCCTCTTGTTGATTGTAAGACCTGCATTGATCATTTAAATTAAAAAATGAAATATGGAAATAAAACTTTCTCTTGTATTGTCAGTTTGTATGTGTTCTGAAGTTGTGATTGGAGGGGGACCATCGTCATGTCGGCAGGCGAAGACAAGACTGAAAGATGTCTAATAAAAGGCCAGTATTACCTGTGTTAATCAGCCTTAAACCAGTTCTCACTCTGAATGTAGATGTGTCAGTCTAATGTCACCATATTCTTTGATTAATTTTTTGACTCCTTATCTCTTCCTCCCTCTGTGTTGGCCTGATAGGTACAGCATTGTGTCAGACATTTTACCAGAAGAGGAACAACAGAAGATCGCCAGTGTGAGACTCCATAACGGACACAGTCCTCCAAACTTCCCGCAACACTCAGACTGCGAAACAGAGACAGAGGAGAGGAGGAGGAGGTCAGGAGCCTCTGCCACTGCCGAGCCCAGCACAAGGGGACAAGAAGGTATGAACAACTACAACGGGAAGATTCAGACAAGGGGCTCCAACCACGTACGGAGCCGGTTTGTAAAGAAAAATGGACAATGCAATGTTTTATTCACCAACATGGAGGACAAAAGGCAGCGCTACCTAGCTGACATCTTCACCACCTGTGTGGACATCCGCTGGAGATACTTACTGCTTTTATTCTGCACCAGCTTCATGGTTTCCTGGCTTTTCTTTGGTATCATCTTTTACACCGTCTCTCTTGCCCATGGGGACTTTGAGGAGCAACCTTTGGTGAAGGGTGATATGATGGCGGTCGGGGGGCTGCATGGACCCAACTCTGGCCACACAGCTGGAGGGCAGACACAAAGGATGCCCTGCATACTTCATGTCCAGGGCTTTGTCGGGGCGCTGCTGTTCTCCATGGAGACCCAGACCACCATTGGTTATGGCTGGCGCTGCGTTACCGAGGAGTGTCCTGTCGCTGTGTTGACTGTGGTCATCCAGTCCATCGTGGGCTGCATCATTGACTCTTTCATGATCGGCACCATCATGGCCAAGATGGCTCGTCCAAAGAAGAGGAACCAGACTCTTATATTCTCCAAAAACGCTGTCATTGCCCTGCGTGATGGCAAGCTGTGCCTCATGTGGAGGGTGGGCAACCTGCGGAAGAGCCACATCGTGGAGGCTCATGTTCGTGCCCAGCTCATACGTTCATACGTCACAGCTGAGGGGGAGTTCATCCCCTTGGAGCAGATGGACCTCAATGTGGGCTACGATGAGGGCACAGACCGGCTGTTTCTAGTATCCCCTCTGGTTATAGTCCATGAGATAGATAAGGATAGCCCCTTGTACACATTAAGCCGAGCTGATCTGGAGACGGACGATTTTGAGATTGTTGTGATCTTGGAGGGGATGGTGGAGGCCACGGCCATGACTACCCAGTTCCGTAGCTCCTACCTTGCAAGTGAGATCTTCTGGGGTCACAGGTTTGAGCCTGTGATCTACGAGGACCGGGACCGCTACAAGGTAGATTATGCCCGCTTCCACAATACCTATGAGGTGCTGTCAACGCCCCACCTTAGCGCCAAAGAGCTGGATGAGGCTGCAAGCCGAGCCTCCTCTACTGCCTCCCCAGTCTCTGCATGTAGAACCACACAAGACTTAATTCCCAGGTCGCTGAGCGCCTTCTGTTATGAGAACGAGGTGGCATTGAGCTGTGGGGAGGAAGAGGATGACATCTTTGACTCCCCTCGGACTGTGAGTAAGGAGAGAGCAGAGGAGAGGAGGACTTCAGTCTCTGTAGACTTCCAAAACATGTTCCAGGACACTGCGACCACAACATCAAGCAACAACAACGTCATGTGTGTTCTGGACATGGATAATAACCAGATGGAGTTTGACATCTTACAGACTGCCATCCCTCTGGATCCAGTGACATACAAGAGCGAGCAAGAGATCTAAAGAGTGCAGGGAGGAATTAATGATTGTCACACGTTCAACTTTGGATTGCATGTACAGAAATGTAAACCCCCTTTGCCTTGCCAGTGTTGTTTTACATTTATTTCTGTTTGTTTTTTCTTCTCATTGAGATAAAAAAAGAAAAAGAAGAAATAGTTTTACTGAATAGCTTTTGGCACATGCAGCTGCATTCCTTGAAGAGCCATAATAATCAACCAGACTGATTCTGCACAAGGACAAAGAATCTCTAACAATGCGCTGACAGGCTTTTATCATGATTTTATGAACAAAACAGAGCACAATAGGAGAAGAAATCAAGAATCTTGACTCATGTTTTAGACAGTATGTAAATCTCCTGTGATTTAAAAAATTGCTTTATTTTAGAATTTTCGTTTCTTCTGTGAATATGAACATGAGATTTTATGAAAGCAATAGCAGTTCTGATGTAACTCTCTTCCTGTTTGAAGATGTTTGAGCTTAAGACTTACACGGTCAGTATTTAAGATGTTTTGTTTTATCAAAGTGTGATGGATTTATGCTTGATAATCTCCATTTTGTTCATGGATTTCAGTGGTCATCATGTCCGCAGCTCTTCCCTACAATGTCTGCTATTTGCATTATGTGGGACTGCCTATTTTCTTAAATCTTTTCCTGTAAAACATAAACAACTTCCATTATTTAGGTGTTTTAGTATACATTAGTGGGGGTCTACTGCTTTTGATTTTGCTGTGTAGTTCACCAACAAGACCATTCCAAGTGCAATCACAAAGTGTAGCAGCAGAAGTGTTTTTCTGAATTCAAGGAAGATCCCTGAAGACAACAACTTTGGACAAATATATTGATTAATCGCGAGTTAGGATAAAATCATTGCATTTCAAATATTATTTTAAAAACATTTTTCCTCCAAAAACAGTTAAGTGTAAAGAGAAAACAAAAACAGAATATTTTGCTAGTCATAACAAATACTTTTATTAGGTTATAGACATTAAGAAAATGTCTAACTTTTAGTGTTATAACTAAATAATTAAATAGCAAAATAGACCTTTTATTCATTTTATGAACCACTTGAAAACTTTTTCTTGGTTTGTTTCTTGTGGAGTCTGCAGCCAGTGATAACAGAAGCAACACCGAGAAGTGACTTTAATTCATGTTTGTGCTGTTGTTCTTCGCCAAAGGTCTGGAGTTAGAAAGTAAAACACAGAGCAAGTAATGTCTGTAGACTGAGTGGAATCTATGATTTTTGATGGTAGAAAGGTGTAAAAACTGCAGGAAACAAAGGGATGGAGGTTGAGGAGTGTCAAGAAAAGTGCAATAAATCACTGGATAGTGTCAATAAGTCAGTGAGAGAGTCAGGATAAAGTGTAACTGTACTTTAAATTCATTAAATAAAAAACTTTTATAAAACAGGAAAACAGCAGGCTTAGCGTACTGAGAGAAACCGGTGGTACAAGATGCAAATTTAAAAAATACTGAAATAAGTATATGTCACTGATTTTAACAATGCCGACAAGTGAAATTCATTCTAATATCTGCATTAATAAATGTGGCATATTTCCTTCATCTGGTACTTTAAGGGAATAGAAACAAACCAAAGGGTAAACTCCATTCAGTCATGATGTGAAGAGCAACAATAAGGATGTGAAGCTTAATAAGCATAACTGCTACATCTGATGATATGACAACTGTCATTCTTGAAATATTGTTATAGTTTGTCATATTGCTCAGGCAGGTTTTTTGTATGAACATATGTGGCTGTGTGTGTGTGTGTGTGTGTGTTAGTGAGTTGGGGGGGGTATGACTGTAGTGAAGTATCTGAGAAACAATTTTTTTTTATAGAATTAGACCTCAAATTTTAAACAGTCTAATTTTTTTTATTGAAAAACTTACTAAATATTTAGGAATATATTGAACATATGTAACAATTTAATTGACAAACATACATTGCCAGGCAAAACAAAATATTATAAAGTATTTACACTTTACTTTAAAACAATGTGAAGACAAAAATCATATCTGAGCATCTTCAGGCTAAATGTTCTGTTGCGAGCAGGGCAGGTGATAAAGACAAAATATCACAAATGTCACAATATCAATATGTATTCCATTTATTACTGCTTCACTTTACTGAAGCTGAGTCATTGTTAATAAAATTAGCTCCACCTGCTCTGTAAGTGTTTCATGCTGTTAGCAGACTTACTGAAGAGCTCTCTCTGTTAAACATGCGGACAGTAACAAATATACAAAACAATATGTTTTCTAATGACTACTTAAACTACTTTCTAATGAAATAAATATCTTAATTATCTCATTTTAGGTCATTTGACAATTAATTTCTATCTAAATGTTTAAGATTAATCCTCAAATATGAAAAAATACTAAATTTAAAGGGTTTTGACTGGTAGTGTGTACTTGTCTTTCTGTAAAGCTAGTTTTGAATTGCATAACTAGTTTACATTTCAACATTTGCACAGAATGGAAGCCAACTTGAGTACAAATAATCATTGTAAATGCCATTTTGTGTGACAGTATTTTGTTACCTTTGCTTCCTGCTTTGTGTAAATCTAATGATTTTCCCAGTCCAGCTTTGAGATAGCCTTTACATGCACTAAGCAAACTTTTGAACTAATTAAAATAAGCTATAAAGAAAAAATCTTAAGTACAAAGCACTTTATTCATCCTTGTACACCTTTTGATGTTGCAAATAAATATTTATGTAATTAAAATGGCCTCTTTGAACCTCAATCTCTACAAAACACACAGAAAATGCCATAAACTGGGCTTGTATGGAAAAATATGGAAAGCACTAATATCTGCCACTAGATGCCTCTGCAGACATTTCTATCTCAGGAGGTCTCAACAGAAAACCCTCAACCATGCCTCCCTCTAGTGGTGCACTGTGGAAGTAGCAAAGCAGCTCAAACTTGAGGTCGAAATTCAAGAGAGAGAAGACAACATAAAGAGTATAACCAATAAACCTCCAAAATGCCTATTAGGTGTCTGCCTTGGTCATTTTTGGCAAGATTGTTTAAAACACTGAGCTTTTTTCTGGAGAGGCTACCAGAGTGAGTAGGAGGGGCCGACTTATAACACCAGGGGGCGTTGCAGTGGGTGTGGCAGCTCATTAGAGATGAGATAAAACTCAAGACATCATCACATGTCACAAGTCCTTTAGTTAACTAACTGATGTTGAAGTCACAGAAAAGTACATTTTACAGGTGCATCAAATGACTTTGACCAAAAATCTACATTTTCAAGAAACACGTAACAAACGAAGAAATGCATAAAAGAACTAATGGCTTTTAGTGCTACAAATCATTATATAAGTTCAGGGAGGCTAAAGCTCTCTGCAGACAGGCCTGTCCTCATCACAGCACTGTCAAGCCATCAGGCAGAGTGGCTCATCTGGAAACAGCTCACTACATGTCCTGATCTCTGACATTTTGAGGATATCAGGTCTGCATTGTGACAGAGAGCACTCAGAACTGTTGGCTTGAGGGTACTTTCCTGCACAATTATGCAAAGTAAGTCCATTTTCAGTTATTACATGTTCCTGTTTCCTAATTGAATAATTTCTGTCTAGATATAATCAAATTAAAATCAGCATGCTTTAAGCTATTAAGAGACTTCCCCTCACAGGTCTCATGGTTGTTCTGTCTTGATCGTCCTTCAACTGAAAATTCTCCATCTCTCAGTCTGTCAATGTTCCCATGCACAGGAACCCTGACAGCAAAAACAGCCCACCCACTGGACCTCTGATCTTCAGGAGAACTGGAGAGGCATTTCTGTCTATGGAAGAAAAGATGAAAAGAGGGAAAAGAGGAGGAAAGGGCAAGCTGCTCGGTAACTGCAGGCCCCGAGGCCATCACTTTTTCATTAGCCAGTCAGTGAGTGAGTGAATGGTAAAACAGGAGAAGCCATGCTGAGCCACATCAGCTATTAGGGTGAACTGAGGTCTCCCTCTGACTCCTATTGTGCATTGTCCCCGAAGTGAGCAACTGCAGCTCAACAGTGAGCCTTTGTGTGGGACATTTAAATGGCTGTTAGCATGCTAATTATGGGATGCGTGTCTTTGGGTGCCAGTGTGCGTCCATCATGTTCTCGTCCACCCCCCCTATCTCCTGGGATTTACACCCCTCCAATCCTCCGTCTCCGTCTCTGTTTCTTCTTTTCTATCTTTCCCCAAGGCACTAATTGATCACTGATCTCTGTGTTACTGCTGTGACCCATTTCAAGCTCGTTCCTGTTGTTCCCATTTTCCTCGCTTCTGTCTTAATTACTAAATTTGTACTTGCATTGTCTTTTGTGGCCCCTTTTCTTTCATTTCATCTTTCATCATTAACAACTGATTCTGCTTTGCCTTGATCTGTTTTGCTTTTACTTTAACATTCACACATTTGGCCCTTTCTATAAGACACAATTCTCATATTGAGTTATGGACAGGACCTTGATACTGCAACTCAATCCACCAATATTTACTGCACAGACTCTGGTTTCAAATGATATCAGTAGCACAGGTTAACCACAACCATATCAGCAACATTTTGCCTTTATTATTGTACAGTGGGAGTCAATGGTTTCCACCAATTCAACAGCATCCAACCAAGGAGAAACTAGAAACCAATCTGACCATTAGAGTAGATTCTAAACAGTTTATCAAACAAGGAAGTGAAGTTAGCCGTTGTGCTGCACACTTGCAAAGACATAAAACAAAACCTAAAGTCAGGCCAGACTGCCAGCAATTCAGATATGTTGACTTCCTTTTGCCAAACATTTAACAAGTTAAAGTTTAGAAATATCTTAAACATGTCTAAGACCAATGAGAGCATTTCTATCTTAAGTGTCTATCTATTTCTGCAGCAGTAACACTAAGCAGGTTATAAACATCCCATTCAGATGAACGTTGAGTCACACTTTGGAGGTTGACCTAATGAAATCACAGTAACTTGATGTTTATAGGAGCCTAAATACAATTTTTGGATTTTTAGTTAAAAAAGGTTAGTTAATAATTTAAGTTAATTTAAATACAGTTT
>JAPZDY010000009.1:16914433-16948268 GCA_029783645.1 Ctenochaetus hawaiiensis | reverse complement strand
TTTCAATCAAACTATCAGTGATCGCACGCCAGCGCTGGCGCTTTATAGCTACGCAATAGGGCGTGGCCGGGCAAGCCGGTGTGTCTTAAAGAATTATCCAAGTACCCTGACAAGCAGCGGGGGTCATATCCCCGTACATATGGAATATGTAACGGAGTGGAGAGATAGTCTCGAGACGATAGAGAACTGCTGTTGTGAGGGAAAACGTGACCGTTCTTTGCAGACTGTGGGCTTCGAAGGGCAGTTTTTCAGATTGTAGCAGTCAGTTGCTACCACGAACACTGTGAATGCTACATGTGGTTATCTCTTCATTGGATTTTTTGTTTCTTTTGTGGCATTTAAATTTTAAATGTTATGATTTCTCATGATTCATATAACAGCAAAAAGTTGCACACCCACTAAAAGTAACCTGTCGATCAAAATTATTCATAATTTTTAGCTTAAATTTTAAGCTCATGCTCTCTCAGAGCAGGTCAGTACTTCTTTACAGTATAAAAGTCTTGTCTCATTTTACTAACTGTTTCTTTTTTGCTTTGTGCAGATTAGGGTTTGATGTTTTTTTATTTGCAAAAATATAAAGTTAAGTAATGTAAAATGATATTACAATTATATAAACCTTTTCCTCCATCTTACGGGCCTATTACAAAAATAGGCTTAAAAGAACATATTAAATGGCAGGCGATTTAAGTTTAGGATGATGAGAACTGAAGCAGCTTTTCCGTGGCAGCCGTTTTGATTTCAGCTCTTTGCTATGAACTGTAGTGAGAGTACTGGCATGGCAGGAACATTTTTTTATATTATTTTCTAAACGTTTTGTCTGTTTCTCTTTGTTTTAACAAAGTCTACACACTAAAATTAAGGAAGAATTAATGATTTCTTCTCTTTGTCAAAGCGGCTGCTTTAAAGGGTTTCTTATAAATAAACCAACAAATATCATTTTCCGTTTAAATTATCTTTTTGGACCACTTTGTCACGGCGCCAGATGTCTAAATATTGGCCAGATAATTAAATTCGACCAAATTTCTGCCCTTTACTTCATTAATCAGCACATTTACCTCAAACGTCTCGTGGCCATAGAAACGTGGTACATTAATTGACAGTTTTTCTCACCTGAACGTCAGTTTCATCTGTTCGTGAAGTAATGCACTGCTGGGCCTGTTCATTTGCCTTCATTATTTGCGCACAAACACACACACGCCAAAACAAACACTCACGTCAAAACCGAGGCCGAGACGCAAAATCCTCCGACAGGAGAGAAATCCCCGGAGTGGCTCTCTGATGGTCGCCGCGTTTAAAGCTCCAGGAGCCGGATAGTCCCACCACAGCTTCCCGGTCAGAGTCACCGCGCTCCTGGAGCATTTTTCTCTACATGTCAGAGTTTGTTGAGACGCAGACAAAGAGTGACAGAAAAAGGGGAAGACACAAGCTTTTTCCTTCTTTTGGTTTCTTTTTTCATATGCACAGAACTGCTTTTTGTTCCCCTTTTTTCATTTAAGGGGGAAGGGGGTGCTCGTTTTGATCACATGATTACAATTCACCTGAGATAAAACAAAGGACGCAAAGAAAGGAGGGAAGAGGAGGAATGAAAGAGGCAGAGAATCAGACAGAGAGATGCACTCATGGTTAGGATTCCCTTATCGCAGTCTACATTAACGGATAATGAAAAAAAGTGTTGAGTTTTGGACTGGGTGCCAGTGTATCGCATGGCTGGGATACAAGGGGTCATTGTTGTGCAGAACAGCGCTCGTGTTTGTGTCCGTGCGACCCATAGTGTCCCCTCTTGTCTCCCCTTTCTGAATTTTCTATCTGTGCTGTTTGATTTTACACACGCGCTTTGTGGCTCCCGGTTAGAGGTGCTGATGCAATTAGAAAGCTCACACACGTCCGTGAAGAGGCGCACTGTGCGCACCGCAGAGACCTTTCAAAGGCCTTTAAATGTTGTCTACAACTGTAATGATGTAGATGAACAATTAAATAAATAAAGATCAATACAAATAAGGCGGAGTTGCACAGATTTCGGCATTAGTTAAAACATTTTTACCCATTAAAATATGGCTTTGCAATATTACTTGTGCGGAATCAATATCAGTCTTTGCAGTTCCTGGTGCAAAAATAAGTAACCTTGACCTTCATGAATGCTGAGTCAAAACAAACAATCATTCATCTGTTTGCGGGGCACGGTTTTCCCCTTTCTCCCTCTTTGGATCAGGCCTCTCGAGCCTAATTTGCCTCCAAGCTTGTTCTAAAATCTGAAATTAAACTGATGATTGTTTACGAAATCCCCTCCCTACATTAGAGTTAATTTTACCGGATTTTTGTAGGAATACAGTTTATAACCTATATGTGTCGGATTCGGGCACGATATACATTTTTTAGAGGAAGCCTGTAAATAAAATGAAAAATCGCAAAATGTCATTGGCTGGACTTCCTCTTTTTAAAACATAAACAAGTGTTACTTAATCAAATGTGGGAGAACAGCATCACCCAACAGAAAACGTGGATCACTTAATGCATAAGCATCTCTCCATATAAAGTCGTCAGAGCATGCGGTTTATACAAAATAAAATTTGCCCATTTTTCGCGGTCAAAACTCTTTTTTGTGCGTACAATATTCTTGCGCACAATTTACGCTTCCCTCTAACTTCAACTTCCAAACATTTGAGAGAAATAAAACTTTTTCCTCTCCATCTTTACTTTACAGATAGATAGGTAGAAAGATAGACAGAAAGATAGATGGATAGATAAATAGAGTCAGAGAGAGAGAGAGAGAGAGAGAGGGAGAAGAGAGAGAGAGAGAATTATAACTTTAACCAATCAGAGATGTCGCAGCCTGCATCTGTGCAGCTCTACTGCTCCTTTAAGACTTGCTCCCCCAGTATATTTTTATTTTTTTCTCTCAGCCTCATACAAGGAGCTCTTTAAGCCCCGGTACCGACACACAGAGCAGGCATTCATACTCGGGCAGCGCGAGCGAGGGGGCTGGGGAGCGAGCGTCACATTGGAAACTCGGGAACTCACGGATTCTCGTGCTAAACCGGCGACCTCCTTTTCTCATTACTGAAGTAAGGCGCTTAGCATTTCCAACTCTTTCCTCTCTGGTGCTGATGGCAGCTCTCTCTCTGCGATTTGATTGTTTCTACCCGTCGGAGTCACAGACATGAACACAGACTCAGACTGAGAGATGTAGATGTAGATGTATTTTAACTTTGCATGAAAATTATTAACAACTCTTTCAGGGTTCGTGATTATGCTAGTCCAAAATGATTCATTTGTTCCTTTTGAAAGTCGAATAATGTATCCTCTGAATCTTCTGAATTTGAAAATATTGCCGGTACAAAATGCATTTTTGTTACAAATAAGTGGAGCAAAAGTCTGAAGAATTTCTTTCTTTCTTTCTTTCTTTCTTTCTTTCTTTCTTTCTTTCTTTCTTTCTTTCTTTCTTTTTACTAATAAGGGTCTGAAACATGATTTATGGTGAATTCTTTAAGCCACGTTAATGTCAGTACAACAAGTTCTCAAGTTTTCAGCTGATTCCTTGGTTAGTTTTGATTTGATCATTTGTTTTGACAGTCAGGTTGAAACCGAAATTCAGTTTTGATTTCTCTCACTCCCTGGAAAAACGCAAGAAACACTGAGACTTTTTTTAAGAAAAGAGAAATACTTAAACGGTTATTTCAAAAATAAAAAGTTTTAGAAAAAACGAGTGATAATAAAATATTACAACAATTAAACGCATCGCCTATTATTGACAATGTAGCTTATCCTCGTGTTTTGGTGTAGATGGAAAAAAATAAGTAACTACTTATTTTATACATTGATTTTTCTCAGATAATAGTGTTCTTGTTTAACTAAATCTTGTGCTTATTTGGCCTTTATTTCCTGATGTATTGGAGCTGTGTGGACTAAATGACACTATAAATATGAGCTAATGCGAAACTCACTGAAAAAAGTTTCCAAACAAGCAAATTAAGGCCAATTTATTGGCAAGTCAAGCAGAGATAATGAGTTCACAAAGTCGCAATTCATTACGCAGAGTAATGAAAATAAATATCAAGCATTATTTGAGGGCTGTGTCAAAAACGAGTTATATATCATCGAGTAATCGAATAACATTTGTTGCTGCAGGCTTATATGGATTGATGACTATCTACCGACTTCATTATTCACTTCATTGTTTTTAATTTGAGGCGCTGTATGCTTCAGAAATCACATACTTTATAAATAACACAGGCAGTGAACAAGGAAAATTATCACCACTATGAAAAAAATCTCCATCATTACTCTTCTTAAGTTTTTTCGTTAGAGTAACACAATAAACAAGAGCTTGTCTTGGGAACGCAGGCAACGTGTGCGCAATGAGGCATTTGGTTCATTACGCACGATGACTGCGCATCGTGTCTTTGCGGCGTGGATGTTTTTGCGATGGCAGTCTGTGAAATGGCCTTGCAGACCAGGTGGCAAGCGAGTATAGGTGTAATGAGCCTCGGACAGGTGGTGAAGCTCAACATGCCCATCTGCTGGAAGCGGATACGATTCTTAGACTATAATATACTTAGACTATAATAGCTGGTTTTCGGAATAGGCCAGTCTTTCATTAATAGCCACGTAATTTAACTCTGTAACCAACCAACGGCACTGAACGTCATTTCAAAATGACTGATTTTCTTTAAAAGTGTACTCCAAGTTAGTAAGGAACAGTTGAGGCATCAAAAATATTACCTAACCACTAAGTCTGTATTCTACTTCATCAAAAAAGACGAACATAGACTCGCTTTTAGAGGCCAGGCTTAACGCTAAAGGTGTGAACCCTTTTTTCTAAAACATGAAGGTGCGGTGGCCCGGGTGTTAAGTGGGTATATTCCGACACTTAACCTATGAACACAGAGTCTGTTCAACTGACAAGCTGTTTCATAACGTCACTAGACGTGAGCGAGATCACTAATTTTCCTGCAATATGACACCGACACAGAAAAACAAACCAGCGGGCTGTGGGCTCGCTGGTTCAGAGGAAGTTCGCCGATTTCGTACATAAAGTTTTAGGCAGAGTGTTGTTTTAATGAAGAAAACAAGGGCACATTTTGCTGGTGCTGATAGACCTGGCCCTGTTTAGCCAACAGACTGTGTCTAATTCACACACGCGTAATGACACGCACGCACGTCCCAGCGCCAGCCCATGTTTATCCAAGAGCTGCAGAGTATAAATCCAACGTCTGTGCTACTGCGGCCTCATATCATTCCAGCACTTTCTCTCCGGGGAGCTTGAAATAACTGCAACACTTTAAATAGTAGCTTGTTTGGGGGGCGAGGTCCAGGCACCGGCAAGGAGGCACTGCTCTCTATTCTATTCTATTCTATTCTATTCTATTCTATTCTATTCTATTCTATTCTATTCCAATCTATCTATCTATCTATCTATCTATCTATCTATCTATCTATCTATCTATCTATCTATCTATCTATCTATCTATCTAAATCCACCTCGAATCTATATACATATTACATACAACATATTTTTGTGACTTTCGTCTCTCAATCAGATTTTGACAAATATAAAGTCCCTTTAAGTTTTTCCCTCTATTAAAAACGTCTCCAATACTCATAATAATTAAAGAAATCAGCTGAAGTACTTGTCATGTTTGAGAATGTTTCTGAAAGTGAAGTGAGCGACAATATGGGGTCATGAGAGGACCCTTTTTATTGAGAAATATGGGGTGGGGGTGTCCTCTCAGAGCGAATCTGGTTCTCGTGTGTGGTCTCGGTTTTATTTCTGTCTAAAATTATATATTATATATTATATTATACAAAGTCAAGAAGAAACTCCCTCCAGAATGAGATCTTGACTTGCCTACATGTAATAAAAACATTAACCAGATAATATGATCTCTCCCCTAGACATTAAGTCGACGGGCCCTCAGGTGTTGGTGAGGTGTTGGTGAGTTGTTGTTGTCTGGTGGAGCTCGAACTGACACTCTGGGCTTGTTGAGTTGACGCTCCTCATCACTCTTGCTGTTTCAGGTACGCCCTGTCGGATTGCAGTCGTGGGACAAACGGAGGAAAGAGTGAAGGGGAAATCAGGAGGCCAAGATAGTTGTGCATTAGCAGGTAAGCTGGGGTCCAAGGTGCGCACTGAGCCGCCTATGATACCAACAACGCGGATGGAAAGAACTTTAATGTGGAACCCTCACAGAGTTTTGCAACGGAGGCTGAGAGTAGAGACAGACTGGCAGTTTATATTATAACTCAAAGGAGGCCAGAAGGACAGATCAGACAGTAGTCAGCCGATACTCCGTGCATCACTGTAGGGATTCACAGGAACGAGGCCCTAACCCGACAGGTAGAGCTAAGCTTTTAAGAACAGGTCTTACACATCTGCGCACCTGGAGGTTTGTGTGTGTGTGTGTGTGTAAAGATGTCCAGAGAGGAGCAGGGCTTATCGGAGGTTGAGCTCAGTCCCGGTATGTCGGACGACAGTCGCTCCCGGTCACCGAGTCATTCCTCAGGTGTAGCCGGCGGGGAGGACTCACCTCTTCACGGGCAGCAGCAGCCGCAGCTGGGGGGGCTGGACGACACGGCGGCGGGCTGCTCGTCTGTCAAATCCGAAGATGAGGACGATCGCTTCCCCGCAGAAATCCGTGAGGCGGTGAGCCAGGTGCTCAACTGCTACGACTGGACCCTCGTGCCAATGCCGGTGCGCGTGAACTCCGGAAGCAAGAGCAAGCCCCACGTGAAGAGGCCCATGAACGCCTTCATGGTGTGGGCCCAGGCGGCGCGGAGGAAACTGGCCGACCAGCACCCGCACCTGCACAACGCGGAGCTAAGCAAGACCCTGGGAAAGCTCTGGAGGTGAGAAGACCACTTCATGTGGGAAGTTCGAAGCCGATGATTACTGTAATGTTATGATTATGCGCGCACTCAGTATAGTAGCTGCAATGTATTAAGGACAAGTCTACATCTTTTGAACAAAAACAAACAAACACACACGCATTGGTTGAAACATCACTTCCATGGCCAATTTAAATTTAGGGCAGGGAATGGGGCTAATAGCTCCAGGCAAAGTCACCGTCATGATCAAGCCTGGAAGTTACAGGAAAAAACGCAACTTAACTGTGGTCCCAGTTCCCCAAGCCTCCATGAACAAACAACTTTGTTTTTTCAGGTCTGCCTTGCAAAGAAACAGTCAGCTGATGTTTTGCATCCTGCTCATAAATCCCCCTTTTCCCCTCATTGTCCCTTTTGAATCATCACTCCTTCATGTATTAGCTTCAGGCAAACTTCAAGTACACTCACACTGATGCTGAGGTTTAGAAACAAGGGTGCTATAAATGAAACTGTTAAAGCGCACTGTAGATTATAGTGAGAATCCAGACATGTCTATTTTCTTATGACTTATGCAAGATTTTTTCTCTACTATTATGATAATTATATCAAGGTCAACCCTTTTCAGAAAACTTGGTTTAAACTTTTTTTTATTTTCTTATGACAAAGAATAAACCTTGCTCTTGAAAAAATGAAGCAGGGCAGCGTTCTCTTGTTCAGGCTAAGTTGTGGCAGAATGATTTCTAAGAAAATGTATTTTTCTGTTGATGAGTTGTTCTTCTGAATATGATTGTGTACATACATTGTCTCACTTAACTCTTTTGGACACTGCTCACCAGTTTAATGTAAGTGTGCCATGGTTACATGTTCCTGAATCCAGACAATGTTTTTTTTTACTGGCCATGTAACTGGAGTAAATCTTTTCTGAGAATTAAAGGGCCATTTAACAAATATGCAGCTAACAATTTACACGTATTTCCAATTTGATCAATTAAATTGGTACTGCTCCTCTTACTGCTTGTTCACATATTTATTTAAATCGTGGTCTGAGCTTGGTAACAATCCCAAGCCAGCCAGTGTATAGTGAGTTTTTATACTTAGCCTCCTAAAAATCTTCTCCTGTGTCTGACAGCAGTTGTCCACAATGCCCCCCCTCGGTCACAGAGCCCCTGCAGCTCTTTAAGTTTAAAGTTTTGTCCATTCATCCATCCAGTTTCTTTTTTCTTACACACAACCCTTACTATTTTCTGTGAAGAAGCTCGGGAAGGTTAAATTTATTAACCTTGTGAGGATTGAATATTTATTAGATGAAGTCTTGACCTCGGGCTCAGGCATGATTGGTTAATTGGCCCTGAAACACGATGAACAGCAAGGCTGAGGAAGGTCAGGGGGTTCTCATGCCATTCCTGCCAGCAGTAGTAATAAGGAGCTCAGTTTCATGCTTGCACACAGGATGCATCTTTGGCTTGTATTTCTTCATTACTGTCCAGCAGTCAAAAAACCCCTTGCAGGCATGACATCCAGCATGTTGACTTCCCCTAGAATATTAAACCTTAGAGAATTCATCTCAATGTGCATTTTAGATGACTGCAATTTCCCCTGATCAAAAGCTAGCAAAGTAACTACACACTTTTTGTATCATCTTGCAGAACAGCATATACTGCGGCAAAAACTAGAGGGCCGAAACTGTAAAAAGGATTATTGAGGGCGGAGACTTTTCTTCTGCTCTCTACATATCCGGTAACATCTTTTGTTTTCATCCAAGGCTTCTTAATGAAAGTGACAAGCGACCCTTTATCGAGGAGGCAGAGAGGCTGAGAAAGCAGCACAAGAAGGACTATCCTGACTACAAATATCAGCCACGGCGGCGCAAGAACGGGAAGCCTGGTTCCGGGTCAGGAAGTGAGGCCGACGGCCATTCGGAGGGTGAGGTCAGCCACAGCCAATCGCACTACAAGGGCCTTCACCTGGAAGTGGTCCACAGTGGGGGAGCTCGGTCCCCTCTAGCAGATGAGCATCACCCTCATGCTGCAGGTGGGCTGCCGGCTCCCTCCCACTACCCCATTGGCACTGTCTGCGTCCCACAGTTAAATTAGTCTGGATACAACTAGACAGTGTGGAACACAGAAGGGAAGTTGTTTGAACCTGCTGAGAAAACTAACATAACTGCATGTTTTCTTGTGTCTCCACAGGTCAGAGTCATAGCCCTCCAACACCTCCTACCACTCCCAAGACCGAGCCTCAGTCCGGTAAGACAGGGGATGGAAAACGGGAGGGAGTTGGGAATGGGGGCTCCCGTGGCACAATGGGAGCAGAGGGAAGCTCAGGTGCTCCGGGATCTGGGAAACCTCACATTGACTTTGGTAATGTGGACATCGGTGAGATGAGCCATGAGGTGTTGGTCAACATGGAACCTTTTGATGTCAATGAATTTGACCAGTACCTTCCCCCCAATGGGCACCCAGGGGTTGGGCAGAGTGCTGGGGTAGCAATAGCTGCCACAGGGTCTCCGGCCTCTCCGTACACTTATGGCATCTCCTCAGCTCTGGCAGCGGCCAGTGGACACTCAGCGGCCTGGCTCTCCAAGCAGCAGCAGCAGCAGCAGCAGCAACATCATGGCTCCTCTCTTGGCTCAGATCCCTCCAAAGCCCAGATCAAGAGTGAGGCCGGAGGTGCTGGCGGTCACTTCACAGAGGCAGCCTCAGTTGGATCCCATGTCACTTACACTCCCCTCAGCCTTCCTCACTACAGCTCTGCCTTCCCCTCACTGGCCTCCAGGGCTCAGTTTGCTGATTATGCTGACCACCAGGCCTCAGGGTCATACTACACCCATTCCAGCCAGGCCTCGGGGTTGTACTCTGCCTTCTCTTACATGGGGCCCTCCCAGAGGCCCCTGTATTCTGCCATCACTGACCCAGCCAACGTACCGCAGTCACACAGCCCCACACACTGGGAACAGCCTGTCTACACAACATTGTCGCGGCCATGACAGACAACGAGACCAGAGGGCACTGGTGCAGGTTCAGCCCCCACGTCAGACCCAAGGAGCAGCAGCAACAATAGCAGTGTTGGTGGCAGCAAGGGTGAAAGTGGTCTAGGCTGGGGGGATTGGGCAGGCACTGGGGGAGTCGGCTGGGGAGGCAGGAGGGGAGAAACCCTGTTCTGCTCTGGCCGAGAGGCAGAAATGCCATCACAGCACAAGGATGAGCTTGGAGCGTGGTGGTTTTGAAGTGTGGTTGATTATTTGGGGCACGTGGTGTAGTGAGCCAATGTTAACACTCTGGTATTGCAGAGGAAGAACACCCACCCACCACCGTCGCAGAGTTTCAGGTTAGATTTACAGCAGGAAAAACCTCAGATGACAGTGTTCATAAGTGGTAAAAGGATTATGTCCCTACCAGTTTGGTGACTCCATGTGAATCAGAGAAGACACACTGTAGTCTACATCTCTCTCCCACAATCCACAGGGGTTAGAGCAACAGGTACTGTAGCACACATTGAGAATCAGCAAGATCTTGATCTGTATTGTGAAGGGTGTGACTGAGAGGGAGCCATATTCATTCTATATGAAACATTTTTTGTTTTTTTTTTGGCTCCAGAAGAATGGAGTGCCAAACTCGTTGGCTGTGGCTCATTCACTTCTCAGGCATAGAATGACCTTTTATCAAACAGATGTTAGTTTTGTATTGCTTTTGGAAATCAATGCAACACATTCTTATAACATTCTGTTGGTTTCCATGGCACATGTGTGTCTATTTAATTGAGCTTATTATGCTGTGTTCATTTAAAATGCCTTTTGTAAACACGGTGAATGTGTGTGAAAGACAAATGCCATAAAACCGTGATGAGGTTGAGTGTATATTTAGTCAAAAATTGTACTTGAAATGACAAATGTACTTTCATTAATGCTTACAGATTTGAGATATTTGTGAAATGACCAAAGTTTTGAGACCAAAACTTGTCAAAAAGAAACAGATTGTAAAAATGTTTCTCCCAACGTGACACTTAAAACTACCTTACCTTTTGTCGCTAAGTAGTTTTCTCTTAGTGGTCAACATTTTTGAAGTTTGACATGTTTTTTAATTACTTCAAAATGTATTGATCTCACAAGCTACTTTTGCTTTTTTTTCACAATGGCACTGATGAGTGTGATAATTTTGCTAGTATTTGACATATACATGGAGAACAGTCATGATAAAAAGACATATTTATACTTGGATAATCGATTTTCATTGACCATGGTTCCAATGTGTCATAGAAAACACGATAGAAGCTTTTTTCAATGTTTGGACAATTGGGTGTATCAACACTGACATATGCTTTTCTTATTGTTATCTCCACTGAAAGTCTGCACTACTGCTTTTCTTTGCCTCTTTGTGTCGTTCACAATGTTTGTATACATCAATATGCAATGTGTGATGTCAAATATTAATTGTAGCCTTAGTAACCTTAGTTTTCTGGGACAGTTTCAGTGTGGAAGATGCCAAAACGGAGAAACAGTAGCCAGAGATTGAGCAAAAAAGATTCCAGGGGATGACACTTTTTAACACAGCCTAACACTAAATGAAAAATGTACAATGAAGCAACGACCTGTAATCAATGTTAAAACATGTGTCTTTACCTGATGTTTTACTAATAATCTGGTTTTATGTTGTTTTCTCTTTTCGTATCTGTCTTTAGTCTTAATGGTTTACTGTGTTTTCATGTCATTTCTGTCCCTTATCTTCCTAACAAAACTGTATTTATGTATGTTATTTTACATCTAGTTTACTCAAAAACATTTTTTGTTTAATTTGCTTTGTTTTCATTAATATCATTTACATATTCTATATCACTACTGGACACACATCCAACCATATGCATGCAGCACTGCTTGTTTTAATTTTTGGTCCAATTTATATTTAACCATTCACCTCAAGCATAAGAGTCAATTTACCTTCTTGTTGCTATGGGTGACATATCTATAATGTTGCTTTGAGTATTACACTTCTTATTTATATTTGCTCTATGTTTTTTTGCATTATTACTGATTTCTCTCCATTATGAAAAAAATGCTTTTGACTATTACTGCCATTTAAATATGTCATGTCTTCCAGTCTTGTGTAACTGTTGCCAGCACAACACACAGCGACGCAGCTTCTAAATAACAGCAGGAGCGAAAGTCTAACGTGATGAAAACTAATGATCTTTTACTCTCACTTGAAATAAAGCTCTATTGTTTCTGCTGTAATGCAAGTCTGTCTCTTGAAACATTTTTATAATGAAAC
Source organism: Ctenochaetus hawaiiensis (assembly GCA_029783645.1). NCBI lineage: Eukaryota > Metazoa > Chordata > Actinopteri > Acanthuriformes > Acanthuridae > Ctenochaetus > Ctenochaetus hawaiiensis. The sequence continues at coordinate 16,936,185 of JAPZDY010000009.1, read as the reverse complement.
AAATAATGAAAATAATAAATAAATATGTGGGAATAAGCATCTTTGACTGCAAGATAAGTGCAGTGTATTAACCAAAACACTTGTCCACAAGATGACCAAAAAAAGTTCCTATTATTATGAAATTCAGCAACAAAAGCACGTCTCCATGGCATCTAATGACACAATCACTGCTCACATTCTTGGAATAATTAGCTCAGCTAATAGGTAATTCATTTCTGCTGGCTGCAGCAATCTACAACTGACCATTAGTGGAGGTAAGCTGGACATGAGTGACGGGGCCTTGCATGTGCAGGCGGTGTATGAGACTGCATGGATGATGTGTTGCAACGGCAGCAGATGTGTCATCACAGCCACATTCATGTACTGCAGTTTGTAGCTGATTATTACAACAGAAAGTTTCCTCGAACTTGAGCTCATGCGGTTGCAGATGGGGGTACGATTGGTTATGCATGCTTATATGCATATTTCAAGTTTGTTAGAGTGTACGTGTGTGTCTTTCCCTGTGTGTTTCGGGTTAAGCCTGACTCCTAATTCCCTCTCTTTAATCGGCTGTGTGATACTTTGGAAAGACAAAGAGGGCCATTGAAGGGGAGCGCTGGGAGGAGGGAAAAAGGGCAATGAGGGAGCCTTACCCATAACTGCCTGGCCTGTAGCTTCACCGGGATACAAAGGGACTCTCATACTCTCTCTGCACATAGACCCTGCCACCCCTGCATCTACCCGCCCTCCTCCTCTCATCCCCCATACTCACCCCGTCCACTGAAAAAAAACCCCTCATTTTAGGTTGAAGCTGTGATGAGATTAAAACATTCCTAAAGTTCAGAGAGTTGACCAGAAGAGAGACATAGGTAGAGTTACTCAAACTGTCAAAGAAGATGTCAGGCAGGGGCAGAAGAACCACAAGCGGTTGGTGGTGTGAACAACGTATGGTGCTGATTCATGACCAGCTCAGAGAGTCCATGAAGCCATCAGCTCACCCTGCAACTACACGGGCAAAATCAAATGCCGTCAGTGTAGAAAACTCAGCGGATTTTGATTCACCTCAGTGTTGACAGACTGAGTAGTCATAAGAAGTCCTTTTAGCTGACACAAAAGTGTTTCTATTTAAGCACCAAACTATGAGATTGCAAAAGAAAAGGTTCATACTTATAAAAAAAAAAGCAAAACCTATGCATTAAAATCTTAAACATAAAGCTGAATAGATTTTAAAAGTTCAAATCAAATAGTGTCACTTTTTAGGAGAGGATCTACTAAATAACACGCAGTATCTAAAGAATTAAAATAAGACAGTATCTGCATTAACGTAATCAATCGCCCCTTTTTTGAGGAAACCATTCAACAAATCAAGTGAACAAAGGTCGGAAAAGAAAGTCTGTTCTGTCCAGGTGTTGTTAAGTCACAGCGGTTATGGGGAGTTGTCACAGCAATGAGATGTAAAGTCGTGAACAAAAGAATAATTCAAAAGATGCTAGTCATATCCTCATTTGGGTTGAGGATGAGCTGATGGTGGCCTCACTGTGGCCGGTGCTGCTGAGTGTCACATGGGCTGCCACACCCGCCATATAAAAGGAGTACAGCGTCACCCTGAGGCGCTGTCTCCACCAGTCAAAAGACTCACAGATGGAAGCGGAAATGAACAAAATGGCTGTGGTAACACACAATTTTGGTCATCAGTACAAACTGGCTTTTCCCAGAAAATGTTTAAATGTCTGTGAGATGGAAGAGGACGACATGCACACACACACACACACACACACACACACACACACACATACACACATCTTTTACCATCAAAGATGCATCACTTCATCACTTTGTTCCATGTAGGATGTCTTCATCGTATGCATGTGAAGGATATTTTACAGACATACATGCAAACATCCATCCATCAGAGGATGGAGTTTTACCATACAGCTTCTTCCACAAGAAAGATGTAAATCCTCTCATTCTTGCAATCTTTCAGCCCCCTCTATCTTCCAGCACGCACTGACCCTCTTTCTGCCTGGGCAACAACCCATTTTCCCTAAACAATACAGTGACTGTTTGGCTGCTTTGTTTATGTGTTTGTATGGGGGAGGGGGGCACAGGGACTGTCAAGATAGATACAACACAATTAGCTTCATGGGTAAACCTGCTTTATCTTTTTAAGAGAGTTTTTGAACATTAAAACAGATCAGAATGTGTCAGGCTATTATACTCATTACTGAAGTTTACAGACTGCCATTTTTGAGCAGTTTATGTTTATTTAGTGGCTTACCTCATTGAGTTTAACACAAGTTTAAAGAATAAAATGTGATGGATGTTCAAGAGAACAGTCTTCTTAAAAGAGATGTGTCAACCAGACACATACTTCTGATATAAGTAACATGGTAGGATTTTTTTTCATGTAGCTGCCTTTGTTTGAACTGCACATTTGTCAGCTGTAAAATCAGTTCATGTGGCATTTAAACAAGGATGCTTACTTTTGCTACACAAAGCAAAGTGTCTTGAGTTATGTAATGAAGCGGGAATATGTTGTCTCTTAAAAGGATAATCAGGCAAAGCCATTACAACTAAAATAGCATATTGAACTGTGAGCTCTACCAAACTGTCTTTGTATTACTTGTTCAGTGTTAGCTATTTTTCTTAATGGAAAAAATTGTCGTATAATATGACAGGGATATCAACCCACAGTCATGTTCAAGCTCATTAAAACTTCTGTAAAGGTTCATTGTGTAAATATGAGTGTTATGCAAGAGACACAGCCGTTTATACAAAAGAGTTTATTAATAACAATACAAAAGTCCTTTTGCTTAGTGACCTCTCCCCTTCATAAACAACCAATGGAATAATTACAACACAGGCTTCTTTATTAAGTTACATTTCCCCCTTGTGGCTCGACGTTATAATGCAGCTGATAAAAAAGTATTGTAGACTCAAACTTTAAATTGAATTTGAGTTGTGAGGCATGGAGCAACAGACTAACACCGAGAAAGTAACCAGTCAGTCAGGATTATACACCTGCAAACAACTCACTGTTTTGATTTTAACAAGTCTTCTGGTTCTCTAGTGTCTGTCCAGTACAATTCATATATTTACAGCTCAACAACTCACACAGTTGCCTGATGTGATGGATATTTGTGGAATAAATTGAGGCTTGAACAGGTGGTGACAAAAGCATCCGCCCCAGGAATCTTCTAGGTTTGTTTAGCTAACTGACCTGAGACTGTGGTTGGGGTACCAGCATATACTGCATGCGTCAGTGCAGACTAGATAAGCTTTTTAGTCAGTTATGATGAGCTCGTCACAGCCCCAGTCCTCATAACTCCCATCAGGAAGGTACCTGCGGATGATGATGGGGATCTTTCTGCTCCTGTTGGGCAGAGACAAAAAAAATTCAAGTCAGTTTCAAGAGAAGTTCTATGTTTCAGATTGATGTCTTCTTTTTAAAGGACGAAAAGAAACCAAAGGTGCACTCAAGAAATAATTTGATAAAGCATCACTAATCATTCTGACTTAACAATTATTACTTACTTAAGCTCCTTCATTGCTATTTGTAAGGGGTCTGTTTCTCCCTCCAGCTCCACCATGACTGGGGCACACATCCTGTTGGAAACAGATGTACAAAAAATGCTGAACTGAGTCAAAACAAGTGGCTAACCCATGAAGCCTCCTCAAAACATCCAAACCATCCTACATTCAGAAGTATTTAGGAATGAGTGACAACAACATTATAGTAAAAATATAATAATAACATTGGAGGTATTGACTATTGCTATTCACTGAAATTGTGTACTCTATTCAGAGTGAGCTCCTACAAAAACAAAAGTCCCTCTGAGTTCAATTAACTGACTGATACAGATATATATTATATCTTAAGCTAATAGTTCTGCTCTCACTGGTCATATCATAGAGGAGAACCTCACTGTTTCTAACTGGCAACCTTTGTCAAGCTTCTATAAAGTTTCTGTAAAATCTTTAAATACAATCTGGGCGACACTAATGAATGCACACATCCCAGTGCCTCTTACTAAATATCCCAATAAATATTAATCCATTTAACATGTCAGCATGTTAGAAACACACTCTGAACATACTCTTTACACAAAAGTAATTTTTGAGAAAGTGTATTTGCAATTCCACAGAGAGTAGACCAAAATATAAGCAGGACAATGATTAGCAGACCCACACACGGTTTGCAAAGCTGTGACACATGGTCATAATACAGTGCATAGAACAGATGCCAAAAAGTCAGAGGCCAGATCTGAACTCAGGACATTGCGGTCACACCACCAGGACAGAGTGTGCAGGTTCAGACATTTGACAACACTCACGCTATCTGGAGAGCTCGTGTCCCGAGAACTCTGGCCCGCTCATATTTAGTCATGTAGGGTGTTGTGATCCTCTTCTGGTTGGCCTGCTGCCCCTCACCTGCAGGCAGGATCTGCACGTTCTCCTGGTCCTCCTGCTCATGAGAGCACGGAAATAAAGTTTAGACACATCGATCAAGGACCACATTACATGTCGACAGAGCAGCGATGACGATCGTATGAAACAAACAACCATTAAAAACAAACTACTTGATAAATCAAATAAAAGCCAAATGCACGTTTTGTTCATTTAGAAGAGATAATAATTTAAAGTTAGCTGATAAACTAACAATGAACTTACATCTTCTACGTTTTCCAGGTCATCTAATCCCTCATCCTCCTCGGCATCATCAAAATCTCCGTCGTCGAAGCTACAAAATTTACATTATCACAGTTATCACAAATAAAAAGGATTTAGAGTAAATTTGTGAAGGACAATTATGCTGGCTGACAAATTGTTAGTAAGCTAACGTTCTAATGTTAGCACACGTTGTATTGTGTTAACGTTACAGAAAACGAGCCGTTAAATATAACATGTTGAAGCTGTCTGTCGTTACTCACTTATCTTCGTTGTCGGACATGTTTTATTTTAAAGTTCGTAAATCCTTAGTTTTAAGTATTGTCAGAGATATTTTTTCAGTCAACTTGATCCCACATGAACGTTTCGATTCTTCGACTTCCGGTATCTTGGTGTGCTGGGAAATATTCCGGATACTCAAGAGGAACGTTTGTTCATCGTTCCGCTTGTACGGCACAAGAACGTTTAAATAATTATTCTTTGTTCTGAAGTAATAAAATAAAATCGCGTCCAAAACTATTTCGATTATTATTTCTTATCATTTCTCTTTCTATTATTATTTATCTGTTTACTAGCGTCTTGTTCCTTTGTCCATTTCTATAACCTTTTACTTAATTTGGGTTAAGAGAAATACGGCACAGAGCAAAGTCAACGTTTTGTATTTCAAGCCAAAACATTATTTACTTTTAGTTTAGCTAGTCTATTAGACTCACTCTAATGACGTTTTAGTCCAAAACAAACCAAAATTAAAGAGGAGCTCGGGTCAGAACGAAAAAAAATCCCTCAACTTCGACCCTAAGTTAACCATCTTTTCATTATGCTGCGGTGTTTGTGTATTGAAATGACTCTGAAAATAAGAAGGAACTCTGGAAACAAATCATAAATAACAACTGCACACAAGGGAAGATTACAGCCAGGACGAGGTGATTACATCAGGCAACCCCCTAATATTAAAACATTCCATTTACACTGATGGGTAAATAACATTTACACTGTGTGAATGTTAATATTCAGTTAAAAAACAAAACAAAGCAAAACTTGTTTTACTTATTAATACAAGTTGGTTTTGACTCAATTTTTGCATTCTTCGGCATAGTAGATAACTATGGACTATTTATAAAACAGAAATAAAAAGTGAACAGAGTGTAAAATTCTACTCCATAGGTAAGACTTTCTAAAATAAATATTTATTGTGTGCATCAGCTATTACAAGTATGTAATAAAATAAAACATAAAAATCAATTGCATATGAGAAATAAGGCAAGTAATGGAACATAGAGCGAAAAATGTATTGATAACACTGAAGCATTTGCACTGAGAAAATGAACTTTTTTTCTCTGTTATCAAGCTGCCCTTCATGGCATGATAAAACCTCTTCATATTATGTTAATTTTCCACTTTTTCACAAAAGTTCCTCCACTCAAAGTAAAAACAGGTCTGTTGTCTGTGAGAATTTCAGCAGTCATGACAGTTCTTTAGCTCTTCTTGTCCATGGAGTCTTTGGTGCTCTCAGCTTTCTGGTTCAGCATCTTAAAAACTTTGCTGGGCTTGAACTTTCCTTTTGACTTCTTTAGCTCTTTCAGCTTTTCTTTCTGGAACTCTGAGGAGAGACACAACAGTTCCAAGCAGTAAAACACGAGTCACCATTTCCAACAGCTTTCGTATGCAAACATGATGGTTTTAGGAAAAATCTGTATTATTTTAGAGAACCCAAGACACAATTTCCATTTCTTCAAAAGCAGAAAGAAAAGTCAGACATGTACAGATGAAGACACAACAATATTAAGAAAGCCTTTTTTAAAGAGGACTTTTAAATACAAAAAGAAATAATTTTCTCACCATTCTTATTCATCATGGCTTCCAAAAGCAGATCTTCTTCTCTTTCTCTAAACAGACAAAAAGAGAAGCATTTACTTTTTTCCAAAAAACCCTATGAATGTGAAAGCACCACGCATTATTCTCTTTTTCGCTGCACCTCTGCCTGTCCTGATCCAAGCTGCTGATGATCTGGTTCCTCTGTTCAATGATGGCGACCAGCTTGTCCATCAGCCTCTGCTCTTGATCTCGATCCTCCTGACTCCAGTCAGTCTCTGAATGCAAAGACGATAGTGTGATGTTTAAGAAATCGAAACCATATCATTCCTTTGCACTGCGACACATGCACCACATTTAGGAAACTGGAGCCGCTGAGGTTTCTGATTTTCTCAAACACACAAATGAGTTTCAGGTCAGACTGCACAGAACTGTTTAAACCTCTGCACCTAGTTCAAGGATTACTGATCCCTGAATCAGAGTCTCTCCTCAGGGATGCCCCTGGTTACTGAAATAAATAACTGCTATCCTTTTCAGGTCTGTTGCCTGAAAAAATGATGCACACAATAACACACTGACCTGGTTTATTAAGGAGGCATCTGAGCTCATACTCCACATCCGCCTGTCTCTCCTCTAACTTCTGCTGCTTTTTCCTGGAAAACAGCACAAAAAATGTCTGTAAAATTCAGGGAACCATCCACCATACAACTAAATCTTTGGGCTATAAAGTAATCTGCGGGGGAAATTAAAAACAATACCACACACAGCTCAACACCAGAGGACAATCACCATCCTGATCTTTTCTACTTACAGATAAACCAGCTCTGCATCTCTGCACACCAGAACATGTCTCTCATGGATAAGAGAGAACCACTCCAACAGCATTTGTTCCTCTTCTTTATCTGAAATATAAAAAAAAATGATATCCCTATTACACAGTAAGTATTACTTTGCACTGCATACACAGAAACAGTGATTTTGTGTCAGTTAAGCATTTGATCAAAACCAGTAAAAACAGTTTGGCGAACCATTTTTGCAGTTTCTCAGATTCCTCTCCAGTTCAACTCCTCGTTGTTCAATTTCCTGCAGTTGTTTCTCCAGCTTACTCATCTCCACCTGCAGATCCTCTGTAGAAACATTCTGGTCTGTCTGCACCTGTCAAGCAGCATATAAGACTAAAACTCCAATGCATTTTTTTTTCTGCAAAACCGAGTTTGAATTTACACCAGAACAATTTACTTCTTATGACTGAACCTTGCGATGAGGACTAAGGTAATCTCTGCATCTTTAGATCAATGAACTTAATGCAATTTAACCCTCTACTAACCCTCTACTGTTGAAGGTGATGGCATGGAGGAAAAACTAATGAGTCATTCAGATTTTTGCTTTATGGGCAAAAATGTGTCAATGTGCATTTAAAACTACAAGCACATAAATGAGGATTAACATTAAAGAAAATAGTTAACTGGTTGCTCTTTGTAAACTAGTGCTCTGCTTTTTCTTGCCAAAATCATGTAGAAAAGAAATCATGTAGCTCTGGATTACAGTCTTGTTTGTAGTGTAAACATGAGTTGTGTTATTTTTATTGTTTTTGCTGTAGTAATGTAGTAGTAACCCAGCCGTTGTACCTTCCTCTTGATAAGTGGGAAGCCATGTCCAGGGGCAGGGGCCCGTCTAGATGGCAGATCCTGAAAAGTCATTGATTTGGGCATTGCAGGCTTTCGATCAAAAGGGTTCTCCTTGCAGACCGGCTAAAAAATGTCAAGAAAATGGAAAACTGTTGGGTGGTTTACATTGCTGTGTAAATGATTGTTTTGTTAAGCCTGCCTGGCCTGGTGTGTTATGTTTACATGACATTAGCATTCAAAAAAAACCCCATCTTTTTCAGAGGAGTGGTTCCTGTCTAATGAGTCTGTGACTGCAGAAGAGAACATTCATATTAGTTTTCATTTTTCAAAGTCAGCCATTATCTGTGTTCATACCTTACTCTCACATGATGTAACCTGGTCACATTCATTTGCCTCTGAACTGTCAGCTGGCAAAAAGGCACTCTGATCGTGGGCAGATGTGACGGCTGGCACAGAGAGACTTCTGGGTAAAATGTGGTTCTGTGGTTCATCTGAGACGGCATGTGGCCCTCCTGCTGTTTCAGCCCCCTCTGCTGGTGAAGCTCTTGTGTTTCCAGTTTCATCCAGATCTGATGAACCAATTTGGCGAGAATCTCCAGCTGCTTCACTCACTGTGTTAGTAACTCCACCTGGATTACTTTCATTCTCTGAACCAGTCGCCGCCACTGAGGGCTTAGTTTGGTCTGCAGGCTCAGGTTTAGTTTCCTCTCCCTCATCCACATCTTCTTCAAATGGATTTGGAGCAGGCACTCTGGGTCTGCACCTCGACCTTTGCAGGTTAGATCGAGGAGTGGGGACTGGAGCTTGAGCAGGGGGCAGCTGTGTCCAGGGTCCGGGATGGATGATGGCCAGCCAGGGATGGTTGGTTTTCACTCTCGAGCTACCACTGGTTGGACTGTTGCTACGAGAGGAAAGACAAGAGGTGCTTTAAAGGTGGTGTGAGAAACTCTAGAGGAAGAAAGTTGATTGTTCTTGTTGGAAATAAGACTCAACAATCAGTTATCTCCTTCAAGAATCTCTCACAAGATTTTCAGGAGGTGACTCCAAATGGTTAAAAAAAAAAAGTGAGGAAGATCTTTTAAGGAAACAAAATCAGTCACTTTTTCTATTACTGTATCTTTATTATGGGACTGTGTATCTCCTTAGAAGTCCTGCTTCTTTAGCTAATTATGCTTTTCTATAAGAGTTTCTGATCAGTAAAACAGCCTACCAACTAAAATAAGAACCTGTGCCTTCATTAGTCTAAAGAATTGGCTTTTGAAAAATCAGATATGTGAACATTTTTATTTACAAAATTAGTTTCTAATTTTATCATCATTGTTGTTACTATTGTTTAACTTGCTGCTTACTTGTGCCACCTCCTTTGCTGGTTGCTAGATGGCCTGCTTTGCATGGTTTTGGTATGTATGGTGTTCTTACTAGAGCTTTAATAACAATGCGGTATGAGCTTCTGTTATTGTGTATCACTTCTGACACATTTGTTAAATATACAGTTTCCTCATTTTGTTAATTTGTAGCTACATCTTGTAACATTTTATCTCGATCAACATCATGGTCATAGTTTATTAATGTTTTATTGCTGCTTAGCATGTCAGCGTGTGTCAAAATTAATCATAATCTGTGTTGCTAGTGACTTTTATTGCTCTGTGTTATGTTTTTTTGCTATTGCTCTTGCGATGTGTAGCTGGTGTATCACCTTGAGAATTATTTTGAGGCTGTCTCTCAGGCATCTTGTTATCTTCTGTCTTTAAATTTTAACAGTGACCTGATTGGTTTTAGACATCTGGCAAAAAACTGCATTGAAAATTAGCCAGCTGACTCACACTGTCACACTTAGAGAGATGCTTATTAATGTGCATTCTCCTTAAAATTTAATGAATAGAATTACATGATGATAAAGCACAATATACTGTAAAGCTCCTTTGATGTTTAATATTTAGCCTTGATTTAGATTTAATGTTCATTTATTTGCATATTTCTTAAAATTGTTCTAATTATTGTCCAGGTTTTTCAACAATATTCACAAGAAATACAGAAGAGAACCTGAGGTTTGTGTCAGAGGTAAAGGTAGCAGAGAACAGACTCTGTACACTCACTTGTGAGGTGAACTGGATGAACTTTTACTTTGGCTGGATGAATTGCCTGCACAGTAACAGAGAGAGACAAACAAAAATGGCTTCAAGGCTTTTTTTTTTACATGGACTTGGACTTATCATCGACAAACATACAAAGAAAAGGAAACAATAGCAAAACAATATAATCTTCATTTACCTGCAGCAGGGCAGCTGTTCATTGTCTGGGAGTTTTTGGTCCTGGGTGCAGGAACAGGAACTAGAGAAGAGCCTGACATCCTTCTCGGTGCTGGAACTGGTCGATTAGTTTCTTCTGTCGTTTTTGCACAAGTTGAAGAGAGCTCAGAAGGTTCCTGAGTCTTTGTCTCCCCCTGTTGTATCTTCCTATCTGCCACGGTGGGTGCAGGTCCAGCTTTTTCAGCACTGTCCTCAGCAACAGGTGTGGGAAGATGAGGAGGCGCTGGCTTCTTTTCCCTGCAGTTTATTCCAACAGTGCAGTCTCTGTTTTCTCTGTCTCTCACTTCTCTGTTCCCCTCATGCCTTTCTTTCCCCTCTGCCTCTGGTCTTTTACAAACCAGTCTGTCCTGTGACTCCGTTTTCTTAGCGTAATGAGGGACTGTGGTGATAGCCAATCCACTTAAAGAAAAAAAACCTGCCTGAAACTTACAATTAGGCTGATTCTCAGTTGATCCAGTTTGCTGGCTGAGGTCAGGACAAGTATTTTTACCGTCTGTTGTATGGTGACTACAGATCAAAGAGCCAGCACTGCTTCCCTTTGTGTAAGATCCTGGTAAAAGAGCGCTGTGGCACACTTTGCACCTAAAAGACAAAGAGGAAAAAAAAAGTCAGAACACAAAAAACTGTTTTCCCAAGCTGATACAGATACATTTGGCTATAATCATATAATCACATGTGAGAGGGGATGTCAAATATGATGTCAGTGGTCACTTGAAACACATTGGAAACGCATTCTTATGTATGAACCACAGTCTGTCTCAGCCAGATCTACACACAGTCTGGATAGATCTGGATTAAGTCTCTAAAAGAGGAAGAAAGCAAAAAAAAAGGAAAAAAAGGTGCTGTTACTTTGTGAACAGTTCTGTTACCTGAAACAGCTGCGATGGTAGACCCTTCCGTCGATCAGATGCCTCTGTATGAGGTGGATAGGCTTCAAACACAAATGACACACTGTTCGCGGCCTCGTGCTGGATAAACGATCTTCCCTACTGGTTTCGAGATCAATCGAACTCTGAAAAGGAGAAGAGGAACCTGTGACAGAGACTGTTAACCGAGCCACTGGAAGCAAATGTGAGTTAAGAGGACTGTGAGCATTTACCTTACGAGCTTTCAGCCCATCAGCATCGTTACTCTTTGTGAGATTGTTTAAGACATGTGATGACCTCACACTGGCGAGACCTGCTGTAAAGTCAAGAGACAGCATGTAAAAGGCAGATGAGAATTTAGATGATCAAAACACAATGTCTCATTTTCAATAGTGGATGGCTGTGTGCTGATTTAATTCATATGTTGTGAAGAGTGAAGGATGACAGTGTAAACACAGTAATGGTGACAGAGGAGGTGAAAAGAGCGCAGCCACTCAGTGAAACCAGACTGAGTGGTTTATTTACTCAATTGAGGGGTAATGGGTTGCACTTTGTGGGGTAAACTGAACTTGGACAGGTGGACAGTATTTTTGTTGGTTTTCAAATATGTAAAAAAAATTACAGTATATTTAATTACTTTCATTTTCAGAAAGCTTTCCTTTCATATGCAAACACTTTCAGTCACTCAATAAGATTTTAATACAACATCATTTATTCATTCTGTTGAGAGGAGATCTGAGTTGCCATCATTACCATCATTGTGCAGTCTACTCAATAAACATTAACAAGCTGTAGTGTTTTTGTAAACTTGCTCTGTCGATTGAAACAGAAACCTCAAACATTAAAACATTAACAGTATTTTACGTGCTGTAGCCAAAGAAATTCTAGTGGCATAGTGCAGCGTAGCCTACATTTCTATCAAATTGGGATCATTTCCTCTAATTTGAGTCACCTGCTCTCTTCATTGTGTGATGAGCCACTGATGTCATTTCCTTGTTGGTTTTGAGATCTTTGTTGGTCTCAAGTTAGTTTTACTTCTGGTTAGACGTCCTGATGAAAGCCTACATGCTACAAAGTGTAGATGCGTTTTTTGTTTGTTTGTTTGTTTGTTTGTTTTAATTGTTGCCATGCATAAGCCAGACAAATAAATGCTTTTTATTTGCTTTTTATTAAGTGTTAGTTTATTGTCTTTTTTTTCTTCATACGTAATCATCAAAAAGCACCTTATATGATTTTTTTGCACTATATTTTGTCATATAAATTTAAAAAAGATGCGACCTTGACACATTGCAACGTCATTTGTTTGTTGTTATGAAAGCATGGGATCGGGCGTGCTCCTCTCTCCTCTTTTCTTTTTCTCTTCTTGCATGTTAGGCATGCACACTCAAAGTCAGCACACAGTCAGGGCTTGTTGTAGTTACACAAAACCATTTGTTTCCTTTATTTCGCCGTTTCTTTATTTTGAGGGCATAGTCTAATTGTTACTTTATATGATGCAGCCTCTTGCTTATATTGTAGTTCACTTGTGGACACTTAAATTGTTGTTTTATTATTACATATTTAAGAATTGTGATAAACTTCTGTATTATGAGTTCTAAATTATATTTGTGGATTTCTTTAATTAATTCTAGCAGATTTTGAGGAGTTATTTGGCTGAAAAACTTCAAACCAATCTGGCAATGACAATTCCTCCAAGAGAACAAACTTGTACATCTTTTATAAAGCCTAAAACAACACTGATACAATCTAGATAACCTGCTACTTTCCTTTTACAACCATGTACCACGATAAAGTGCCTTTGAGTTAAATTCACCTCTGCTTGCTAATTTTGCTGCATCAATGTGTTATAAAATAGAAAAGAGAGACTCTACTCGACAAACCATAAGACTTCCTGTTGAAGAAGTAGTAGTACTGAGAAATGTAGGAGATGACGCTCAGACAGTCAGGCACACTAGTCAAAACCATATCTTGTGGGTTCAGCAACGCAGGGATGCCCAGCTTCGTCTCTGCAACCTCAAATGCCTACAGACCAGGAAAGATAAACAGAATGTAGTACAAGACTGAAAAGGGAAATTGCATAAAGATAAATTACTCATACCTTGTTTTTTTGTATCTTTTGTGTTAGTAGTGGTAAACAAACCTCAAAGGCAGAGATGAGTGAGTCAAGCTTGTATTGTGGCTTGTGTGCCAACATACAGTAGGAGGAAGTCACTCACCAGTTTGTTATTTTCATAAGCATTGCCTTTGGAGAGAGAGCTGAAATCTCTGGAGCAAGGCGAGGAAGAAAAGAGAAGATTGGTTAATTGATGATGAAAAGACAAATATCACAAACAAACAAAACAGTAGCCTGTTGGTGAATTAAGGTTAATCACACAATACACAGTCAAGTGACTGCACCAGCAAACTGCAGCACAGGATCAGAAACTCAATGAAGGGAGTCAAGTTCAATGTCTGTATATGAGAGGTAAAAACAAACCAACTAATCCCATTAAACTGGACAAGAACATGTTAAACAGAGAGACAGAAAAGGATTAAGCAAATTAGAGCAGATTAGTCCTACATATAGTGTGCAGATGCGGCTCTGCTCCAGATTAGACAGCACATTAGTCAATCTGAAGCAGCTCCAGTCAAAAACACGATTAAACAGACGATGATGATGTGAAATAAAAAGACAGAAGTGTCCCGGCCATGCACCTGCAGACAAGGTCCTATTCACCTCGCTGTCCTTATTAATCTAGCCAAGCATGACTGCAGCCAACACAGCACTGTGAAACTATTGATCTACTTACATCAAATCAGGTCGATGCTTGTGGATGATGGCACAAAAGGCAAGTCCATCTCTGAACGAGGTTGACATGTCCTTTATTTCAACATTCGGGTAATTGGAGCATGTTACGCGACACCAGTCTCGTAAAGCCTTCGATGATGCCATTTCTTGTGTGAGATTTGATTTGTGGTGAACATTGCACTTTTCAAAGTGGAGGAGATCAGATCGAGCTGCCCAGGTTTGCCTTTGTAGAGGAAGCAGGAAACGAGCACCTAAAAAGCCTACACTTGAAAGTACTTTTGCAGACAAACCGCGGCCAAACTAGTCAATCGAGTTGATGAAGAGGCAGGAAGGAAAACAATTGTTTTCTGCAGCGCTGTGGCTTTTTCAAGCAAAAGCGAAGGTGTCCGCGCGTGTAGAACGACTTCTCATTGCTCCACTGTCTAGCGGTTTTCCCTCACATACGGCAACACATGACACTTTGCGCCACAAATCAACAAAGAGCTTCCAAATGCAATAAACCGAAGTCCAAACATCCGCAGAACTCCGATCACTCAAGGTCGATTTGATATAAGTGGCTCAAATTTGAATCAAAATCCCGTTACTTGCAGTAGTCCACCTTGTTGGGCTCCACATTCAGTGAAATGTACAATAGCTTCCGCTGGAGGGAGACACAGAGCTTCCACTTCTCTATAATTAGGAAAGGGAGGTTTCTGGTTGCAAACTTGTCAGATATTTTCTTACTGTGTGACAGTAAACAAAGTAGGCCTGTGTTTTTTTTTTTTGTTTTTTTTTTAAAAAATTTTATTATTTACTTCAGCTTGTTGCAATAGGGCATAGTACATTCCTATCCTTCCCCCAGTTCTTCTTTCTTTCTTTCTTTCTTTCTTTGTAAAATCAATTAACAGATATTGTGGTATAAAAAAAAAGGACTCTCTTCAAAGAATATTCAGTTTCGGCCATAATTTTTTTACTGATTTTTTTTTTTTACTTAATCTTCATCATCATGCATTGTAGGAAAATTGTTCGTAGTAATAAGTAATGTAAGGCATTTTTAAAAAGTTCTTCCTGTCGAGCAAGTAAAATAAGAATAAAGCAGAATATAACTTTGAGTCTTGGAGAAAAAAAAGAACAGCCATAAGTCAATCTGGTTAAGAGCATTGTCATTAAACATTTGTCAAGCATTTGTCTTCAAACATGTTATTATTATTACTACTTTTTATAACCAGTAGCTAATCTATTTATTTGTACATGCATATTAAAAACATTTAAGAAATCTAAATAGAACACAGCGTTTACAAACTGAATATAAATATACGAATATTTTAAAAATCCTTTATGTTTTTAATTTGTAATTTCTATCTACTCTGGTTGTGCGTCTCCTCTGCCTTTGCGTGCCCGTGTGTTCCCCTCGCGAGATTCACACGCCACATAAATCTCGCAGTAATGGCTGCGCCGCCCGATGCGGAGAGTTTGGAGTCTCGTATCAGTGAGTATTTTAAACTTATTCTACCAGGCCGGTGTTTCCTAGAAACCTGGACCCAGACAAATTACTATCTATGAGACGTTGTCGATGAGATGTCAGCTCACAATAACGGTGCGTGTCCCACCGGAGGAGACGCAGACCCTTCCGTCACATCCAGGATGCTAACTTAGCTCTGGAGCTGCTGTGCTCCCCAGCTGTCAACACACAACACAGCCAGACGTAGCATTAGCTGTATGCCACGATCGCTCGACTAGCTGATGATAGAAGCGACAAGATCATGCCCCCCCAGTTTTAAGTGACAAAGGTTAGACAATGATTATGGCAAAGCTGTGGGCTCGTGAGAAAGTTCTAGACGTCACAGTGACAGTGCGGCTCGCGACATCAAGCTAGCTAACGTGTCACTGTGTTAGCACCTGCCCTGTGTATTTCACTGCACGGCGATATACTGGCGTTGTGTGGCAGACACTTAATACATTTTAACCATGGAGTCACCCGGAGAGCCTTTGGGCTCATGGAGCTCTATTAGTGGCTGGCTGTAAAATTTAGTAAAGAAGTAAAGAATTTTTAATTCATCATTTCTACAATGTGAATTTTTTTGGGGCATGAATATAGATGCACTCGTTCAATTTTTAAACCAAAGGACGGAATTACCAACATGCACCCAGTTGCCTGTTTACTATCAATTCCTAGGAAAAAAAACAAGAAAACAATATAAAGAGGAAAACGACTGATGAGAGAAAAGAATATAAACACTGTGCAATAAGGCTACATTTTTGTGTTAAAAATTTCTGTGGAGGTGTTTGCCTTTATGAAAATTTTGGACGCTGTAGCTTGTGGTTCTGTAATGTTTTATTGCATTGTACCCAGAGGTGGGTCTATATTTTTAACTATCATTCATAGAAAAAGGGCTACTTCAATGTATCTAATAGTGTCAGCTGCATGCAGAGACAATAACTGAACAGCTAGTGATGTTCGCTGTTATATCAACAGGGATGAATACATTAAATTAGTACACAAAGACAAATAAACTTGCCTGATGTTATCCTTAACATTAATGTTTTTTTTATTGCCATAGCCAAAATGCCAGACATGTATATTCAAATATCAAAATAACTTTAGAAATAAAATACATTAAAGCTGAAATGACATCATCACCATCATTGTGTGACATCCCATTTGCTAAAATTTCAGACAGAGCCACAAACCCTCTCAACAGAGACACAGACTGGAGCAGCATCCATGCCTTCTGTGACCAACTCAACAATGATCTGGAGGGGTAAGAGGACATTGTTTTGAGCTTCATACCTTTTTTTATGGTCTGGTTGATGCTGATTCAAGTTAATTAATCCTGGAGATCCTAATTATGGTCTCATCACTTGCTGCAGCACGTTTTAAAATGCTTTAGTCTGCCCATTTGCCCTCAATTGCTTTATACAGTGCTCTGGACAGTCAGAATTGCTTATGACTTGTGTTGCAGACCTCAGCTGGCCACAAGGCTCTTGGCCCACAAGATCCAGTCTCCTCAGGAGTGGGAGGCTATGCAGGCCCTGCTGGTGAGTGTAAATCTGAACCACGATCTGTTTTTAGAAGACTTTATATTGATCAGCCTGGTTTGCAGTGTAGTTTCTTGTGTGGCAATAGAATTATTTGTCGCACTTATTTTATAGGCTATATACTATACATTTGTTTACTACTTTAAGATTAAAATTTTGCAAATTTCAACCAAAGATTACATTTGGCTTTTAAAAACCCATGTGCAGGGTTCATACAAGTGCTGGTATCCTTTAAAATGCTTATATTTAATGTGAGGTCAAACGTTAATAAGCACTTGTATTTTGGTTTAAATGCTTAAAACATATTGAAATTGTAACAGCATTACTCTGATAAAAATTTATTTTACATTGGCTGAACCAGGTTATGCAGCATGCAAAGTCTACTAGATGAAAGGTGACTCATTTTAAGGTTGTTCTGTGTTTTCCTTTAATTTCTATAGCCCTCTGTAGAATGTTTACCTAAAACATAATTTTTGTTGTTTACAGCATATTAACAACTGATTTAATGTGATGAAGTAAAATGATCATTACGAGAAGACAATCGAAGTCAGCTGCATGGTGCTTGAGAAGCTAAAAAAAGGCTTGAATTTGAATATGGAAACTGTGTATATAAGAGCCGTGCTTATGCATTAAAATGTACATAAGACATATGTAGTAGATGCTGTTAGGCTTTCAGGTGTGTCATGTAGCGAACAGAAACCATCCTCAATTGCTTATCTGAATATGTATTAAATAGTTTGACGTTGCATGCCTGTGGGTGTTTTGAGGTGCATAATTTCTGGCATTGTATTTCTTTTCTAGGTTCTGGAGACGTGTATGAAAAACTGTGGGAAGAGATTTCACAGTGAAGTGGGCAAGTTTCGTTTTCTCAATGAACTCATCAAAGTAGTTTCTCCAAAGGTAAGATTTTCTCGTCTCTCTCTGAGCGTCTGTGTTTAGCAGTTCTTTTTTTTTGTTTGTTTAACATGGCTGTTGTATGTCAATAACTTGGCTGTTTTCTTTAGTACCTGGGCTCACGGTCACCAGAGCCTGTAAAAAAGAAGGTTTTGGAGTTGATCTATAGCTGGACTTTGGGGTTACCTGATGAGGCCAAGATCTCAGACGCTTATCAGATGCTGAAGAAACAAGGTGAGA
The DNA here is from genome assembly GCA_029783645.1 of Ctenochaetus hawaiiensis. Taxonomy (NCBI): domain Eukaryota; kingdom Metazoa; phylum Chordata; class Actinopteri; order Acanthuriformes; family Acanthuridae; genus Ctenochaetus; species Ctenochaetus hawaiiensis. The sequence goes on along the minus strand of JAPZDY010000009.1, from coordinate 16,917,983 downwards.
GGCTCAGATTATATCAGAGGCTCAGATTACCAGAAATTATAACTCTAAAAGCTGTTAAAAGGCACAAAAGGTTTCAGCTCATGTCCATGTTTAAGATTTAAAGAAATGACAAAGACAACTAATAACTACAGTGAAAAGTAACAATGAGCTGAATTCAACGGCTTGTCTTGTTCGTATTCTGTGTTTGTAAATAAGGTATTATTAAACAAGACCCAGAGCTGCCGCCTGACAAACTACTGAACCTTCCTCCACCCAGACCCAAGAATGCCATCTTTGAGGATGAGGAGAAGTCAAAAGTAAGGACTTTTCTGTTACAAGAAAATGACACTCTCTAACATGAGAAGTAGTGTTAGCAGAGCCAGTTTCTTACCGACTGTGCATAAAACATGATTTTGTTCAACTCTCCTTTGGGATTTATGAATGTTTTTTGCTCTTTTTTTCCTCCACATGAACGCTGGCTGTCTGCTTTGTCAGATGTTGTCACGTCTGTTGAATAGCTCGCACCCTGAGGACCTTAAAGCTGCCAACAAACTCATTAAGGAAATGGTCCAAGAGGTAAAACTCTCTCCTTTTCATCCCTCCTACTTTGATGAAATATCACTTTTCGGTTATACATTAACTGCACCCCCATTTTTCAGTGCTGCAGATTTAGTCTTGTGTGTGCGTGTCATTCCAAAAAAGAAAGTAAAATACCACAGTGCTGTACTCATAGCAGGAGCATTAACTGAATGAGAAAATGGGTTGGTTGCCCTGGGGTGTTTTGTGTGTCACTGGTAGAGTGATTCAGCAGGAATTCAGAGTAAATTTGTCCTGATTTCTGTGCTTGTTGGAGCTGCACTTTGCTCTTATACCTGATTGTTCAGTGGCCTCTCTCTGACCTCACTGTACATACGCATTCTTTCTTCAGCTCAGTTTTAGTGTTTCTATCGTAAATGTTTCTGCAGCTTGCTTTAAGTACGAGCATTTGATAGAGTTCCTCGTGTTTGTGGTCACACTTGTTATGCGAGCCATTTGTGATTCTCTCTATTGTCTCTTGTAGGATCAGAAGCGAGCAGAGAAAGTGTCAAAGCGGGTGAACGCCATTCAGGAGGTGAAGGAGAGTGTCACTCTACTGACTCAGCTTTTGCAGGACTACGACAGCGCTGCTAGCAATCAAAGCAACGCTGAACTTATACAGGTGAACTGCAAGACAGGCACTTATAATCAGAGTGTTAAGGTTTTACACAGAAACTTGATTTGTGATATTTAATGTGCTTTGTGTGGTTAGGATTTGTTCCAGCGCTGTGAGAAAATGAGACCTACACTGTTCAGACTGGCAAGTGATACAGAAGACAATGACGAGGCTCTGGGTGAGTGCTATTTTTATTTGTGTGCCACTGAATATGTGAATCAATAAAAAAGGAACCATCTCTGCTTGTGTATTTGCTGCAAAAATGTTTTGTCTCTTATCTTTTATCTGTTCATTCTGTCCTTGTCAGAAAAGGCAAAAGAAAATCCCACAGTTTCTAATTTTTTTGCATGATTTAGGTGTTTTTATGTCACTGTGTGTCATGTTTTTGTCCTCTCTAGCCACCCAGTTGTCCTGTTCCTTTTAATGCAGCATCTCAGGAACACATTGAAATAGTTTCTTCAAATTTGCCACAAACATCCACTTGAACTAAATTATAATTTGATCAGAATTTGGTGGTCAAAGGTCACTGTGGCATCACAGACACATTTTCTGCCCTAACTCAGGAAGTGTTTGGAAATTGAAACAAAATTTCACACAAATGTGTAACAGGAAAAGATGAAGTAATCACATTTTATTTCTTAAAGGTCAAAGGTCAATCCAAGTGTCACATTGTAGTATAACTAATGTTTCTATGTGGAAATTATTGACAGAAATCATACATTTCAGTATAGTGATGGCCTCCATTTCTCCAAAAATCCACTTAATACTCATTTAAATCCTTTAAAGCCCTCGCCACTTAAATTAAGTCTAGACAGACACGGATTTAAACTGCAACTTGACTGGTTGGCACAAGCACACAACCACAAGTCAGTAATTATAGTCTTTTTTTCTGTCATAAAGGCCTCCAACAGGATACTGAACTCAGAGTTTTGTGGGACCTGATTATAGAGCACCAGAGACAAACCCAAAATATAAATACAGATAAATATAGAAAACACAAGATTAAGGAGAATAGTTGAAAACTGCTGCCTATCAGTGTTAAAAGTCTACTCTAGAGGAATTTAAGGAATCTATTGGTAAAATATATTGAAGAAATTGGATTTAATATTAAAAGCATGTTTTCAATAGTGTATAACGGAGGTGGGACAAAGTCATTGGTTTATGAGTCACAAGTAAATCTCAAGTCTTTGCATTAAAGTTCCACATCAAGACAGGCAAGTCCCAAGTCAGAGTGAAAGTCTTGAACCTTGAGTTTCAAGTTCTTAAAAAGTCATAATGAACTCTTTAATCAATGTAATGCCATTTTAAAAACAGAGCCGGAGGAAGCCAGAGGAAGCTGGATGTTGTTGTGTCCATGTCTTTAAATTTCAACTGGCATGTTTTTTAGCATGTTAGTTAGTTTCTTTTTGACCACCACATTATCTTTGGCTATATTTTTTCAGCTGGAAAAGCAGCTCAGTAGCATAATGTTTGCTCTTCATTGTTGTCTCCTGCACAGCGGAGATCCTGCAGGCCAACGACAGTCTCACTCACGTCATCAACCTGTACAAACAGCAGGTGAAGGGGGAGATTGTAAACGGCAACAACACAGTAAACACGCAGAAACAAACAGGTGGATGAGACACTGAGCATTGCTTTGTAATGTCAGAAGTCGCTTAGTTTGTGTGTCAGTTTAAAATAGCTGGTGTGGTTGTGTTTCTCACAGGGGGAGGGACGGCACTGCTCGACCTGTCAGGATTAGACACATCACCACAGTCGCCTCCGTCCTTCCCAGAGTTTCCCACTCCGACAGACAGCCTCAACGCCCCCTCGCAAGAGATGGGGATCAGTCTCCTTGACGACGAGCTCATGTCACTCGGTAACAGCGTGTTTGACACTTCACTTCAATAAGCTGAAATACTGTACCATCATGCAGGATATTGTTTGGGATTGTTGGAGGTTAACTAAGGTTTGAAGTGCAGTGAAAGAAAACACTGACAACAATCTAACAGTGTGTCATTTTTTTTTCTAAGTAGTATTGTCGCTCTTTGTGCATCATATAGGTTTAAGTGAAGGAACACACACCTCCAACCCCCCCTCACAGCCTGAAGACTCCACAGCATGGGACTCCTTTCAGGTGAGTGGAGGGAGTTCATTTTAATAAATGTGATCGTTCAGTGACAGTTTTCCTGATTTACACTAATGTCAGAAGCACACAACGTATCGCATTTCTTTCAGTGGGCATCATCGCTCCTTATTCTGCTGTAGTATAATGTGCTATACATGCACTCCCTCATGTATGTTAAATAATTTTATCTTTTTAAAACAATCAATTAATCAATCAAGAGGGAACCACATTTTAATTTCATTATACAACTTGTTGTATAATGACAAATAAAC
>JAPZDY010000009.1:16887206-16914333 GCA_029783645.1 Ctenochaetus hawaiiensis | reverse complement strand
GAACCACATTTTAATTTCATTATACAACTTGTTGTATAATGACAAATAAACTTCCTTGTATCCTTGTATCCTTGTATAATCAACAAACATCTTTACTGCCCTTTTTTTTACACACTATGTCTACATCCAGTCCTCTGAAAGCATAGATGCAGACACCCCAGCAGCACCCAGTCTACTTCTGAGTCCAGACCCCCCCTCTCACACTCAGCCCCATTCATCTGGCTCCACCCCTGGGAACTCGGCCCTGGATGAGTTGGACCTGCTGGGAAAGACGCTGCTGCAGCAGTCCCTGCCACCAGAGGGCCTGCAGGTCAAATGGTATACAACAAAGACTATTCTAACAATATCACATCACTGCTTAAACTGTGGGAAAAACTGGAGACAGTGCTTATATTTGTAAGTTTAGTTTAACGGGCCTGTCTGCATGATGTACACAGTGCAATCCAAAATTTTCAAGCCTTGTTGTGTATGAAGAACACTCAGCACAGTAATCTGCATGCAGCAGCTCCAAGCTGTAACTTTTGTGAATGAAGTCCAAGTGTCCTCTCTTGATTATTATCAGCACCTGAGTTACACAAGTTTTTATGACCACTGGCCAATGCTCATTTGTTATTTCACCATGGACCTGAATTTTCATCTAGGACTAGAAATCAGAGACTAAGCCTTGTTTTAGGGTTTTAGGGAGCAGAAAGAAGACTCAGGGAACCAAATCCAGCAAGTGGCAACAGCTTTTTTGTTGTGGGCAAGAAACTCGAGAGTTTCCAACAAATCTTGTGCAAAGACTTTGTCATGTTGGCAAACCCAGTTGCCAGTGTGCCAAAGTTTAGACTGTTTGCTCTGAATGTTGTTGCTGAGATGCCCCAGAATGTCACAGAAGTGCTCAGCTTCAACAGTCTGACTCTTGAGGGTAAATTCATGGAGCACAAACCCTCGATTGTCAAAGAAAACCACCAGCACGCTCTTGGTTTGAACCTCTGACCTGTGGTGCCTTTTTCAGTCCTGTGTACTCTGAGTTTATCCATTGCAGATTGCAACTGTCACCATTGATGATCCCTGGTATGAAGTTTAGGTCATTCCGAGCCCGTCAGGAAATCGCAATTTTCTATGTAAAAGTGGCCGTAAAAACAGGTGTAACTTAGATGCTGATAACGATCAAGTGAAAAACTCGCAACTTGCACATTACTGTGCAACATTTTGTATGTGTGTGACAGAAACAGTCTCAGCAATTTTAAAGTGAATTTTCTAAGAACAGACAAAAAATTCAGGCAACAACCTTTAAAAAGATTAAATACTGCCCCATTGGAGCCACTTTTTAAATTTTTTAGTGAAGGAATAATAATCATAGTCTAAGGGTAGTAAATGATTAGTCTTTTTAAATAAGCTTTTCCTTAACAACTACTTCACCTCAGCCATTCAAACAAATATGTAAGAGGTATCTCCCTCCTTTCAGTATTTTTGACAGCACTAACAGAACCTCAAAGGTCACAAGCAGAGAGAGTTTAATTGTTCATTTATCTGTTTTTAGGGACAAGCAGCAGTCCAAACCAACTCTTAGAGATCTCCAGAGCAAGTCTGGGTCCAACGTTACCCCAAACCCCATTCCAGCCTTCTCTGCTGAGCCTCCTGCACCTCTCCTCAGCTCTCAGCCCAGCCTCGCAGCAACATTACTGGACACATCCCCGACTCACACAGAGGCTCCCTCTGCTGAAGTCACCCTGGATGATGTTTTTGTACCACTAGAATCCATTAAACCCAGTGAGTGAGCTTGCTGCCTCTATAACTCTGACTACCGAAAAGAGCAGTTTTATGATGCGTTCTCCTCCTCTCCCTCCACCTTTCTGTCCCTTCCCTCCGCAGGTAGTCTGTTACCTGTGACTGTGTTTGATGGACACAGTCTGAGGGTTCTCTTTCACTTTGCTCGCGACTCACCTCCATCTCGTCCTGATGTGCTGGTGGTGATCATCTCCATGCTGTCATCCGCTCCTGTCCCTGTCACCAACATTAACTTTCAGACCACGGCTCCAAAGGTGAGTAAGAAAGTTAAAGCCCTTTGTCTATAGGAGCTATTCATACAGTTCATCTTGTAAAGACTTTGTTAGTAAAGCAGTGCAGCTCATTTATGGTCTTAGTAAAGAAGGACTGTTTTCATTTCTTAACCGTAGTCTATGGCAGTGAAGTTGCAGTCTCCGTCAGGAACTGAGCTCCCAGCTTTCAACCCCATCCTTCCTCCTGCAGCTGTCACACAGATCCTGCTGCTGGCAAACCCAAACAAGGTGAGTGAAGATTATATTTTTTGATAGACTTCAGGTTGTTCCCTTTAAAAGTCATGATAAGTCACCAATAAAATGCTTCTTAAAACCTCCACTTGACTTGAATAATCAGGCAGGGTAGTAACCACAGAGTCTTACTTTGATTTTAACTGTCTGTTTAAATGTTACTCAGCTGACGTCCACAGCAAGAAATGGAAGCTATGAAAGTTAAGGGTCCCTTTAAAAAGCACACTACCCTTCAAAACTTGTACTCTGCTATCTTCTTCGCAAGCTGTTTCAAGCTTACATATGTAGCAAGGAGTTGGATTGATTTATTAAAATGTATTCTATTTTTGTAAAAAATCACTATATTGACATTTTATATGACTAGTTTCCAGTGAGAAACATTTTGTCTTCATTCAGAGACTGTTTGTGCAGGAGTACAGAGGACTGATAGAGAGCTTCATCTCATGGTGCAACAACAAACACTTTAAGCTGTTTCAAGTCAAAACTAGATTTGACATCAAGGTGCATTTTATGAAAGTTAAAAAACTCAGAAGAAGAAATCCAAATACAAAAAACTTTGAATTAATTACAACTGTAAAAATAACCAAAAAAGCCACTTTTATTCGCTTGCTTTACTTCTTTCACTGTCACTAAATGAGCAAACTACTGACTGTTATTGCTGCTGTTAAGTCTGCAGTTATCCAGAGTAATTGTTCTGACTCATTGCATTGAGATTAATATAGAGGCTGTCTGTCAAGGGTTCTTTGGATGTCCACTCCTCTCATCCTCTGTGTGTCTTTCAGGAGAAAGTACAACTGCAGTACAGATTAAACTTCACCATGGGAGAGCAGGAGTACAGTGAGAGCGGCAGTCTAGAACAGTTTCCTCCTGCGGAGACGTGGGGGAATCTATAGCATACGAACTCAACCTGACAGACTCTCTGCTTTCAGACTCTGCTTCCTTCCTACACCAACTCTCCAACACGACACTCTGCATAACCCTGTTTTCCTTTTGTAATCACATTGTACTTTCTGTTATTGGTATCGATTTTTTTTTCTTGGATTACGCTCATGCTCAGTCAGTGTAACGTGTGTGTGTGTGTGTGCTTTGCTTTAAACGAGCCATGTGTGTTCAGGTCTAGTCTGCTCTATGTGGCTGCTTTAAAACAAACCTGCAACTGCTTCCCCAGAGTTGTTGCAGCAGTGCTCTCTTTTCAACAGACAGTGCTATGAAGGAAGGAAACTACATCAAATTTGTGCATATTTGCTCATTTGGTGTGCTCGATTCTTTTTTCTTTTTTTCCTTTCTCATAGGGGGCGTTAAGTCATAATAAATCCCTTATCAGCTGCGTTTACCTTCACCTCTGCATGCTTTGTCAGCAAAGGAGGACACAATGCTAGCAAAATCCAGCAAACCAATAGGGAAAGGACATGAGGATTACATAGTGAAGCTCATTTTAGTTAGCAAAACAAAGCTATACTTAATCAACTGTTTGTGGTGTCTGACTTGTGATGAGTGATATCGCTTGTTTCTTTCATAACAGCTCAGTCCACTTTTTGATTTGCACAGAGAATGTTTTTTGATAGCACTGTTTCCCTGTCTTTTCCCCATCTTGTACAAAGAACAAAATTTACTGTAACATTAGAGTTGTGTATCTGCCATATGTGCCTATTTTGCCGTTAAACCATTTAAATTCTAGTGTTCGATTGGATTTTTCTCTCATCTGTTACACATCAGTCATTTTAAGTCTGCTGTTTGTTTTAAGACCCAGATTATTTACATTATAACCTTAAATTCTTAATATATTCAAAGTTTCATTAGGGTATAAGTTTAATTTTGAAAAAATCTTTTCTATAGCTTGTGTTTAAGTTAATATTTCAGCCTTTATATCAAACTTGAGCACATGCAAACTGAGCTGCACCCAGGTGCTCTGAGCACAGCGTCTGTCTCAAACATGATCAACTTGTTTCTAGTCTGTGATGCATGTTGGCCATGCTGAACACTTCCTCCTCTCCTCTGGCTCTCAATCACATTCCAATGCACTAATCTCCAATACAACTGCTCTGTAAATACCAATGATGGCAGTTCTGTTATGTACATTTGAATTGTGCAATGTGCAAGAGCATAACACTGGTAAAAATATTCCTGATGGGTAATAAAGTTTTTTTTCTTGGTGATCTGAAGGCCTGTTCATAAATGTCATAGATAACTCTCACCGCATGAAACTCCACAATTTAAATCTACTTTTAAACCTCAGTGTTTTTAGTGTAAATGATTCAAAACAGTACACAGTGGTACACTGAAGAGCTTTATTTAACAAACTGTAAAAAGGGAATCACTGTTTGCTAGGAAAATCTCATCCATCACCACTGCAAAGACTCACTAAATATGGTGACTATGGTGGGACTCAGATGTGTCAGTAAACAAAAACTTCTAAATGTGAAAGAAAAGTTCATTTACATGCATGTGGCTTTAACTGCTGGCATGGCTAAACAAAGCCCCTGCACGCTTGCCTCTATAAGGCCTAAATTATTATCTATGTAATGAAAATAAAGGTTACAAAGATATCGATTTAGTTTTACTTTGTGTCTCACAAAGTTTAAAACACAAAATTAAAGAAACCAAAAAACATGAAAAACTTGAGTGCACACAGGCAAAAAAAACCCTTCTGCACCTACTTTGGTACACCTAAAGGGAAAGCTGATTTTTTTTTAATACGATCATGACAGAATTCATTACAGACAAATTTCTGTCAATCTAGATAAAGCTAATTAATCTGACCTAAATAAAAGTGAAAAAAGGGTGTTAAGAAAAAATCTTGAACCAGTCTAATTCATGACACCATCATAAAGAATTCAAAAAGCACAGTGCACTGATGTGTTTCAACCCAGACAAGCTCATAACCAGGATGTTGATGTTACAGGGGTTGACTACCAGGGACCAAACCCTTGATAAACCAGCATTTTCAGACAGTCTGTGACTTGGTGGTGTTTGTGTTGTGCTGCATGTGACTGATGTACAGATCACATCACTTTCTGCCCGATTGAGAAGAAAACTGGAATGGCGAGTGCCCCATCAGCCCCATCATGGGCTGGGGAGGGTTGAACTGCTGTGCCATCAGAGGCTGGGGGCCTGATGAAGGAGGAGGGTTCTGACCCACCCCGCTGCCCCCCGACCCAGAGCTGGCCCTGGAGCTGCTGTACTGACTGCTGCTGCTGTTGTTATTCTGGTACTGGTCGTAGGAGTTGGAGCCGGAGCCGTAGCTGCGACCTCCGTCTCTGCTGCTGCGATCTCTATAAGAAGAGGAAGATGAAGAGGTGCGCTCACCATCACGGCCGCTTCCTCCGCGGCTGTCTCGGCTGTCGCGGCCATAGTTGCTGCCGCCACGGCCCTCCTTGGTGCTGCCGGCCCCGCCCACAGAACGCATTCGTCTGTCACACTCGTCCTGGTACATCAGGTTGGGATTGTTTGAGTTTGAGCCTCGGAAACGGGGACGACCACCTGCAAATAAAGGATAGAAGAGGAGAGAAAGAGTGGAGGGAGGGCAAACTGTGTTAAGTGTATTTCTGGTGACTGGTGTTTCCAATCTTTCACAATATCTTAATGTAAACACGTCAGGACGGACAAATGCTAGAATTCTCAGGATTATTTTTTTATCAAGCCAAAGCTGATTCCTCTGTGTGCTGAGGTCTCAGCAGCTTTATTGTTTTGTCACCAAACAGAGTAATCTTATCCAGCAGGAAGAGTCCCCCACCTCCTCCACCTCCACCTCCACCACGTCCAGTATCAACCAACTGCAGCAGCTTGGGATTGATAGCCTGCCGGGCCTCCTCCAGCACCCGGATCAACTCACGGGCCTGGCGGAGGTTCCCTGGAGTAAAGAAGGTGTAGGCAGTGCCTTTGCTGGTGCTGCGGGCCGTGCGACCGATGCGATGGATATAGTCCTCTGATGAGTTGGGATAGTCATAATTGATGACAAACTTGACATCCTCCACATCTTGATGTTTGCGGCAGTAGTAGGGTTCAGAAGGGGTTGGTGTGAAGGGTTCAGTTACAGGGATGGAAAAGACAAAAACAGAGGTCAGACCAGGGCACAACAGCAGAGAAATGAATTAATCTACTCTTTTCATAAATTTGAAGGTTTGTGTTTCTGAGACTAAGGACATTCAGACAGACAATACCTGCAAGACACCCATCAACATCAACATCCTCTGAAAGTATCACTTACCTGTTCAATTATTAGTTATTTGTACACAATTAGAAAATAAAATTAACTTACCATGCCAATTACAAAACAGGGATAAATAATCTAGTATACTCGAGTACTTGCACACATGCAAATAAGTTACATGCAGCAAAAGCTCCAGAACTGAATTAAGGATTTAAAAAAAAAGGTTAGTGGTTTATTGAATAATTTGGACAATATTAGGTGAAATTAATGAAAGGGAAAACAGATTTTAAGAGGCAATTGACCCTAAAATTAAACATAAAAGGTGATCAAGGGCAGATTAAGTAGCACAAATGGATGGCTGATTAATGGTTTAAGAACCAACGGGAATACAATTCTGGAAAAACTGGAATTATCACCTCTCGTATGTATGCCTTGTCCAACCAGTCTAGTTGAACTTTGCATCCAAATTGGTCATGACTCATGTTGTGAAGACTTAAGATAATTGTAATTAGTATAGGGCTGAATATGTTATATGAATATATGAATATATTAGCTAAGAACTCTCTTACTGAGTTATGGTGTTTAATAAAAGGCCATAAAGACTGTTTTTGCAGAACATTATAATGTCACAAGGAAATGGAAATTGGAGCTTTTGGATATAAAAAGGGCGTAATTTAGTCATTTTATCCTACTAGACGTTTAAGTGAAATTTTTCACATGCCAATAATGTGTTTTGTGAGGACACAGTGACCTATGACCACTATATTTTTATCTATTCAATGCTGGATCCTAGTAGGTGTTCATGCCAAATTTGAAGAAATTAAATCAAAGTGTTCATGAGAATGGGATGAACTGGGCCAGAGCAGACATGATGCCTCCAGACATCAGGCTGTCGTTGATGCAGAAGCATAGTTACAGATTCAGCAGTCTAAAGGGCTGATTCATGGCTTAAGTGTATCAATCATCAGAGATCACGTTCATTTATTTTAGGAGAAGAAATTGGTTCAAAACAAATCAGGGGTCTGTTTCTCATTACAGTTGACAAAGGGCTCAGAAAACACTGCTGATTAGTGGAAAACATGTCTTTGTTTTGGAAGCAAAATGATGAAGGCTGGTGCAGGAGAACATGGGGAGGTGGGATTGAGGTACAGTACTTACCCTGTATCAGAGATTTAGGGATGGCTTACAAAGTTACCTCTCTGTCCCCCTACTCATCACCAGGCCTGGGAGGTCTGCAGGGGGAGGGAGGAGAGCACACAGGACAAAAGCAGTCCCTTCTCCCACCTCGCCACTCCTCCACAACACTCCCAAAGCTGGGAGCTGTCTGCAGCTGGACTATTCTGGGATGCCCTCCTACTCTAGTCTTATCTGCGCCTCTTCATGTCACCAAGCCTTTTTGTTTTTGACCTGGAGACATTACCGCTGGGTTTATTCTGTTTCTAACGCGATGTGGTGTGTGGAGAGGCCTTAGCTAGATTTTTTTCATGTAAACTTCAAAGATGTGAAGTCCTTTTTTAAAACCACTTACATGGCCACCTCTTGCATTAGTGGGTGGGAGTGACAAAGAACTTCCTAATGTGAAGGAGAGCAGAGGAAGTGGTAGATTTTCTTAAGAGCTTTGATGGTCTTTGATTGGTGTGGCTTGTTCCAAATGCCTCCCAGGTCGCTTCCAAAGGCAGTGATATCAACGAGCCCAGCTTCTCAATTTTAGTAACAAGAAACAGACACTAAGGAGAGGACGTGGATGCTTTCTCTAAGGGGGAACTGAGAGTCAGCTCTGCCGGGGAATTTGAGTCCTGACACTTTGTTCAAGTCCTTATGGAGAGATTAAGCAAGACGTCAAGATCCGCTGTTATTTACAGACTGGACTGGTGTTCAGGGATGAGTATACAAAGAAAAAAATGGCCAAAGTGTTAAAAACAAAGGGGGTTGAAAGCAGGACACACAGTATATTTGGGGATAAGGGGCAAAAGGACACTAAGGACCAGGGTCAGAAATGGTTTAAAGAAAAAAACAAGAAGATAATAAAGAGAGAGAGAGAGAAAAAAAATGAGTAAGAAAATAAAAAAAACATTTAATTAACAAGCAAAAAAAGGGACAGAAAGTGAGAGAGGGAAAAAGAGAGATGATGTGTGAGGAAGGAAGAGAAACTGCGTGAAAGAAAGGACAGAGAGGAAGGGAATTCGATTATAGAGAGGTGGCTCCTCCAGGCCAGGACTCCTGCCAGCCAGGACCAGACATGACGTCCGCAGAGGGAGAGGCCGGCCGGCACAGCCAGTGGTGGGGGGTGTCAGGGGCTGGCATCAGGGGGCAGTTCAGAGGGGAGCCTCCAGCATAGCCGTCCATGCCCGGCTTTGGCTGCTTCCACCCTCACTTCCTGGCAGTTGTCTCTTTCTCTGTCTTCTTGTAACGCAACACTGTATCTCAGCTTCACAAAACTTCAGTATCATCTATTCAAGTGTGTTTAGAATCTGAATGACCAATTTAGATGAAAATTTTGCTGTCCAAAGTTTGTTATCGGGAATGGAACTATATCTCCTCAAGGACCAGGCAGGAAAGTTTTCTTACTCCATTTCCCATAAGAATAAATACACAGATACTGAAAACTATGTGAATAAGTCTGTGAGTCTTTAAGTGTATTTAATTAGCAACAAATGTTGTGGTGCGTCACTGGGATGATGGCATGGTTTAGGGGAGCCCAACCTCCTCCGTACCCCCCTCTTCGGCCCCTAACCTGACAGCCGCCCCCGACCCTACGATCAAATTTGGAAGCCCAGCAGCACCCCGTGCTCGCCCCTCCCCACGTCGCCCAGGCAGCCAGTGTCCTGGAAGGGGGAGAGTTTTGTTTGTGGGCTGTGTTCTAGGTTTTCAGTGGAGATGGCTGTGTGGGACTGATTAATCAGGCCGTCTCTCTCCCCAAGTCAGCTTTCGATTTGTCATGCCTAGGTCCGGCTGCAGGCTCCCGAGGGCCTGTGTGCTTCTAGTTGCCGGAGGAGAGACTTGGAAACAACAAACAGAAACAAAATGAAAAGAAAACAAATGAACATAGAATTAGGTTAAAGGTTGATTACCATTCTGTAAGGGGCTGCTTCACTAGCCTTACCCCTTACATCTTCACACTTTATTCAACATTTTGCCTACTTTTAGTGTTTTCTGTGTTACTCGTTCAAGATTAAGTGGCTTAAATCTTCATAGGAAATGCCACTTCAAATATGATAAACTTCTTAGATGCATATTTTATCTGAGAAGCATCATACACTCTTTAGAAGGAAAGCAAAATCTGTATGAGCTGGTGTTTGACTTTTGATTCAATATCTACTGTAAATCCACATGCAGCGTAGAGTCTGAATATTATGTAATGACCACTGTCGTTGCTATTACATCTTATTTTTCTGTATATTATTCTATTCTATCAAATATTTTGTGTGGTAATCATGAAATGATTCGCTCTGCACTTGAGCACACAGGACATACCCAAACCACGCGAGGCTACATCAGTGGCGATGAGGATGGGAGCTTTGCCGCTACGAAACTCTGCAACGACAGAAGAAGAATAGACAATGACGAAAGCTGAACATCCTCTTCAAAGAAACAACAAATGAGATGTGCTAACGCTTGTGCAAATCATTGTCATATAATGTGCACGTTTCTGTTTTACCTGATAACACCCAGTCTCTCTCTGGCTGACTCTTGTCGCCATGAATACACATTGCTGGCCACCTAAAAGAAAGACAAACAACCTGTCATCTGCATGACTGTAAAAATTTTTGCATTTAATATTGCTATGACTTTGTGGGCTTTCTATTGTTGATCTCTAAAAGGAAATGCACTTCAATTTTAACATATGTCTTGGTCAGGCACAGGATGAATATGGTCATGCATGAAACCACACATCAAAACTGCAAAGACATGACGATACAGAAACTTGTTATATCGCTGATGCTGGAGAAGTTTGTTTAGTGAGAAAGCTTATTTTTAAGCATGTGCAGAAAGAATTCAAACCAGCTACAAGCGCTCACCCATCACGTCTCATTCTGCGTGTCAGATCGTCACATCGTTTCTTAGTCTCAACAAAGATGATGGTCTTGTTCTCTTTCTCAGCCATAATCTCCTCCATCAGCTGAATCAGCCTGGAGGAAAGAAGAAAAACACAATTTACAGATGAAGAATATTCACAAGTTTTAAATGTATATGCTGTACATCCACTATTTTATCACTTCAACAAATAAAGGCCAGGATCATTACTTTCAGGATAAAGAAGATGCAGGGATGAGATACAGAGAAGAGAAAAGTTTAAATATCAAAAACTTAAGAGAGGATTATTACAAAGAAAAAGCCTCTTACTTGTGATCCTTCTCATTTTCCATACAGACATCTACTATCTGGAGGATGTTGTGGTTGGCACTGAGTTCCAGCGCTCCAACATTAATTTGAACATAGTCTTTCAGAAAGTCTTCTGCCAGCTGGCGAACCTCTTTAGGCCAGGTTGCACTCCACATCAGAGTCTGTCTGTCGGGCTGGGCAAGGAGCACAACAAATAAACAAACACAAATAATGACAAAAACTAAAGTGACAGCAAAACACATCCACATTTCTTTGCTTTACCCTGATCTGGTCTACAATTTTGCGAATCTGTGGTTCAAAGCCCATGTCCAGCATGCGATCAGCTTCATCCAGAACTAAGTACGTGCAGCGTCGCAGGTTAGTCTTTCCAGCCTCAAGGAAGTCAATCAGACGACCTGGAGTTGCAATGCAGATCTCAACACCTAGAAGAGACAAATTTATTATGTTTCACTGTGTTATACAATTGATCCAACTCTAGTTTTAAGTTTGAACACTAAACTGATGTGGATTTCAAAGGGAAGCAGTAGTTCAGTTGACTTGAACAATTGAACAAAAAAAAAAAAAAAAGTCAGAAATGTGTCACAAAAAACTTTTAACCCAAAAAGTAAACACAGCGAACCTCTCTCCAGGTCTCGGATTTGAGGACCCTTAGGTGCTCCTCCATACACACAAGTGCTTTTGATGCGAGATGACTTTCCATAGTCATATGCCACCTGCTGGACCTGCTGTGCTAGTTCTCTTGTGGGGGCCAGAACCAGGCACTGCAGAGCACACATACAATGCAACAACAATCCACAGTGCATTAGACACTTCAGTGTTGCATTAAGATGATATCCAAGCAAAGCAGACTATTAAGTCATTGGTGCATTCCCTTTCTCGTTACGTACAATGGGTCCATCTCCGCGTTCCAAGTAGGGTTGATGATTGATGTGCACAATGGCAGGCAGGAGGTACTGAAGGAAGAAAAAGCAGAAATGTCAGTTGATTATGCTGCTGTATAATTCTCTTCTATTCGTCTTTGAAAGTGCAGAGGTCGAGGACGATGTGTGTGTCTCACCGATAACGTCTTCCCAGAGCCAGTCTGAGCAATGCCCACCATGTCTCTGCCGCTGAGGGCCAGAGGGAAACCTTGGGCCTGAATGGCTGTGGGCTCCTTGAAATTCTGCTGCATCAAGACATCCATAACATATTCTAGATGGAGAAGCAGACAGAAAATATTGAGATTTCGTCTGTGACAAGAGAGCAAGCTGAGCAGCTGTAGTTGGAGTGTAGCTCCACAGTTTTGCTTACGGGGAAACTGAGCCTGATGAAAGTTGGTGATGGGCTTTGGGCAGCCTGAGCCTCGAACAGTAATTTCTTTCTTCCTACGATATTCCTCCAAATCATACTAAAAGCAGAAGACAACGAATGATTGTATGAACACATCAATCACACCTGCATACAGTCTGTGTTATTGCACCAGAGTCCCCAAATGTGAAGGTTTACGTGGAGTACGTACACCAGGAGGTGACTGTATTATTTCTGGACTACCTGGCTCATTCGCTGTACTTCTGAGTGTTCATTATAAAAGTTCTTCTCAAACTTGGGAAGCTCATCTAGGTCCCATCTCTTCTTTCGTAGACGATCCCCGGGGTTCCCAAACTTTCTACCGGGAGGTGGGCCGCCTCTGCTGGACCCGAAACGAGGGCTGCTGCATGCGGAGACATACATTTAGTAACGTTTAAAATGTGCATTGCATCTTCTGGGCAGGATTTAATATAACATGCACACGCTATGACTGTTAAACCTCATCAAAAGCATCGAAACTAAATGCAAAAAGGTCAAAACTAACGGCTTTAGCAAACATTAACGTTGCTGGCTCACATGCAAACCGACTGCTGACTCGGCTGCTTACCCTCTGTCACGACCACGGTCCCGATCTCTGTCTCCGTACGAACCTCTCATTTTTGAGGACACGCGCTCTTCTGCGGGGGGCAAAGCACTTATTTTAGGGTTACCTTTGGATCAATGGGCCTTTCCCTCGGAGATGTTACCCGGCTTTCGCTCACTGTGACCGTCTTAGGCCCTGCTTGGGATCCACCGACAGAGCCTCTAATTCAGCCAAATGCTAACGTTAACGTTAACCTGGAAAACTAAACCAATAAGGACAATTTTCTCTATACTATATGTTTTTCGAAAATCAAATATCATTCCACGTCATGTTTTTAGTGTGATAACTTAAAGTTCAAGTCCAGTTGGCAAAATTACAAGAAGCAGCAGGCTACCTTGTTATTATTATTGTTAGCGGAGCGCTTGTCTGGCCGGCGGAGGCAACTGTGACTGGCTGGCTGCCGGGGAAGCCCCGCCCCCAACTGAGACTGACATCCTAATCGTTTCCATCCCTCAATGAAATTTTATTTTGTCTGTTACAGCACAAAACCTTTTCTAAAACTCACGTTCTTTGTCTCAATTTCAGAAAAAAAGCGAAACTGAAATGGAGAATTATATATTTTGCAGATTTTGGTTCTATGATGACGTCTCGCGTATCAGCCAATCGAATCTTGCGTAAAGCAGAAACGTCACCGTGAAACCCGAGCCAGACGACCCACCCACCTGTTACACAAGAGTGAAGAACTTGAAAACATTCACATGAACTATCCACCCAAAGCCTCCCTCTTATCGTTTTTTTTTGTAAACATTAGCGTGCGTCTCGCTGTAGTCTGTTGAACGAGCGACCATGCAAATATTTACAACTGAGTGGTGCACTGCTAACAGTTTGCAACTAAGGAGCTAACTAGCTGCTAAGCTGCAGCTCATCAAACAGCATGTAAACACAGCTGCAAATATGATTTTGGTTCAGTTACATCGGCTCTATGGTCTTTCTTATCACTATGAAACACGCTGTCTGCCTGTGCCTGTTAGGTTTTGCATTTGTTTGTTTCCGTGCACACTTCAGAGGCCCAACAGCTGCTGTCAATCAGGCACAGGCAGAGACACGCCCCTTCAAAAGACTGAATAAAAAAGTAATCAGATTTTTTTTTCCCCAAACGCCTTTCTTTCTCAACACAAAATTGAGGGGACCTCTTAAATACACAAAAGGCTAAATGTAATTGCATTTATAACACAGCTGTACAAATACTCTCAAATGTGCTACTTTAATAAGAAAAAAAAACACAACTAAATTTCTTTGAAATTAGTTACTTTTCCTTATCACTAACAATGAGGAAATATTCAATATTCAAAGTCAACTCTGCATATACTAACATATTAAACAATCTAACGTGATTTTGACAAAGGCAGGGTTCTACTTGATTGTGGTTAATTTTATTTAATTTGTAAGTGTAAAACTATTATTGCACAAGTAACAGTCAAGCTGTCAATTTTTTGTCAAACAGCGGTACAAAATTAGCACCAAAATATTAGTTTACTTAAAATCCTAAAAGTACTAATCAGGTAAATGGCCCATTATACAGATGGGTGACAAATTAAAGGAAAAACTGTCATTATGCGTCTCAGTGAGCTGTTGGACCATTATGAGTCGGCACAACAGCTTCAATGTGACTTGCCATTGATTCTAAAAGTCCCTTAAACTTTGATAAAGATCACGGGGGGCATTCCCTAACAAATCAGTCCAATCCCCTTTAGGTGTTTAATCGGTTTGAGGCTTGGTGACTCTGAAGGCCATGGCATAAGATTTGCATCAGTTTCATGTTCATCAAACCATTCAGGGACTCACTGTGCCCTAAGGAAGGGGCACTGTCATCCTGTTTCTTGACTCATTTTTCAGGTTTTCCTTTGTCACTATTTATCTTTGGATTATTACTTTCAGAATCTGCTGACATAAATAGCATTTTAATGTTGAAACTGGTGGAGTTGCAGCTAATCTTAAGCATTTAACATACTTGCTCCTGGGGCTTTTATAAAATACTTATAAATATACATAGAGTCATTGTACAGTGTTACAAAATATGACACAAGGTTGTGATGATGGTGATGGTGTCTATGAATTGACGTAAAAAAAAACCTGTCAGAAATGTCATGTTTGCATTTGTCTTTTATTTCCTTTTAAACACCAATAGAAACTGATATAGCATCAAAACATGAGATAATATTACCAATATACAAATTAAAAAGTATACAGCAGAAAAAAATCTGTAGAATATATGAAAATTAAAAGATTAAAGTAAAGCACTATACCAAGTAATGCCATTACAGTGATCATCATATGTTTTGCAGTGCCTAGTTAAACTTTATTTACAACATTTCTTTCTTTCATATATGTTATTTAACATTTTCAGCTTTGTGTCAAAACAAATGATTTGATAGTGTGTTCAATGAAGATGCTTGAGTTTGATATGCTGTTACATGAGGGCAGAGTATAAGGCAGTGAATTTCTCTTTTACATATCACTAAGTTCATGTTACATTTATAGAACAAGTTCACTCAACCCAGCCTCTAACTGATGCACTACAGGTTTAGCAGAAAGGTTAAAACAAAAGTGATGTATGTGTAGGAGGTAAGTGGTAGAGATATGGATTACCAATCACAGCTGGAAACTGACTTTTTAAAATTTATAATTTAATGAAATCTTTCAATATTCTGCAAACTATATACAGTTTTCTTATTAGAACGTTAATGGTGAGGATGCACATCAAATTGGCTGTTTTCAGCATCCTGAATACACTGGTTACTCATGAAGACTGAACTGTTTGCAAACCTGTGGGCATGAGGCTGGAGTTAATGTGTGAAATCTGTTTGGACTCTGCAATCAACATGACATAGGGAAATGAATGATAGCACATTTAGTGACAGCACTGAGCCTCATGTGGCCTGTCAGAGTATCTACTCAGCTTTTTGCACTGCTGTGCTCTGCCAAACATTTACATCTCAACCAAAAGCAGCTTCTACACATACCCGTGCTAAAGCGCATATTAAACATCAGTTGATAACATAGGAAAAAAATAACTTAAACATGGTTTCTGTTATCTTTTGAAAAAAGGATTAACAGGAACCACAGGATATCAGGCGCAGAGGGTTTTGACTTGAGTTTTTTTCCACTATGCATCAATAGGTCTTCTGTTATATTGTACATGTTTTGTGCCTCATGTACATATACATATATATATATTTAGATTTACTAACTGTGCCTGAACATTCCATCATCTTGCAACCCATCTTTTAATGCCCACATATTCATTTTCCAGATGTGAGTCTGGTCAGACTTAAAGCCTCATTTGCACCGACACATCTCTCTGTCTGTAATGACCAAAATCCTCATGCATTCACTTCTACTTTAGCAGTAAAGCCATTATAAATGATACCAGCAGAGGCAGGCCTGTTCTGTGCTACATGTAATGCCCTTAATTATGGGATTACAATCCACTGCACATCACAGCTGGACCAGCTCTGCAGGGAAGTGTCGCTTCTTCAGTAATCTGTGATCTGTGTGGGTGTTGTTCCATCAGTCTCTCTGCCCACATTAAAATCTCTTCTACAGCTGTTCCCTCACTGCTCCGCAAACAATAATGCTGCACGAGGAGCCCGTCAAACCAACAGCTGGAGATGTCCAGTTAATCTTTTGTGTCACTTCTTCATATAAACCAACAACAAAATGAAAACAAACACAGGATATTTAGAACATTTCTGGAATAACAATTTTCCAACAAACTAGTTTTAAACTGAGTTATACCCTTAAGGTCATACTTCATTTAAATTAACAAAATATTTGGGATTCATTTCTTGTATATTAAATGAACCCCGGTAATTCCAAGGCTCATTAGTTTTGCTTGACTATGAATCAATTTCTAAATCCTAAGAGAGTGTGTAACTGTTAACTAGGGCACTGGGTGCTGCTCCCTCCATTTGGCAATGTTTCGAACAAGGCAGAGATGGCAGAGAAGTGAGAAGGAGTTTGGGTTTTGAATCAATATAAAAATTCAAAAGACGAAGGAGGCCATGTATTTCGAAGGAGAATGGCACTTAATTGTTCTAGCACACACCTCAAACCTGTCACTTGTTTTTTGCTGTGATGTTTAAAGTGCAGCATAATGATGCTATATGCATTCACTAATAATTGTACCAATCCATGTTTAGTGGATGAATACAAATATTCAGTAATGGCCTCAATGACATCAACATGAATGACCACTCGACCTTTTAATAAATCTGATGTGTACAATATGTCCATTTCTCTTCTCCTAAATTATATTTGTAACAATTTCTTCACTTTTCATCTTTTCCTTCTGTTTCCCCCTTTTTCTTGTCATAACACTTAATCCATTCCTGAAGTCTGTAGTTTTAAAAGTCTGACCTGATTTAGACCCTTTCACTATTGTCTAAATGGGAAAAAAGGAAACACAATCTGATCTCACATGTTAAGGAACGTAAGACCACATCTGTCTCACATTGCTGACAAAATTACAGGCTAAAGGGATAAAGTGAGCCTCTGAGTGTGTGTTCAAGTCTCAGAACTCATCGTCAGAGCTGAGCAGCAGGGTCTTTTCGTTGTCACCACGTGTGCTGAGGTTACTGTGGCTGCGAGAGAGGGGTGGCCCCCCACCTCGCTCCAGTGTGGACTGCTGGGTGTACTGCTGATAAGCTGGGGAGAAGTTATGGATAGCATCCTGGACCATGTCTCCTGGATTCATGGTCTCCTTCAGGCTGCTGGAGATGCTCTTCATTGGGGCACAGCGACCTAAAGTTGGGGTAGAAAGGTTGAAATATTAATAAAAATTCATAAAGCAGGAAATAGGGAGGGAGATATCAAGTGACAGAGAAGTAAGAAAAAAACAAAAACTGTTTCCACCCAACTTAATTAATTATCCAAATCTTTGAACTTTATCATAAATAAATACAATCTGGCTAAAAAATGTTATATAAATCTATTTTCTGAATGTCAGAGACACGCATCTCATATAAGACAACAGTAAGAGGTATATTATTGGACGTTACTGGAATGAATGCACATTTTTTACATTATGAGACATATCAAAAATCCCTTGTCAGACAGTAAGTGAAAACACTAGCCAGGTGGTTATTTAACATCACTTTACATTAATTATTTATATTGTTCCAGCTCTTATGAGCTACTGTTTTCATTTAAGCACAAAATTTTTTCTAATGGGAGAGAGAGAAACTGAGTTGGGGAACACAGACTAAACAAAAAGGCATCAGGAGAAATGAAAGGGCAAAAAAGTCAAAGCCTGAATTTACTAAATGCAAAATGAACAGAGGGGGCAAAACAAAACAGCTGGAGACTAATGATTTTAAACGTATAACTGAATTCATGCTGAACTGAAAACACTGTTCAAATATTAGACAATTAACCACAGTCAAACACGAAAAAGCAAACAAAAAGCATTGTGATGGGGGCAAACAGAGACGTGCTGTAGATTCAGACGAAACACAGCTAACATCAGACCTACCGTACTGTCCATAGATAGGAAATGAGCCTTTCAGAGCAGCACAGTGCAGAAGACAGAAAAAAGAAGAAAGGGGAGACAAAGAGAGACAAAGAAACACAAGAAAGTCAGGATGAAAAGGAACAGAAAATGAAGCAGAAGAAAAGAGAATGATCCAAAATAGTTAGAGAATCATAGATAGGAAACAAAAGGCAGAGACACAGCGTGAAGTCTGATCAGTTCTGTAAGACTGCAGTAATCAGTTTCTATCAAGACCCATTTCTGAGCTTTTAGAACAGACGGATTATAATACACAGCAAATTCTTATAAGCTTTTTCTCAGAATCTACATGTTCTGCTCTCCTCATACCCATCAGAATTACACTAGCCTTTTGATCAAGCAGCAACCTCATGGACTGAAAAAAAGAAGCAACAGTTCAAGCGACAAAAACTGCATTCTCTCAAATGGCCACTTGAGGTTGGCTTCAGAAGTGAGTTGACCCATACAGAGCTATATATTACAATGATTACATTACAGCAGAAATTCACCTGTTCACAGCCCATTCATGAAAACTATCCACAACTGAAATTTTCTAACAAGTCATTTACTAACAAGTTTATTTTTATATGTTACTTAAATTCAAAGTTATGTACATTTTAGCATAGTGGACCCCTACAGTGACAGCTAGCTGTTAGCTCTCTGCTTGACATCACATCACCAAATTGAGGTCACTGAATCTGACCTGGTTGCTGTGACTGGCGCCTTTCAGAGAATTTGCCATCCAAACAGTAAACAACTAATATTGCTTGCTGTGCATTTAGTTGTACCCATCTGAGAGGGAAATTCTAGTATTACTTTATTTAAATATCAGCACTAATTAGCAGATTACAGTGTCTCTGCTCACCATACCTAGCTTGTCACTTGGGCTTGTAAACTCAGCCCCACCTGTTTGCCCAGTTTTTGATTAGCTGGTAGTCGGGCACTGCGAAGACTACCAGCACACTATGCCTCACAATGTTTGTAAGGTTTTTTTTAGACAGCCTACACTCTTCATGTGTGCTAACTTTACAAACACTCAAACAGAGTGCACTTCCCTTACCATATGAGTCCAGCCTTTTATCCATGTAGACTTTGTAAGTAAAGGCATGGCGCAAAGCAACAGCAGCGAAGAACATCTCAATGCAGATGATGAAGTTTTGGTACCCAGCAGCAACTGTTCCCTCGCCCACAGAGAAGTCAGCCGAGCTGATCTGAGGGATGGCTCCGCACTTCTCCAGAATGGCTAAAAGCATTCCTGTATTATACAAAGCGAGAGAGAGAGAGAGAGAGAGAGAGAGAGAGAGAGAAAGAGAGAGAGAGAGAGAGAGAGAACAGAAATAAAAAACAAAAAGCAGACACAGAGTGAGTTTTTATCTGCATACTTTCTATGCATTTTGAAAACCTAACTGGAGAACCCAGAACTTAACAAACACCTGTTACAAGCAGTGAAAAGGTTGGCAGATGAACAAACATTATTCACAGAAGAATAATGAAAAGCTGACGTAAACTTGAACTCAGTAAGTGATTAGAGGGCAGGAACTGTTTCCACCTTTTGTTCTGATATTATTTCTGGCAGTGCAATGCTGCATCACAGAGTTCACACCACTTCACTGCACAAACACCATCCAGAGGAAAATAATGAATTCATGAATGAAACAAAGCAGTCTTTAGATTACAGCATGTAGTCCTGTTGTGCCTACTGAAATAATTGCTAGTGAGATGGGAACAATTATAGTCTTTCTTGTTTCCACTGCCAACCTCATGATTTCACTTGAAATGTACTCAATATTTGGATAAAACACAACTAAAAGCTGCTGAACAAAATAATAATAATATATAATATAGAATAAATAGGTTTGTGTGCTGCTGTGTGTATATGTGTTAATTTGTACAGGAGACGGTATTCTTACCTTGCCAGAAGGAGAGAAAAATGACTGACTTGACCATAAAGAACTTGAGCACTGGGTTGTACGGGACAAGCAGTTCACGTGTTGCAAAGTAGAACAGGAAGAGAGCATAGAGCGACAGACTGACAGAGATGTTGTAGATAATGGTCACATACAGGTAGCCGCTAGCCACACTGGGGGTGAGAGACACAGAGAAAGAATGTCCTTCAGCTTTCAAACATATGATAAATCTTTCAATGAGGAAACAAAGAAACTCAAACCATTTAAAGTAAGCATAAAAGAGGTGCAACTGATTTATAATCAACCTGAAGCTACACAAGGCAAGCTTGCAATTTTTATTTGGACAAACAGTGAGAACCCTTTATTGTCTTTGTTCTAAGTAAGCTAAAGCTCTTCCTTGTGAAGGATGATGAGCAGTTTTTACATAAAAATGCAGCATTAGGTCATACAGTTTATGAGTTCAATTTAAGATGGGGATTTGAACTGTGGGGCAGCACTCTAAGGACTGCACAGTAGCAGGAGGCAGAGACTTTATATCAGTTGAAAAATATTACCCATTACAGATATGAATTCTCTGCATTCAGAGGGCCTGTTTAACCGATGCTGCTCAGACATTGTTATCAGAAAAGACTTTTGGCTGACAGTATGCAGTACAGTGACACAACACAGTAAGTCAGTACACAAGAAATCATTGCTAAGGGAGACATTCATGCAGTGAATGACAGAAGGTAAGTTGTTTTAAAAAACATACTTAAAGTCTCCATCTCTGTATTTCCCAAAGGCCTGAAGAATGACAGTGATGACTGCCATCAGAGGTTTCACTACACAGAACTGGAGAGTTGCCTAGAGAAGCAAAAATGAAAGGGAGTGAGGGAAGGGTAATTTAACATGGAAGGAAAGACAGAAAAAGAATATGTCAGTAAAATTAAGAAGTAGCCATGTTACTATGGTTTGTTTGACTCACAAATCCCATTTATCAAAATTTATAAACTCAGAATGAAGCTCCCGACGCCAGCAATTTTCACTGACAAGCACATTAAAAATACATTATAATGTTGGGACACCCACAGCAATTTAAGTAAGCTCCAATCCTCTGTATTTAGATTTTTATCCTCTATGGAAATAAATATGTATATGAGAATGATACTTGTAATAAACATACATTAACACTGATATGGTCACTACAGTGGACATCGTTTGTTTATCTCTATTGTAAGAACACCATTTGATTGATACCTGTTTGCAAAATCTGAGGAAACCAATGGAGTATGTCCTTCCCCACAGACAACAGGTCCCGTACATACAGCTTGACCTTAAGTAAAGCGTAGGTTCATAACGGTCAGAATTGTTGGCACGGTAAGCAGGCTGCTTTAAAATAAAATTACTTCAGTAATTGTTTGAACCAGAAAGAAGTAAAACAGAATAAAGAAAAAAAATGTGAGCAAACAAGACTCACTCAATGGGTTTCCCTCTGATTTCGGCCATGATGGCGCTCTCTCCTCCCAGATACTCATAACACAGACTCAGGAAGTTGTAGATGACGAAGGCTGCAAAGTGCCAAAAGAAAGAAAAAGCTCATTTGTTTTTTTCAAGGTGACAAATGACATCAGTAAAATCACTCTCATTCCATTTAATAGCCATAAGCAGTTTACATTTTTCCAACTGCAGTAAGGACTTGATGCACCGGGCAAAAAATCTGGAGAATGTATGAGGAAATAAAATACAGATACTAAGCATCATATCAGGTATTGACCAATCTTGGTTCAAGAGCATCTTCTAGCAGGTAAAAAAAAATTAAGCCAATTTTTTGATTCGGAAATGTGTCAGAAGTAACTGAACAAAAATCCCAACCAATGTGCCTGTACAGTTTGCTTAAGTTCTTACAAAAATATTATGTGAATGATGTTAGCGAGGGTTTTCCAAACAGCCTCCAAAAAATATTGATGCATGATAGTGATGGTGGCAGTTGGTTAGTTGTACAGTGCAGTAAACAGTTGGTGTATCTGTCCTAATTACAGTTTTGTTTTGCTGATCTTGTGTCAGGACTGCTGAGCTTGTCATTTCAAGGCAGAAAGGTGAGTCATCCCCATTGGGTAATGTTGTGGGTGAGGTGTAGGCCTAAGCATGATTGAAGTGCTGGGTGGAGATGTGGTTCAGTGTGATTATATGACGTAGTAAGGTCTGTGTTGATGTTTTTGATAGAAGCAAGCTCTGAAGAATATTCATGGTCATGTCACGCTGCCATACAACGGCAGTAAGTAAGACAATAGTAAGTAAAGCAGTAAGACAGTAAGACAAATGGTTAAAAGCGGCTGTTCTCAAACTGTGGGACAGGCCCCACCCTTAGAGCCACTGCAGAGGGGGGTGGATGACCAGTGGTGAAATTTGGAGTGAAACAAATATGATTTATGTGGGAAAAATAAACAAACAAGAGTTTGTCAATGCTATTGCGCAAACCTCAATTTCACTACATTTCACCCTGGTTCCTTTTTTTTATTAGTGGGTTGTCCCTATCATAATTAATTGTCGCTTGAAGTTGTTGGGTTGGGGACATGTAATTATTTCGGCTTCAGAAGGGGAGCATGCCAGATAAAGTGAAGACCCAATGGATGAGAGAAGCAGTATTGATCTTATACAAGAGAAATATACAAATTTAATGCTATGATAGTCACTCAAGTAGCTATTTGTTTTATTCAAGCATGGCTTCAAATGAGCTACCCATTCAAGGCATGGATGCAGTTGGGCAACAGCAACAAACTTTCACATGACAAGTCACCTGCTGGACTGAAGTCCTGCAGATTTATGTCTTGTCTGCTGTAGTGTAATTCACTAACACATCTGTCATGGATGGTGCCAATTAGTAAATGCAACCACACCAAGACACTTGCTTTTAACTTTAAGTAGTGGTGCGTGATATATACAGGGCAGATATTTTATGCACTACTTTACTTTGATAATAACATTACAGCAGATAAAAGGAGTCTAATTGTGTTCATGGCCTCATGTACTAAGATTAGCATAGCTGTATCCCAATCCTTTTCAATTTCTTTATTAAGTATAAGAGTCTACTCAAAGCATTTAATCATGGGTTTTAGTATTTGCAGACTAAGCAGCCACAGTCTCATAAACAACAGGTTGTAAACTTCCATTAAAATCACAAGAATGTGAAAATATCGCTCATGTTATGTTTCTGCCATAAAAAAAGACACAGTTATGTATGTATCGACTTGAAAAAACATCCATACTGTGCATTGGTATCTCCAACATCTTACACATCCAGAGTTTTAGTCAAAAAAAGCATACAGGACAGCTACATAAAATCCCTGGTTAATAATGCATTGGTTTTTCTAAAAAAACAATTATTCATCTGGCCAGGTAGCCAGTAATTGGCTGTTCTTGACTAAATGTTTTTCATCTGCTGCCCAAGGTATGTTCAGGCTAACTGAGGGAGTTAGGATGTCTGATAAAATGTCTAACTGACAGTTTGAAACCCAAAGGTATTTAAAATAAGCTAATTCTCACATTTGAAGAAACCTGAACCAGCTGATATTTGGAATCTTTGCCTTCTTTTAGACTGACTTATTGTTTCAGCACTGCAAACATGTCCAAGCAATTATTCTCATAAAGCACATGTTGTGAAGGAATCAATTGTCATTTCAATAATCATACTATTAGATACTGAAGGCAAAAGATGCATAGTACTCTGGTAGGATAAAGAGCAAACCTGCGATTTATCTGCTTACAAGTCAGATGCCTTTTAAAAGTCTTTACAAGGATTTGCTCGTTTTCATTCAGTTGCTAGGAAACAGTTTTCCCTCCCCTGCGATCCCAAGAGGCCATGGAGACATAAGAACAAAGATGGCAACCTTTGTAAATGAAGACACTGCAAAGGCCATCTGCCACTGAGGTATCAAAACACATAAATTCTCAAACCCTTATTTCTACTGGGAGTCAAAAGGCACAGCAGAGCACAAAACACTCACTCCAAATGCTGTGGTGAGAAGTGGCCTGCTGTTTGCAAGCCAAATATGGCAGAAAATCCTACTGTACCACTAAATAGCACTGTGTTTCTCTATCCACTCACCTTCGTAGCAGTCTCGGACTGTGTCAAAGTAAACATAATACTCCTCATTGGTGAAGAAAAGAAGGCTGAGCCAGGAGTCAAAGGCATAGATGGGGACTATGAAGAGGATCCTAACTATGTGCCTCTGTTCATTAGGAGAGCTGTAGTAACGTAGGTGCATGTAGATCTGAAAAGAAGGGAGAAAGAATATGTTTTGTACAGTGATTCTGGAAAAGACAACATTACACAACCAAGAATTTGAAAAAAGTAAATAACATGAGTGTGTGTGCTTGTATGCTCTTACTAATGAAAAGCAAATTTCTATTCTATTGCAGAAATATTATTGCTGTTATCTTTCTATGACTCTGTCACAAATGTGGCGCACAAATGAGTCACTCCAAGAGCCTGACACTGACACCAGACATCACCCAAAGCCCCAGTTGGCAATAATTACATTTGTGCATGTGGAGAGACACTGAATGCAGCCTGTTCTTAAGGAGTACATCCATATTTTGGGATCAGCACTAAAAGCAGCAAGTTTTAACATTAAATTTTAGTACAACATCAGCCCTCCATTAGTTGCTAAGGGAGTAGCTGGAACATTTTTTCTTGATAGCGTCATATTGAACCATTTGGACTCTGGCTTTCTAAGAGAGCCTCTCATGTCAGAAATACTACATAAGCTAAGAGTGAAAATAAAAAAAATCAAAGGAGATGGGAAATACAAAAAGCATGAGAAAAGAAAGGATAAGACAAGAAAATTACAATGGAACACAGCCATAAGTGCAGAAACATATGCAATGAGACTGTTATGCTATGAAACAGCAACACATTTTTGTCCCATTAAAAAAATGATACAGTAAAAGGTATTGGGACGGAAATACTCATTAACTTCCTACATGCTTAAAACCACAGCTAAAAATGCAGTAAATAAATTGACTAACTGCCTAAATACTTGATCATGAAACCTGTATGAGTTCTAATCAGACTCAAGTGTGTCAATGCCAATCAGAACACAGCCAGTAAACATTTTCCTAAGTTGTATACTGGAGTTGTGTATTTTTGAGAGATTTGTGTGCACACATTGAGTCGTTATAGGTAACTGATATTGGGCTTTCATCACTTCTTTTCAGAGCAGCAGACGGCAGGAAGAGCAGGGTGGGCCTTTGTCACCGACACCTCTGTCTGCTCCATCCGGCTCTCTTCCACTTACACAATGGCCCACCTATCACCTTTCCTGACCTGTAAACAGACACACACCTTCGGTAAAATAACAAACAGTGTGTGATAACACACCGAGATAGACAGAGCACTCCGCTGACAGAGCTTGTTGCTAAGTGACCCTCCTCCTCCCTCTGTGTGCACAAACACACGTATTAACACACTCTCACACCCATCCCCTGCTCTTTGATGTCACAGTCACGCCAGCCAAGGAGCACCTGTTGCCAGAGTGACAGAAGGCTCCTTTTTAACCCTGTATTTGAAGAGCAGTGGCAAACAACGGAGCACAAATTATTAACCTGAGCCTTGAGGTACAATAGATCTCACAAGCACCTGATATCAGAAGTGAGTCAATTCTAGTTGGTTCATGTAGTGGAAACAGCCTATAGAGTACTTTCCCTTTGGCTACATTGCCTGAAGTGTTTATCACATGGTGGATGTGTTTAAGGGGGCATCATCAACCTAAGTAGATCAGCATTTGTTACAAAAAGGCAAGACAACAGATGCAACCACTTATTTACACTTTGTGTTATCAGTTTATCTAGATTGACATAAAATGAGCAAACAGACAGGGCTACCAATTTGCTCAGATTGATAGAAGTGCAGTGTAAATAAAACATAGCCTTGTCTTAATTTTAAAATCACCGTGCAAGACTACATATGGCTCAAATGAAAAGTCCTAAAATTCATAAATGCATCTTTCGAACCTCCTTCTAGATAAAATTTTACCCTCTTCCTGGTACTCAGCCAGTACACATGCCTGATGTTAGACAAAGTTAATGATGTGTGGACAAAAACTGAAATCTTGAGGTTTAAAGTTTAGTCTGAGCAGCCCTTTTACAATTACTACACACAAAAGCTCATATACATGTTTGTTTACAAAATAATATAATTCAACATTTGACATTTCAGCCAATGTAAAGCCAGAACAAATGGCAGGGGTTTTCTCTGCTATTACAGCTCTTGAGTGCAGCACCTGAGTCCAACGGACTTAGTTTCAGAGTAGTACTGCACAGCCCCACTGTGGGAACATTTTGGATTTAAGCCAAATGAGAAGAGAGTTTGTTGACTTTAATGCAGCAAGTATGTTGACTTTATTTAAAAACAGTGGCAAAGAAAAGTGGCAATAAACTAGATTGGCAGTATACTTCCTGTTAAGGGATGAATTACTCTCTGTGTCACTCAGCCAAATGTTTCAGTTTTTGTAAGAGAGCCCAAGAGTCCATTTTATGTATCATTTTGGCTGTGTGGTTTTATTTTACCAAAGTTTTAATTATTCAGGATATTTCTGAATTTTTTTAACATTTCATTTCCAATGCCTAATATTCTACAGAATAATACATTAACTCCTCTTTTAAAGTGTGTGCCTGTATTATTATACTGTATTTGTTATATTAGCAGCATAAAATTGTCTTAAAATTACAATATTACAATTCATCACTTTTATTTCTAAAACAATATAAGTAGCAATCACACCAGGCCTAAGTTTTAGCTCTGTGACCTGTAGGTCATCTGTAAAGTACAAATGCAAGGCTCTCCTTACCTGGTGACATGTGATCAATAGAGCTGTCCAAACAAAAAAACCCGAGATAGTTTGGGCAGTGGAGGTCATGAGGAAAGTTGGCTGTTCCTGTGTGACCACCGGGGCCTCTGGTATCCAGGAGGTGTTGGATCCTTGAGGGGCCACAGTGGCTGGGGGCACTGCAGCGAAGTCAACGGGAGAGTCATTTCCCAACCTTTCTGACAGG
>JAPZDY010000009.1:16865075-16877765 GCA_029783645.1 Ctenochaetus hawaiiensis | reverse complement strand
AAAACGCAACAAAATAATGTTCTCACATTGCACTGTTACTGAGACAACACCTTAAAGTGTGGTTCTTTCAATTCAAAGCAACTAATATCCCAAAAAAGTCAGTTATATCTAACCAAATAACTTCTTGTTTGGACTACAAATGCTCAACTAGTACACAGCATCAAGATGGGTAGTGTGTTTAAACTGTAAGACCCATAATAACTTGCAAAATATCCTAGAAAGCAT
Source organism: Ctenochaetus hawaiiensis (assembly GCA_029783645.1). Classification (NCBI taxonomy): domain Eukaryota; kingdom Metazoa; phylum Chordata; class Actinopteri; order Acanthuriformes; family Acanthuridae; genus Ctenochaetus; species Ctenochaetus hawaiiensis. The sequence continues at coordinate 16,877,540 of JAPZDY010000009.1, read as the reverse complement.
TATACTGAAATGACAACACCAAAACACGGCTGTTTTCCAACCCAGTTGGTATTTCCTTCTTCTTTTTCATGAGCCCTCACTTCCTCTATATGATCCGGTAGGGTGTGTATAAACAAAAAGATGATGCCGAGGAGAAGGGGGGACAGGGGAGATCATTAGGAAAAACAACTGTTTGTGGAGTTAGAAGTGGCAGCTTCCTGCCAGAAAAAGAACACAAATAATAAATTACAAAAATATTTATAGACTTCTGTTGCATTCTGACACAACGCTTAAGCATGTTTATAGTTGGGATTTGCTTGATTTAAAAAGATACCAACAAAAACAACTGTTGACTGGGAAAATCTGACATGTAGTATATTGATTACAATTTCAGGCTTGGAATGAATTTCATTTTGAAGGAGATGTCACCATAAGAGAGCCCTGATAATTTACACATCAAGGGCCACCTATCATTGGGGCCACATCATTATTCTTATCAATACAATGAACTGTGACTTTTTCCAAATACCTTGTATGACACTAAGGTATGAGGTTGCATGGTTTGTTACATTTTCAATATTTATTGGTACAAAATCAAAGAAACAGTTTCCAAAGTTTACATTTTCTTTCCATTTCAACTCAGTTGTATTAGGAAAAGAGGCAAGATGGGTCTGTTGCAAAATAGAACTGGATTTAACTTGACTGAATGCTTTGCATCTTGCTAAATTAAACAGTCTGCTGTGGACACTTAAACTGCTCCACCAAGGCAGTAATGCAAAGAATGTAAACAATCATAATCCTGAAAACTGCAAAAGGGACTTTCTAAAAAGCATCATCACATGGGACTGTAACAGAACTGTCCGCCATCATGTGTGTGAATAACTAGATCATGAACCAGCAGCAGGCTGTCTAACGAGGATCTAATCTGATGTTGTGCATAGCAAGTAACTAATCTGGTACGCAAATCAGGGTTGTGTTTATGCTCCAAGAGAGCCTTACCAATTCCAAGATGTGTGTTGATGGAGGCATAGCGTGCCGTGCCAGTCAGGTTCTTGTTCTCCCTGTAAGGGATGTGCTGGTGTGTGCGGGCATCACGGTACTTTTTGGCCAAACCAAAGTCGATGATGTACACCAGGTTACCCTTCTTGCCAAGCCCCATTAGGAAGTTGTCAGGCTTGACATCCCGATGGATGAAATTCTTGGAGTGAATGTACTCAATACGACTGATCTAAAAAAGATTCATGAGACAAAGAGTGACAAGACTGTCAGGGTCTGCAGCACAAATAATAAAAATACTTTGGTACAGAGACAGGAAAACATTTGGAAGTGTCATGGTGACATGAATTCATGACCACACAGGGTCACATTATCAGATTCACATGCTGTCAGAATAGCACTTTTCCTGTGTTGTTCTCTTATTAAATCAGTAGTAGGTTCACACAATACATTAATACCATGAGCAAAGGAAGGCATAAAGGAGGATAAAGGAAGACAACAGGATACATGAACAAAGGGCATTGAAATGTGATGACCCCAGTCTATAAGTGGCAAGTCAAACATCCATAGTAAAAAAGGGACTGACACAACACTTTGCCTGCATTTAGAGCAAAAAGGTATGAGGAGTTGTGCTTGAGAGAGCTAACTAGGAATAGAAATAGGAAATGTAATAACTAGGCCAGAGGAGGCCAGAATTAAGTACACTGGATGCACAATTGTAGTGAAGACCAAAACCTCTACAGTTCTTAAGAGTATCCTTAGGGGAATCATGTGCAAAGATATATATATACTACATATATATAGTATGTGCAAACAGTCAAGAACGTCATGCACATGATCTAGTGGGATCATAAATACAGCGTCTCCGAATTCCTTTACACAAACAGAATTATTTGATAGTGAGATCCTAAGTGAAGGGAGAAGCAAAACTACCCTTTTTCAAATCCCCCGGGTTGGGTTAACATAAAATTTTGTGTCATACCATCTGGTCTGCCAAAAGCAGGACAGTCTTTAAGCTGAACTTCCGGGAGCAAAAGTTGAAAAGGTCCTCCAGACTGGGACCAAGCAGCTCCATTACCATCACGTTGTAGTCTCCCTCTGCACCACACCACTTTATTGATGGAATGCCCACTAAAACACACAACACATACACAATTAGCATAAAAGCCAGTTCAACGCATTATTACTGCCAGCCCTTTAATTGATAATATTTTCCATATGAAATTTGGGTAAAACACAACTCTGTTAACTTTGTAATTCTTACACAAGATAATCAATCTCTTGAAAATGCCTTTAAAGAGTCTTTTAAAGAATTCATTGTACATCTCTCCAGCTGGCTTTGAAAGGTTGTAATATCTATAATATTGCTAGGGACAAAATTTTCAAAAGGAATGCTTGAAAAATCTTGCCAAGTGTATCAAAGCTATATTCACTCCTTACCTCCTCCTTGCATCATCTTGTAGAACTTGCTTTCAATGTGTAGCTGTGGGTGTTTGGTCTTCACACATTCCAGCTTGATGGCTACCTCCTCACCAGTGGCAATGTTAGCACCTGAGGAAACACACAAAAATACCACCACAGTTTTAAGGCCTCATTCAGACCAAATCAGGGCGTTGCAGCCTAAACCAAAGTTCTTTAATTTTTGTGTGTGTAGGCTGCCACTTTTCGAACAGTGGAGGGTTCTGAGAGAAACGCAACAGTCTTGTTGCAAAAGATGAATCAATGTCAACTTTTGGTATAACTCAAACTAACATCCTAGGATCAGACTGAACAGAACTGAACAACACTGCCATAAGGGAGTACAAAGACATTACTCTGCAGTTCCAAACGGGCCAGCACTGAAAAGCCAATGCAAAAACCTTCGGTGACTGCTACAATGTCTGACATGGTCTAAAATGTCCCTGAGAGTCATAGTGATTTTGTCATAGCAAGGACAATGAAGGATGAATATGAAAGAAAATCAGGTCAGGGGCCCAGATAAGGAAGAGAAATTAATAGAACATTAAGTTAAGAGAGACTGCTCAAAAATATGTGGTAAGAACCTGAGCAGAGGAGAAACATAGAAAGTTGTATGAGAGGTGTAAAAAATAAATAACCCCTTAAAGTAAAATTAATAATGTTAATAGAAAGAAAGTCAAGTGTGTTTACTTACCAAGGTAAATGTCGCCAAAGGAGCCACTTCCTATCTTTCGTCCAAGCCGGTACTTGTTCCCCACTCTGAGCTCCATGGTTGCGAGTTATCACTGCCACCAATGAGCAAATAGAGATAATTAAAAAACAGTGAAGGGCACATGACACCATACTAGCTCATCCGTGTTGCACCTCTCTTCCTCATCACTACTTACAGAATGAGCTACAGTACAACTCAACTGGATATAACACGGCTAGTTCCTTGACTTTGAGTGGTGGAATGAAGGATGATACTGTTAAGGGTCAGTCAGCTGCTCACATGATGATCTGTCAGTCAGAGACACACTAAACCCCACGTGTTTGTGTAAGAATGTTGCTTGAGCAGGGCTAGTTGATCAGCAAACAGCTGTCTAGCCTTCAGAGATACACAACTTGTGTTGGGAGGTGGTTGAGGTGAGATTGTTAAAATTGAGTTAGGCAAGAGAAAGAAATCTAGCAAAATGAGGGCTATGCATAAATGTAGTTTGCCCGAATCCACTGCTGCATGAGCACTAAGAACTGGCCCACATGAAGTTAAATGAAGTGCATCTTCTGAACTGAACTGCACGTGATGCCGGAGCATGATCATCATTTATTTAATATTCTCTCTACCACGCTACAATGTGCAGCCATTGCAAAAGCAAGACTAACCTCTCAACTGTTTTGTACCAGCACTGCCAAGGAAGGGAAGGCATGTGCAGCCCCTGAGCACTCATGGCTTTATCTGTGTCAAACCCCTCAATTCTGTTCAATGGACATCAGACAGCAGAGTGAAGTTATTATCAGCTATATAATAAATAGTAAACATAACATCACCCACCAATTTGTGGACTACTCATTTGAAAGCTTGAGTTTGGTTTTATGACAGTCACCATCTTGGTTTTTTGGGGGTCAGAAGTGACCATATTTGGACAAAAGGGTGGAGCTGGGGAGGATATGCATTGCTACCAATGACTGTGTGATACCTAGCAGATGGCTAGCAGCTGCTGTCACTAAAAGCGGAGACTGCTTTCATTATGCAAAACTTTAAGCCTTCATATAATAAAAATCACAAGTTACACAAAATAATCACTGCAAAGTTATAATGAATGGGGAAAAGACCAAAACTGTGTTTTGCACAAGGTGGTAAATAATTTTTTCTCTACTATTAAGTTAGATATTTTAGCATAAGGATCTCAGTTGGACTAAGCCAAGAAATTTGAGCCAGCTTCAAGTGGCCAGTTGAGGAACTGCAGATTTTGCCACCTAGCACTGACTTAATGTTTAGCCACAGAAGCTATTGCTTGCCTTCAGCGCACACATCCTGTACAGAAATTTGCTTTTCTCCAATTGGGTCAATATGTAAACAAAAGAAGTGCCATTTATAGCTCGTCTCAACGTAGCACTTGTTCGTCTTCAAACAGCACTTCCACTCATGCTCTATTGGTAATTTAATTAAGTAATATATGAAATAGAATATATCATCTTATGGATTCCTATCTCAACCAATGTTTCCCATTTCCCATACCAGCACAAATAGTAGAATCATGACAACTCTGAGAAAAAGCAAAACAAAGCATTCTCAGTTAACCTCAGTTTCAGGGAAATGCCAACTCAAGCAAGCAGAACAGTCATCAATTCTGCAGGACCAGTCCTCTGCATTCTGTCTGCTTCCACCCAGAGCTACTTTTATCACAACATAATTGTCCCAAAAGTTACTCTGCTTGATTGTAAGCAGAGAAATTCCGTAGAAAACCTGCTGAAACTGGCTCTGTTAAAGTAATACTTCAACAGTGATGACTGCTTACATACTATCATCTTGGATCATCTGAGCCTTGTTAAAGCATTCAAATTTAGAAACAACTTGCATTGTGCCGTTCCACTCAAGAGAAAATGTCAACTGAAACAACATATTGAAAGATATGCAGGCTCAGGCCCATAGACCTCCTTGTAAACCTTGCTGCAGACAGGACAGCCTGTTTTAGTGAATCTGATGGGGGCAGATAAATACAGGTTAATAAATGGTAAGGTTTATTAGACCAAGAGAGTGTCTCATTAGTTGTAGTCAGGGACATGATTTAGGGAGCAACACTGATCACAAGGTTACACAGTAAATGCCATTGATTAATTACTTGGTACGGGAACGGTGACACACAATTTCAAAATGCAGTTTCCATATGGTTTTCATTTGCATATACCCTTGGTGTTTATTCTTAAAAAGCAGAAAGCAAGACCTTGGTATTACAAATATATGTCTGGCGAAAACTTAGCAAAAATGCATCATTTGACATTTCAAAGATGGCCTGTGTGATTTGTAGCAAAGGGTATTAGCCTAGCTGCACCCTAAAATGCATAGTGGGTTGTTGTGATAGTAACAGTCTACAGGACAACTGTTCGGTTTAAATACCAAAATTATTTTCACTGTCCAAGGGAAGCCTTAGTGGCAGAATGTTAAAAGGATATGGTATACTTTGGTTAAACCATCTGTATGTAATAGTAATCACCTGAATCATAAAAGTAAAACGATTTTGCATTTCTCAACAAAACGCGTCTAGATCCACTTATGTAGAGAGCGCCCTATATGAATGTGTGAAAATAAGTCCTGTTAGAACAAAATACAAGAGTCAGAGACCCAAGACGAGAAATTTCACTCACATTTAAGGGTAGAGCACTGCTGTGCTTTTCAGAGGCAGCTGTCACTCCTCAATCAGCTCTTGTGTTACAGACTCGACACTTAATACAAATATTGCATTGACTTAAACTTGGAAAACAATGAACTAATAGTTCAATCATTTGTTGTTGTTGTTTTTTTATCGGTTATGGAAAATGTCAAGCTAGCTGCTTTTCCTGGTTGCAATTTGATGAGTAAGTCGTACGTACGTGGTTTACGCTACAAGGACTAAATATTTGCTGTATTGCAATCTAAAATATTTCAGAATTCTACCAACCGATATTATTTTTGAAAACACCCATAAGCCTGTGAAATTTTCACACGTTTTGGGTGGAAATATCAGCCGAATGCAGTTATGTTGAATTACTGTTAGCTGCTAAGGCTAAGAGTAAGCTAACGTTAGTAGAAATACGTAACGTTAAACGAAATTGTGATAGGTTATATATTGGACCAGGAATATTTTTAAAAGCAAAGAAGCTTTGAGCGTATGCATATATACATGAAATAACACTTGGCTACATTTGTCTACTTAAAACCGCACCCATTTATACACTAGACTAGCCTGTGTTGATAGCCATCCCTACAACTCGCCCCCTCCCCCTCTCCTCTAAGCCGTGAATACTAGACTCTGATTCGGCCGAATCAGGTCCCTTTTCCCCCTTGATTTCTCTGGTTCCTCGACCCACCACTCACCCGATATTGGGTTCGTCCGAGAGCTAGTTCGGTGGAGGTTCTGATCCGATGGTTGTCAGTCGGACAGGAGCCTGGGTAGAGGAGGATGGGAGCGGATTCTGGTGGCTCTCATTCCCCCAGCTCTAAGGTTTGTCGTCGGTTGCACTCCCTGTTGGTAGTTCTTGCTCCAGCAGCACGAGCGGCCGTTCTCCACTCGAGTCTGTCTCCCCCTCTCGTTACTTAACAACGCGCCCGTTCACAGAACGTCGATGATGTCATTCTGTGGATGTCAGGGCACGGTAGTTAAAGGAAAACAACGTCACACGTAGGTGCTTCTTCCTTTGAATGTGACCAGTCACCGATAATTTCCTTCAATTCTGTTTTCTCATTTGAGTCACAGGGCTGTTCGAAAAGTGAGTTCAGTCTATGTTATGTCTGCGTTGTGTTTATGAATGAATACAACACGTCATAATGTGAATTCAATTGATATTTGTATTTTTTCTGTGATCAATTAAGTTTATTTACTACTTGATACATACCAAGCAAGATGATGTCCTGGCAAGCAACAGTTTTCACTCGGTGGATGGACATATCCGTGTCTAAAACTGGTCAGTCACATCGAGGGGTAACTGATATTCTACACATAAAAGTTATGTACGGTGGGCTTGTCCTGGTTATCAACACAGTCTTTTTACGACATAAATCTAAATATTTTAGACCCTGGGTTTACATCCATGGGGAAAGAAGTGCAACGTTTTGGTGCAACCCTATATCCACTTAGCACAATGATATCCAAATGCTTCATCAGAGGAGGCAAATAATTTCATACAGTAAGCATTGGCTTACTGTTGGATGACGTGTTTGTTAAATAGGATTGGTTTGTGGAGGGTAATGAGAGGGTGACAGATGGACATGCTGGCTTGTTTTTCTGCTGCCCTGTAATAAACAGCTCATAGGCTGATGTAATTGATGTAATTTCTTTGTAAAACTATCATTGTAAAAAGAACAAAATATTTCTATCATGGTCACCATACAATGTAATACTCAACAGTTAGTGCTCAAATTTGCATTATAGGGTATTGGGAGTTACTTTGTAACTACTGTTTAAATACGATTTTTAAAAACTTTATTTAGCGCTTCCAACCTGCATCCAGAAACCTAAATTCACACATGAAATACATCACAAAAGTAAACACAAGGACGCATTTAGAAGCCAATACTTTCATCTTTATTAATCTTGTTCTCATTTGTTTAAATAAATTTTTCCTTTGTAAAATCTCATAACGAAAACACTGAACAGGAGTGTTAAAGCCTGTCTTAATTTAAAACGAATACACAACAACAGAACATTAAAAACGTACGGTAACTCTTACTCTGCATCTGTAAACAACCCTCCCACCCCTCCCTCCCACTCCACACAGTTTGATAAGATTTGGCATGTCCATTTTCTCAACGCATGTGCCTTCAGCTCTTTGTGTCATTAAAATGTTCTTTTTTTATTATTATTGCAGGTCGGACAATAAAAAAAACACAAGTCTGCTAAAAAACAAACAAAAGAAACAAACCCAAACTTCAAATAAGAGGAAAAAAAAGCATTAGTGCCAAAATTTCTTAACACACAGTCAGCAGTATACCGAATGCACTCAAAACATTTTTGTATAGACCTTCTGTATAGTAAGCAGCCTTGCCCACATTTTGACAGGCAGTAACAATCACACACACATTATCCTCACATTCACACAAACACACAACAACTGTGGTGGTTTAATTTACTTGGTCTCAATCCCACTCATACTCATGTCCATATAGTGTGTATGATACTGCGCACAGTATAGACACATGGAGAAATGCAACATAGCCTCAAACTGCCAGCAATTTAACATTTATCACTGCAACAGTAACAAACATGTTCAAGAGAGAATAACAGAGAAAGAGTGCGTGAGATACAACAGTAGGAGGTCAGCATTTTGAAAACAGAACAATGACATTTTTCAATATTTTCACTGTTCAAAAATTAAAACCATACATACAAACAAAAAAAACTAACTTAACATACACAGTAAGATACAGTTCTGTTCTCAATCAGAGCTGTTTGCATGTGTATTCGGCCCCCGTTTTTAAGGGGACTTGAATACAAACTGCACTTAAACCTCACATCATGTAGTAGTTTTAAGTTCTCTTATACGATGAAGGTAATGCTGTTTACAGTGCCCATTTGTCTGAAGGCTTGTCTGTATTTGGTGTGTGCATGTGTATGTAAATCTGTTGAAAAGTCCCCTATTTACTAAGCACATTGCAATCCAGTCAAGTCTTTCAGACCAACTGACTTTTCATTCTAGTTCAGGTTTCAAGTCTAAGCAGTTGAAATCTTCATCTGTGGAAAAAGGCTGTATACACATCTAACAGTCCCTGCATTTGTTTAGATAATAGCTTAAGTCTGGCCACGAGAATGTGTGTAAGCATGTCTCACATTTCTGCTTTGTGTGCACATTTAATGCATACAATGTACAAGTATGCATGAGTGTAAATGTGTGTTACATTAATATGCATACCGTGTAAATGTGTTTGTGTTTGTATGCGTGTGTGTGCTATAGTAAGTACATATGTATCCCAGTGTATGTTGTATCAGTTTGTCCAAACCTGCTCATATAAATGAAGGGAGCTCATCAGATTGAATCAGCTCCTCCCCCCAATAGGTCGCCAGGCAACAATGCTGCCGGGCTGTCCATTTGGTGCCTTTCCTCCATTTGTGGTGCCCCCCACAGGCTGCTGCTGGGGTATCCTGTAGTCATGCCACCCCAGAGCCCAGACCTCCCAGACTCTACTCCACCAACACCTCCCGCCTCCCCTGCACCGTTGGTACTCCATTGGGAAAATATCCCCAGCCCGGGTCCTTGACCTGCCGAGTTTTCTGAAGAACTGCCTGTACCGTCGAGACTCTGCCAGGCAGAGCCTGAGGGCCTCACACTACCTAGAACTGCTGCTCCACTATCTGCTCCTCCACTGCCATTTCCATTTCCACTGGAAGTTGTGCCCGCTGGTGCCCGCTCATTCCCAGGGGAGCTACCTCCACTGGTGGCCACAGCCGTGCCTGTTCCAGATGAACCCTGCGTCCCACCAGTGGCCGCCCCTCCTGAACTGGCTCCCTCTGCCCCTCCTGCCTGGGAATGTGCAAAATAGCGAGCGACTTCTTCCTCACTCACAAACTCCGCCAGGATCGTGGTGTTGCCCAGAACACACCTGAGAAGGAGTTATAAAACAAGGCTCTTTAGATCAACAGAAGCATATTTGTTAAATATGAGTGCATTAGTGAGGTTATGGGTTAACCTACATGTGCAGTGCACTCTGGGCCTTGGCTGCTTCCTGCCGGCTGCTGTAACGAATCAGAGCGCTGCCCTGGGTGAGGCCGAGATGGAAAGTAAGCAGGGGGCCATGCTGCATGCAGATAGTCCTCAGTGTGGAGCCATCAATCTACAGAGAGGGAAGTATAAAAGGCAAGAGTTAAAGAGTGTGTGTGTGTGTGTGTGTGTCAATGCTACAATAATGGTCCGCAATCTTACATCATTAATTATTAGGCCAGAGACAGGGCAGAACTCTGGGAGGTTATACAACAGTGGTTGTGTGTGTATGATGAACCATGTATTATTAAGTTACGTAGAAAGACCTTACACCTTTCTTTGTTTTATAACTCTGTGACACTGACAATAGAATAACAAAGTTGTGCAAGCCTTTGCACAAGAGTACTGAGGGAGGCAAAATGGATCAAAAAAAAAAAAAAGACTAAAGGGAAAAAAGTTTGATTTCCAACTAAACATTTTAAATCCTATGCTTTTTCCTGGGCAGTGTCATGCCATGTGTCTTTTGAGTAAACCCCAACTGATTAAATGGCTCATCCAACCTCACAATCCAATTACAGCTAGGTCATGCATCATTCTGTGTAATTTGCATAAGACAGAGCTGAAAGGGAATACAGATGAATGAGCATAACCATTTAATGCTTTTGAAGTCATACCTGACAATTTGTCTGGGCATCAGTTTTACTGTACAACTGTGACTATTTCTGCTTTGGGTTGTGAGAAATCTTAAAATTCCATATTACTTGCACAGCTTTCCCTCATTACATCTTTTCCTTGTCTCTGTACACTAAGGTTACGGACAACATAATTGCTGTTGGTAGCATAGTTAATATTTTAAAGCTGAAAATTGTCCATTTATTTAATAATTCACTTTAAATAGTTTTCCATCTTTTTGAACTTGTTACTCCATTGTTTTCTCACTCCTTACCTGTGGGGTCAGGTTGCTCAGCAGCAACCAGCAGCTGCCTCTGGAGGCAACACCATCGCTCCAAGCTGAGCCTACAAAGAAAAAATATAGAGAGAAGAGACAGAGAAGATGAGGATGAAACAGAGAATGCCATACTTGATGACATAAATTAGGATTGTGTCTTGAATTATCAAGATAACAAAAGACTTTTATCATGGTTGGTTTAATGATACTATGGCAAGACCTAAGTCATCCTGTAAATGTCAACAACATTGTCCTCTGTGTGATATACAGCTGTCATTAATTGACAATGGGTTATAAAATAATTTCCTTAGAAATATCACCTGGCCCAAATCTTGACTCTTGATTAATCCCACCCCCTCCCCAGCTCCGTGCCAACCGTGGGGCTCCACTACCCCATGGGGAGGGCGAGCCCTGCTTCTGATTGGTTAAGCCAGGTGGGGGGCGTGGCAGCTGTGAGCTGTTGCGATTGGTCTTCCACAACTTGTTTTGTCCGATGGGCTCTGGAGGCCAGCTGGGCTTGTACTCTGAGTACTTTGCTAAAGAGGAAATGGGGAGGTGGAAGAAAGAGGGGGAAAAGTTTTGAGAAACAAACCACAGAAATGGGAGTAGACAGAACACAGTGCAACTACTCTGGCATTTTGTAGAAAAGGCCTGACTTGGACACCAGATTACTAAACACAATTATAACAACAGAAACAAAGAAATGAAAAACAATTGCTGAAATAACAAGATTAAAAGAAATTTAAAAGTCATATGTAAAGACAAATAAAAAAAATCAGAAAATCGGACAAAAAAATCAAATACCTGTGCTGTGTGCATTGCTAAGGGGACTGTCAGAGGCACTGTAGGGCCAGGCACCAGGTGAAGGCAGCGAGGTGTTTAGGGTGGGGTTTGGCCCTGCAAAACATTAAAGGTTATTTGAAAGAAACACATCCTGTAATGAACAAGATAGGCCAACTATGCCATAGCTGGACTAGAGATATAATCTACTAAGAACTGGGAATTAAATTTTCTGATCGGTTAAAGAGAAATCTGGACCAAATGCACAGTTTTTACCACTGGGTGTCACATGTGAATGAACCAGCTCCTGACTGGGATATTATAAAAGCCTACAAGTGAAAACTACAATTAGGAAACTGTCTGTGACACATCATTTTTATATATACATGTGATAAAGTTCAAACTGCAAATATTCATTCACCTGGCAATGTTTGGTAACTTGGATTTGCACCCAATAAGGGACCAGGTTTAGTACACTCAGTGCACTGTGGCTTAAGTTCATCTAGTGAAAATGTGCATTTTTTTTCCTCATCCAGAAACTGTTTTGTTGACAAGTAGGAAGAATTTCAGTGTAACAGGAATTTTCTTTGTTTGACTGTTTGACTGGAGCATGTTGCTACAACTTAGGTTAAATGACTTAGAAAAAAAGATGGCTGCACTAAGATCCGCTACATAACTTTGTAAACATTAACTATGTAAATGTATGTTTTTAAAATGTTGAGTATGTGAAAGAAAGGCATCAAAATACTAAACACAGTGTTGTGAGGGACCCTGTAATCAAATTTGAACAATCAAATGATTTTTAAAATTTCTATGTGATATTTTAAATTCCAATGCTACAACAGATAGCTATAATCATTAAGATATTTGGCAAATATAAATACCTATGTTGTCTCGCAGTAACTGGTGGTCAGAGTCGTTAAGGCTCGGGG
>JAPZDY010000009.1:16819370-16849949 GCA_029783645.1 Ctenochaetus hawaiiensis | reverse complement strand
GCGGTTACCAGATGTGTGTGATAGTCTCATTAGGCGAAGTGACTGAATTTCAGCTCAGGGTTCATGTCATTTTAACATGAGCAGTCTTACCACTTTCTTCTTTAAGTCTTTTTGCTCCAAGGCCATTTTTCGTAGTTTTACAAGTAACAACTGTTGTGCCCTGTGATTGAAAAATGGTACAATCCAGGTTATTTGCATTAAAAAGTCTGCAAAATTAAAAATGTTTACTTTCAACATACTACATATAATGATTCAAAATAGGCCAACATTTGTATTTCAGTGCTACTGTAAAAAATCCTCACTGGCATGAATTAGAGTACAGTCTAAAATAAAGCAGAAGTAAAATTAAGGTCTTAAGGCATACCTGTTGTAGTTGGGCATGGTCCCTTCCTGCACAGGCTTTGCTGTATTAGAGTCCACCAGGGAACAGCGCCAGTGGTATTTTCCATTGTGCCTTGTGTCTGTGACATGAATAATGTCATCACAGGACACACCCAGAGATGGGGGGTCACCCATAGGCTCCATGTTGAGATTGACACGCACATAGAAGGAATCAGCACCCATAAAATTAGGTGCAGAGAGCTGGGAGCACAGCTTGGAGTATGCTGGGGACAGGAAACAGAAGAGGGGACAACTTAGAGCCTCTGTCTCTCAGGGACAAAAATAGATATTACTTTATGAGTGGATAGGTTCATGTGGATGGCTTTGAAGTGTACAGTATTCCTTTTTTTTATTCTTTTTTTTAATTCAAATCTCTGCAAAAACCGACTCACCCTCTGGGTTGCTCTGGTGTTTGAGTGCTGAGGGCTCGGTCCACCACTGCAGAGAAAAGTGGGCTACTTCAGCGGTGCACTGGCTAAGCAGCACACTGCCCCCACCAAACAGAACCCGCTCCAGCTGGAAGACATGAAGAGAACAGAACGTTATGTTCCAGCGTAATGTTCTCATGTTCCTTTTTTTCCTCCTCATAGTTCAATTCATTTGCATGGTTTACAATCGAGAAGTTTGCAAAGATTGACAAATCTGCAGGTAGAACTGCAGCGTTCCTTTTGTCCAAAATATATATAAAGTAGCAGATTTGCACATACAGACATTCAACCCTCCCACATGATTTATTGACCATACAGACACACACCTCCAGCAGTTCACTGCCTTCCTTCAGTCCACACTGTTCAGCTGGGGAGCCAGCTCTCACATGGCTGACAAAGATCCCTGTTCGGTTCCCTCCAACTATAGTAATATCATCAACTAGACCGGCTCTTCTGTGCTTTGGTGAGGTCGGGGGGCTTGAAGATGGGGAGCTGGGGTGCGTCCTGACAGATTACAAGGATTGTGAGCAACACATTATGATGGGGTGACTTATGCATGAGGCAAAGATTTGGCAAAGAGCTGCATAACTCAAATGTTTGCACATTTTCTGTACTTAAAATATTTCTTTTATTACATATTTATATCATGATGCATATAATGGAATAAATTCACTTACAGGATTAAACTCTTTCAAAAACAATTGTATACCTTTAGATGTTAAACACTCAGCTCTATTGAACTCTATTTGATAGAAATGAACTTAAGGTTGTGTCTTAAGACTTCCAAAAAAGGTTTAGATCTTGTAGTTCTGTCTTAAAAGGTCCATGGGCCAATATTCACATGATAAATGTGTAAAATTAATCCTTCAAAATTTGAATCACACATTTGTAAGTCAGGACTTTTCTTCATTTCATCTATTAAGCTGTAGATGTTGCTGAGAGCAGCAGGCGTCAAAACTGTCAGGTTGTACCTGGGAACATTGAGATTGGGTTGGTGTGAAGGGACATCAGGCAGGTTGACCAGGTCGGGTGGAAAGAGATGAGAGTGTAGAGAGGCACAGGAATCCCACAGAGAAGGTTCACTCTGCTCACCTAAATACACCAGAAAGCCTCATAACTTGCACTGACAATTTACTACATGTAAAGAAAGCAAAGCTCGAAACTGGGCTCAGCAACTTTTTACTATCTTTTGTTGCTGCTGAGTAGCAAACATAACAATTAGAGGATTTAGAAGGTTTTTTTTCTGCATTGTTAATGGCTAATAAATGTTGATGAGCACCCGAAGGCCTCATTGTTTTTGCAGAAATGACTGATAAGCTGTTCATGCAAAACAAGACAGAGTCAAATATACCTGCAATGTTATCATTCTCATCACTGCCCCAGGAATCCAAGTCAAACCTTTTCAAAGCAGAAGAAATGAAAAATAAATGACAAAATGAGCTAAAACAGGTTGAAAATGTGTTTTGACAGGGTCGGGTGGGGTTTATCAACTCACTCTGTGTTACATCGACGGTTGATGGAGTTCATACATGGAGGGAAGGGGAACGTTGAGAGTCGATTTATTTCTTTTTCATTGTCTTCTGTCTAAAGGTAGAAAGGTATATAAAAACACACTGATTCTGACTCTTATGCTCTTTTTTTACTTTTTTCTTTTGTTCGTGTGCTTGCTAGTGAGCAGAGGTACAATACTCACTGATAAAAGTAGATTCTCTTCTGAGCAGTAATGAGAATCTGTGAAGGAGCAGAAGAAATTTTGAAAAAAACACAGAATATCTACATGAAATGTAAGTATAAGGGGACTACGATTGCATTTCAGTGTACATCCTGTAAATGATAATCAGATGAATCTTTAATCTTGAAGTAAATTAAGCACTTCTTGTGCAAAACATGCAAATTATCTTCCAGCTATCAGTCCAACTTACCATCTGGGTTTTCATTGGCTCTGCCTCTAGAGGGAGTCTGTGGCAGAGAGAAGACATGAAAAAATGTATGAGCTCACAGCTAATGAGAAGTATTGTGCAAGCACTAACACGCTTAAAGTTGCATAAGAATCCACAACCATGTCTTCTACTCTAGACAACAATGACATCCAAATCTAGCTTGAGAAATTTACTTTGTAGTCCAAAAGCTCCTTTCCTTCCTCAGTGTGATAACTACATGAGAAAACATCAGGTTAAAGTTTCTAAAATGGTTGTATGTTTTGGAAATGATCCTTTAAAGTGTACCAAGAGAAGGCTACACTACATAAACACCAGCTACAACTCCTATGTTTTACAACAGCACCACATACCTACATTGAGGACCACTAGTTCCTCAAACTGATTTAAATCACAGCTGAAGCTATGGTGATTCTGCTGTTATTGTGAATGTGGGCAAAGTTAGTCCTGACCTTTTCCAGTGGCAGACGGCTGCCATTGCTCTGGAGTCTCAGGTCCAGGCCGAGGGAACAGCAGGGGCCATAACACTGCTCCTCACTGCACAGGGACAGGTGGGACTGGGAAGCAGACACAGGGAATAATTAATATGTATATAATATATAAACAGTGCCGCCCTCCTTCTTAACTCTCTTTACTACTCTTTTAACTCACACAGTGCAGACAGGGGCTGCTCTGCTCCATCTGCTCCCGGCTCCTCTCCCTCTCTCTCTCTTGCTCCCTCTGCTGCTGCTCCAGGTTGGCCTGCAGCTCTGCAATGCGTTTACGCAGGCGATTCTTGTCCAACAGACAGTCAGTGTACTCCAACTGCAGGCTGTCTCGACTATGCAGAGCCTGTTAACAAGTTCAACAAGTTGATAACAAGAAGTTAATAGATAAGCGAGAGGTTCTAATATGGGGGGAGATTAAATCTGTACCAGGTAACATGCTAACAGACTCAAATGCAATGCAAACACATATATGTGCCTTAATGCATGCAGTAAGATGTTAAGAAACTATTTTGGACGGAGCATTTGAACATGTGAGCCGTGAGTCTGGGCTTAATTCACAGCCTCCACTCACACTGACCTGGTCTCTCTCTTTTTCCAGTTCCATAAACTGGTTGAAATAGGACACACTCCTCTTCTGCTCAGTCTCCAAGTCCAGCTGGAGAGTCCTCACCTTCAGCTGTAACTGCTCACAGTGTGACTCAAGCTACAAAAAAAGTTTATCGTTACAACCTTTATTCAAAGGCAGAAAAGAAACAACTCACTACCTTTGACTGTAAATCAAACTTTCCAACCAATGATTAAAGTTAAAAATCTTATCTGAAAAGTTATTTGTCGGAGCTGTTTACCTTATCCCTCTGTTCCTCAGCGCTCTGTAGCTCCCCCTGTAGTCTGCTAATGATATCACAGAGCTCCTGCCTTTGCTCTGCAGACTCCCTGCGGTCCTGTTGCAGGATGTCCATCAGAGCCTCAGGTAAACAACAGAGAGAACATTTTTAGGATATAAAACACTGGAGCTTCATAACATCTTTAGCAAAAGGATACAAAAACTTTGACTTAATGGTGAAACTATATGGAGAAAAATGACACAGTAGATTGTGACACAAAAAGAAACATTTATAAGGGTTCTTTCAGATGATAAACATTGTCTATTTAAATACATACTATGACTCCAGAGCCAGGAACAGAGGCCTTGATCTGAGTTCCTTTATTACCAGCTCTCTGAAACTCAGTACTGTGCAGTGGCTTTTTTGGTAAAGCAGGTGGAGAACCATTTACTCCATTCGAGATCAAACTGTTTCTTTTTGCTGGTGTAGTATTGCCTGGAGTGCAGAGTTTCTCTGCCTCTGTCAGCCTGGACCTTAGCTCCTCTACCTGTATGGAGAACAAAGCAAAGCAGCTAATTTTAAACCAGGTATTTCTTATGCTGTTGTGACACATGTTCAAAATGTAATGAAATGGCTAAGGGGATGTTGGTCTGAGTTAATGATAGAAACTAAATCTAGCAAACAAAAAAGACTTGTAAGCTTTTTCTACTCGAACCACAGATAACCTGTCTGTTATGTAAAATATGTGGTACAAATACATAACTCTTTTCCAAACTTTAATACCAGGAATCAAGGACCTGGGGCAAAACAAGTGAACCAAAGTGCTTATTTAACACAATTACAAGACCTACTACATACCTATATTACCAGTCACACAGCACAGAGGGTAAAAAGACCTTGGTGGAAATAATGCAATTGGTTGTTAACAATGTTAATAGTCATGTTAACTTAACATGACTATTTTAATATTAATTCATAGCCAAGTGGTTTGTACCTCCTCGGTACAGTGGGCATGTTGTGACAGCACACAATCCAGAAAAAACAAGGCTGATAACATCTGCACAGCTGGTTGCAGCTGAACTGAAGTAACGTGCTGTCTTATCATTCCGTAAAAAAATAACAACAACAAAAAAAAATTATGTTTTTCCTATTCCAAGCCTTTAAAATGTACAAAAATAGCTCTCCCTGATGCTATACTTGTCCCTTGTGTTAAACAGACATTCCTGGCACCATGGAGCCATTGCACCTTAAAGTTTTAGAGCAACAGGAGATGAAGGGAAGAGGTTGGGGGACTATGGCTCACTATAATTAGCAAATTCCCCTTTTCTACAGCAAGTATACAGCTGCTTTTAGCGTCAGGAACAGCTGAGGAATGTGGTGGGAGAAAGGGAATGATTCACACTGAGCAGGTCTCGACTGCGTCAGCGGTTGCATCAGACAACTACTCTGGAAAAAAATTCCCCTTCGGAAGTAAGGAAAAATGAAATGAAAACATGGTTGTGAAAGGTGAAAAGTCCAACATAACAAGTAAAAATTCACTTGCTAAGGTTTCTTGAACTAAGATGTGATGTCTAAAGAAAAGGGCTCACTGAAATGTAACTGATAGAGTGATTGTGTCTTATGCAACATATAATCAGAAATTTTAGACTTGAAATTAGACAAATATACTTAGCATGACATCTCTGTAGTGTAGGTTTCAATATCTGAAAATTTAATTAGTTATAAAATTTCTTTATCTCTTTAACCTGCTAAGAAAAATAAACATAATACAGAAATGTAATGTAATATACGTGTGCAGTGAACACTGTGTTAACATTTAACTTACCTGCCTCAGTAGCTCCTTCTCACGGGTGGAGGCCTTGCCCTGCTCCTCCAGGGCCCTGGAGTACTTCACAGCCTGCTCCAGGTGCCTGTCCTTCATCTTACCCAGCTCTCGACTGGCCGACTCCCAGTCCTGACGCAGCCTTCAGATCATACATCATTTTGTTCAGTAGATAAATTTTTGTTCATGACAAGGTAAACTGTGTTTTCTTTGTTTGAGTTTGTAAACCATAAAATACATTTACATAATGGGTTAACTTAGTCTTCATGAGGAAATATCATCATAAAAAAATCCACTTCAAAGAGAAGCTTAGTCTCAAATAGTAATTGCAGGAGATCTTTTTCCAAAGAAAGTGAATAACTGAAAATCTAAAATGTCACGAAACCTGCAGGAAATCCTTCTGAAGAAACCCACAGCCACTAATTAGTGACTCACCGCTCACCTATGAATTCAGTAAACGCTAATCTCTGACACAAGATTTTCAGATTAGCAGGACACAAACTAAGGAACAAACTAAGTTAACTGCAAACAAACCTCTCTAGCTGCAGCCGGTCGTGACGCAAGTCCTGAGCTTTGCGCTCAGCTCGGCTGCGTTCCTCCTCCGCCATCCGGCAGCGCTGAGACAGGCGCCGCTCACACATACGGCTGTTTCGGAGCTGCTCCCTCAGTTTACGCACCTCAAGAAGCAGAAACTGGGTCAAACCCTCTGGACCCTCCTCATCTGGGAAGTAGAGACAGCTGGAGGTTACATATCATAGGTGAAGAAGTTTTTTTACACAGCCTCAAATGTAAATCTGCGGCCCACACAAGTATGACTCAGTCAGGTTTAAATCTTAAAACTACACTCAAAAAAGAAATACTAAACTTTGGCTTTGGACATAAAATCTTTGTATCCAAGTATAAGGCACTCTCTGAACATGAAACTACCGACATTATATAAAGCATATCATTAAGTGTCAGTTGAATACTTCAGTAATGTGTCTATTTCCAATGAAATAAATCAAAATGAAATAAAGTGGACTTATATTCCATGAAAGACATTTCACTGTCTTACTCTCTATCCTTTCTTTATATGGAAATCTTAAGAATTCCTAAGAAAGACTTTGAGATATTTACTTAAAAGCATATCAAAATGAATGCAAATGTCCTTGACAACAGTTTGATTGGGTGTGTTTTTTATTTTCTTCACTCTTTACGTTTGTATTTATGTTGATTGGTTTCAAGCTTGAAGTCAGTTTAAGGATCTGAAAGCCCTAATTCAGCTCTGAAAAAGGCAGTGAGTGCGTACTTCTGCTATTAATGAGGTTCAGAAAAGTCTCTATCTACCCAGTATGAGGGAGCATCGCTGTGTGGGCTGTTCTCCGGTCAGCTGTGTGTACTGCTCCGGGTGATAAAACTCCAGTGACTCCATGAAGGCTTGAAGACCCCGCTGGCCTTGACCCCTGAGGATGTCCAACAATCGACCTGTGCAACACAAGGAAAATGTGGAAACTTGTGGAATTTTTCAAAGTTACTAAGTATCCTGGTGGGCAGAGTTAGCATGTAAAACAAGCAATAAACTGACACAAGCTGATCTGAGTATTTTATCACCACTACAGCTGTAACTGAAGAGCCATAAAAATGCTACCTTTGATATGTCGTTTAGTCCTGTAGGTATGTGGGTATTTTAAACATTACCGTGAGGAATTACTGCCTCTAGGATGAACTAACTCACTGGCAAATAAAACAACGGTAATAAGAAGCGGGTTCAGGTGTTTGTCTTTACCCTATCTTTACTTGCGACATCTCCCCTTCATCCTTATCTTTCCACTCCTCATTCTTCTCTGTCCGCCTCAAACTCCCCTTTACTTAGTGCTGCCTTTAATCTTACTCTCTCTTTAGTTTCTCTCACTGCAGCATTTTCACCACCTGTTTCCCTCTGACAGCGTCCTGCACAATCACTCACACATGATGGTTATTCTTTGAGGGTTTTGCTAAAAACCACACTGCACGTACTACAGCCCTTTTCCCACATTACTACTACAAATGCTCACACATCTAGTACAACTGAAAATGAGTTTCTTGTAGCCTAAGCATCCATGTGAAGTAAAGAGCATACTGTATGTTTTATTTCTCATGATGTTTGGCCCCAAAACTATGTTCTCGATTGCAACAAACTAGTTAATGTGGAGACAGTTATCTCTAGATTGCTTTGATGTTGAGAAAATTAAAAAATGTGATCGTCAGTCAAGGTCTTTTTTTGAATGATTTCCAAGCAGATTTATACAAGTTTATCTGCAAATGGCTTTTAGATCCTGCTACCCTAATAATGTTTAACTGAATCAAAAACTATGTGTATTAAGAACAGGTTTGTTGGAGCTACAATTCTGAGAAGTACCTTCATTGACTGCTGCTGATAAGGGGACCAACACACAGCTCATCTCTTACTTTACTGAATCTCTGTCTCACTTGTGAATCATCTGTGATGTACAACTTTCAAATCTTCAAATGTTTGTTTTCACACTGCTGTTCAATGATCTAGAACTATGTTTAATTATGTATATCATCAGCTAATTGGTAACCTGATGATTTTTCTGAACTAATCTGATTGGCTAGTGTTACTGTATTGATTAAGCAATGTCTGCAAATAAAACGTTCCTCCCCTCACCGGCCTTGCTGATGCGCAGGGGGTACTGTGTGGAGTTGAGCACCTCGTCCTCATCTTGCTCATCGATCACCTTGCACTGGCGCAGATATGGGGTGAGTTTGGCGGGGTTGAGGATGCGCGTGAGCTTGTGTCGCACCCCCTCCACGCGATCCCAGAGCTCCTCGCAGCGCTCCTCCGACCAGGAGGGAGAGGATCTCACCCCGCCCTGAGCTATGTCCTCCTCCTCTGCCCAAAGTGTGACACCTGCAAGAGACCAAAAAAGAACATTTAAGTACTATAAAAAGATTGTGCACTGACTGAGCCATGATGACAGAAATACATTTCTATTTTTTTTTTTTTTCTCGAAATACTAACATGACATTGGAATGTTTGATGTTTGGCTACTTTGAACTCTCTGTTGTTATTACATCATTCGAGCCCTGAGGGCCAGATTTACAGACATATCTATGTTTTGTCCATTAATAGACAAAATACTTTTTCCAAAGGAGTTTGTTTTTGTCTGACTACACTTATCTGTTTCTCTGAAGCTCTCAACCATCCAAAGTGGAACATTACAGTAAGCCATGATTTCTAAACAATAACAGTCTGACAAAAAGATAAGACACCAAAAGCAAATCACAGTGAGATGCACCTTTGTTCCATACTTTTTGTTAATCCCTCTGTGGCCACCTTAACTTAATTTTGTTCCATGGTGATCCTCTTTGTAAAACATCAAATGGATACATAATAGAGGACATTCTTAAGGATTAATGAAGAATAATTGGGATTATCTGCCCTGTAATAAAGGAATGAAAGAGAAGATTACTGGAAATTGCCAAAGGAAAGCTGACAGGGATTTACTCCCTACAAAATACATGACTTACAGATGAACACTTAGCTTGGAGCCATTTGCCAGACAGATAGCAGCTCACATAAGAGGACACTTTCCAAAAAATGTTTGCATAAATGAACAAGAGCATTTACTTCACACACTATGTGAGTTAATAAAGCAGCAGCAGCTCTTTTAAACAGTATTTAATTCCTGTGAAGCAAAGGGTCAGCTGATGTGAGGGTCTATAATGGGGAGGAGGCTTTGTGGGTCAGTGTGTCTCAGAGCCCAGGAATGAAAACACTGGCATGACTCATATCACACACCTGAAAACACACCAGTGGACTGCAGACAAAAGCTTTCTCATCCCCATTCACTCCACAATGTGGAGACGACAGGGAGAGAAAGTGACTAAATCTGCAACTAGTTTGCTCAAAGAAAAAACAGCTATGTTTAAACTTACATTTACTTCAAGCTGTTTTCCTGATTTATCTACTGTAAACACAATTATAAAAGAAAGTTTAATTCTCTTGAAAAGGATGCAAAAGAGGAAATACTTTTTCAAATATTTCAAATCCGGTGAGAGATGGTGAACAAAGGCCTCCTGTAACAGCACAAGCACCACAAAGTTTTGTTGATCGACAAGCAAAACTGCCTGTCTCATTTCTGTTGGTTTAACAGAAGCAGTCATTCCCTTATAATCACAGAGAGGTCCAACTCACCAGTTTCTTTTTCATCTCTCTTTTCTCATCTCTAAAATGCAGAGCAGTAGGTGTTTCATTTTATTTTATGATGCTTTGAAGGTTTTAGGCTGCTGAAATGTAAAGACTCTCACTCTAGGCACCAATAACTTGTGTTGTATGATGTCTGCCATACTTTATACACTCCAGAGGACATATTACTTTACTCATTAAGTTTAAATTCCAATAGATTAAGCAGCCATGAATATGACTCTTTCTGGCCCTCTCTTACCCTAACCCTTGCCCTTGGGGTCTTACTGTTGTTACCCACCCAAGCCGTTTCCTTTTAATGTGTGTGGAGTGGCTGCTGCTGCTGTGCAGCTGATCTGACCTATTTAAGATAACAGGCAGGCTGAGGCAGGTCCAGATGCTCAGGAATCTGAGTCTGTCATTACCCATAAACAGTCTATTGAGAAATTGTTCTCATATAATTGCTACTTAACTCCTCCTTCTTAAGGTAGTTTAAAAAAACTTACCAAAATAAGAATCCTTTATCAAAAAGGTCATATTTTGTTTAAAATTTTTCAATTTTGATTTTTAAAAAAATCACCTACTTGCTTCTCAAACTGAAGATCTGTTTTCACTCAGGCAAAGACCAATAAAACTAAATAACAAATTACACTAATAAGATGATATAATTCAACAAGTAGACAAGATTCAGCCTCACTAAAATATACTGTTCCCTCTGCAAAATAACTATTGGTTAATTATTTATATTATATTTTTAGAATATTTCATTATCTTATATTATATTATATTACAATAAATAATGGTTTAGATGATCAGAGTTTCGATTACTGTCAAATTAATTAATGCTGATGCAAAACGTTATGTCGAACTTGAATCATTGGCTCAAGTCCGGTAAAAAGGTAATAAAACTTGTTTTATCCAGACATAATGTACACAGACTTTTAAATACAGCAAAAACAACGGACTCATGCTCCAAAGTGGATGTAATGTTACACACCTGCACATATCTTAGGTTTGTACACAATGCGGTCACGTTTTTGTTCAAAGTGTGAGACTTAAAATGCTGTTTTTATATATAGAGAGAGTAGTCTATTTTATCTGGTTTAAAGAAGCCGGACCTAAGAACTATATCACTTAAAAGTCTAAAATATCTGAACAGCACCATCACACAGCCCTGCTGTCATTTAACATGTATCTGTAGGTGAGTGACTGAGTCTGTCATTTCAAGCGAAGGTACATTTAAAGCGTATATGAACAATCTAAAAAAGAAGTAAACAGCACCCTCAACGTAATAAAAGTTTTTTAGAAACGTTCACTTACCACTCATGTCTTGAACCTGCCTGAATCTGTTTATATGATGAAACTAAGTAAAGCGCAGCGGTGCCAAGTCCTCTACATCCCGTTCAGATCCACAGTCCCGTCACGAGTGAAACTGAGCGCTGAGGTGAGAGTGCGTGGGCGCCACCTGACTGTAGGACTCCCCGGAGGAGCGCACCCACCTCCTGCACCCTCTGTCAACCACAACCAGCCAACCGGCAGCCAAGAAAGGCAAAGGGGGGAAAATATACAGCTCCAGAGTCTGAATAACAAAATGGATCAGCGGACTTCCTTATGAGTTTCTCCAGAAACCAGTGAATGTCTTTAGAGCCATAAAGCACTAGATGGCGCCTTTAACCAATGATTGTACACTGACATTAAAATGTCGCCTGTAAGTTCAACATTATAGCAGTGATACTGTTAATATGACTAAAACATTTACTTTAAAACTTTCCAGCTCTTTCAGACTGTCTCGTTCACTCGTGCGTTTTGTCACGAAGGCCTGTCACAGAAATGTGTCAAAGACTTAAATGTGACTCATGAACTCTGAGTCACTTTCCAGGTGTAGGCTTGTCGCTACAGTGACTGGTATAAAAAAGCCCCCTTACCTTATAAAACTTCAGGAGAGACAGCTTTGTATTTTAGGACTTTGTGCCCTGGAGGAGAGCATGTTAGTCACCGGTGTTGTCAAGAGCAACCTGCCTGATGTTGAACACAGTGACACAGAGTTTCATCCTCACTGTTTGTGTTTTTAATGCTTGTAGTCCTGAGGTGGTGTAGCCTGAAGCACTGCCCACAGAATGACTGTAAATAATGCTGCATTAAATTAAGTGGGATGGCTGACTCATGCTGTTTGATTTAAAGAGATAATAGGTGACTTGTCTGAACTTAATAATGGGTTAAGCCTGGAAAAAAAAAACAGGGAGTGATGTAAAGGTGGAAAAAGTAGATTAAAGCGCGTCTTGCTAAAAAAAGATTTGAAAATTAGTTTGATGATTACAGGTCATACTTGAAAATCATTTTACGGCTGCTAAAAGTCTCAGTGGTCCTCTGAGTATTGAATAAGAAGAACTGTGACTTTATGCTTGTGTCACATGTTATACTATGTTCATTTTAAGGAGGTATACAATTTAACCCAAGTCTTCTCTTTATAGACATACATTTACACATGAATGCCTCCTCATGGCAGATTGGATGGGCTTGAGAGGGGGGTGTGGTTTAAAAAAATGCGTCCTTCGGTTACAGTACGAAGGCAGACAGGAAATATAGAGTGCCTGGCAGAAGAATGTGTCTTTTTCTTGGCGTGAGGACAGGAAATGTCAGGCTGCCCTCCGTCTCTGGGCCTCCCCTGAATAAACAGGCCTCCTGTTTTGTGTCTCAGTACTGTTGCTAAGAAATAGTGACAGTTAAAGTAGACAGGGGGTGGCAAGGAGGTACTAATATAATAACAATCATAATTTTCCATATACTGCAGGAGGTGTGGATGGATGAGGATGCTCTTAATCATCCTCTCAATGAACTGGTATCAGGTGTTTGTTTGTGCAGACATGCAATCAGACTAAAAATAACACTCATGGCATCATTTACACACACTGAAGGATCCGTAGTTGTACCACAAAGGCAAATAAAGCTAGTTGAGCACTGTTGTATTATCTTAACTATGTGGAGGGATTTAATATGATTTTATAAGCATTTATCTGGTAATTAATTTAAAATGGTAGAGTCGACCAACAAATAATAGAGTTATCATATAGATATTTCTATTTCTTTTCTGTGTTGTTATTTTATGTTTTGCTGTATAGCCCAATTAATTGCCTCTCTTTTTTGCACCAGTCACACCTCCTCTCTGTCTTTCTATAGGGCATCTATCCTTTTATTGCTCACATTTTTTTCTTGCTGTTCTCCTTTAATTTTGTTTTTCCTCCTTCTCTTTGCTTCGCTGTTTGTTTCTTACTCTCCCCCTTCTTCCTCGGACAGAACAGCCCCACTCCAACAGTCTGCCCGGGCCTTTGCTCTGAGGAGGGAGGGAGGGAGGCCTGCAGTAGACGAGCATTCCTGTTGTCTCTGAGGTGACAGCGGCACAGAGGGGCCTTTGACAGCAGCACTGGACCCCACAGTTTGCTCATGCTGGAATGTGTGATATTGTGACAGTTCAGTCACACAGAAACAGGCTATTAAGAATTCCTTATGTGCACTGTATGCTCTAAGTTTAAGCTCTATAAGTGGATTTTTTCCTTCAGAAAACAAGTGAGTGAGCAGGTGTTGCTGCAGTGACTGAAATATGATACAAAACATACTCAAAGCAGCTGACCACCCTGGCCACAGACACTAAATTTGTGTTGAAGCAGCTATTTGTTTGACCTGCAGTGTCAATGCACTTTATGGAATATGTCATGAAATTTCTATTACCTTTCATATCTGTCTTATTACTGCAAATGCATGTTGGACAGAGTGTCTGAGAAAACCTTTGAAGGCTTTACAGAATGAAAAGATTTTTATATCGGGATTAAACCAGTCATCTGAAATCAATTAAATACAACTTAATGTATAAATACAATGTATCTAATGAATAATGTATCTACTTAGCAGCAATTCTTAAAAAGCACCACTGTCTATGAGTTTTATTTCTATGTTTGTTCCACTCTGATCCTGCCTGGCACACAACAGGCCCGGCTCTTCACCCAGCAGCTGACCCCCCATCGCTCCATTTATGACTCAAGCCTGGCGGCTGCACAGAATCACCCCTTTGTGTCCGTGAAGAATGTGTCTTTTCTGACTTTTTTTGGAAAACAGAGGCAGAGAAAGAGAGGGATGGGGGCATGAGTAATTAAGACAGATTTAAATCTGGACATGTGATTAATGTCTCCTTTGTAGGCAGCATACCGTGACAGAAGTTTCACCATTGATCGGGCTGGTGGTGCTTAAGATACTTTTGATGCTTTATGACACAAGTGGGATTATGAGTGAAATAATCATATTTCTACTCTCCACTTCTAAAAAGGAGGGAATTGTGCTGATAAATTTGACCAGGATAACAACTCCATGCAGTTAACTTGTCCTCTCATTCTCAGCTCTGCAACTATGTTATACATGGCACCACCACTGTAGCTTGATGAGATCTTGCAAATATCCCAGAGCAATACTATGTAATTTCCTGTTTAACATGGAATCAACATCAGTAATACCAGAGAGTCAGTGTGAAGGAAGGAATTCTTATTGAAACAAACAAGAAGTTTGGACAAATAATGAGTGGGTCAAAACGCTTGAAAATTTATACCAGAGGCCATTTTTAGGGAGCGTTTATTATTAATAAACGAACTTCACATACTTTAAATTTACGTTTAAATTTTCATGACCTGCTGTGAAAAGTTTTTGTTTTTGCTGGCAAAGAAACCTCATATAAAGATAATGTGGCTGATCCCTGCTAAGGCAAATCAGGCATCCAAGAACCTCATACAGACAAACACGGAGGATAGAAGTCGCCATTCACTTTGGGATCAATCAAAAATCAACTAAACCTGAGTTTTACATCTTTAAGTCTTAAAAAAATAGAAACCATAAGTGTTTACAGTGTGACTACAGGTTTTAGTTCAGATGACAGTAGCCCTAAATCAGCTAAAATTCTACAGTAGAGGAGCCCAGTGAGTATCTCTGTTTTCCACACTATGACACCCAGAGTGTGACGAACAAGCAACCAATTGGTTGAGTCATTATTGTCTTTTTAAAAAGTATTTGTTATAAGAATGTGGACACAGAAATATGACTTTGTGGTGCCAGTAAAACCTGATGCCTGGCCATCGCTCCTTCCTGTCGCTCTGCTTCCAGAGCAGTGAGGTTTGAGCTGATGTTTGAATTACAGGGTGTTACATAGCTGTCTAAATCTGAGCTCCACCACACATTTGAACTACAGACATGGACAGCCTTACCAACCGCTGCACACCAATTCCCAGATACACAAGCAGTTTTGAAAATGCAACCATTGCTAACCACATGCTAAGAGTCACCTCAGAACAGAAACAGGGTCACATATAGCAATGCAGCAGTCACGATAAGCTAAACTCTTTTGGCATCGACGGTCCAAATGTCTGTCAGAGTACTCATGTGTGATTATTTAAGCATTTCAGCACATGGACTGTATGTAAGTGGACGTGACGTTTCAGCTTCTTTCTGTGTGTTTGTATGTGTCTACACAGACAAAGAGATCACTTCTGGGATCACTGTTTTCTGTATAAATTGTCCTCTGCTGGATCCCTTTCCCCTGCCTTTAGAGACCCCCACTTTTTGTAAAATGTTTTGTTGAAAGATGCTCATGTTACAACACTATTGTAGTATATAAAATGACATCACATTATCTATACATTTCCATCCCTGGATTTGACAGTAGATTGATGATGTAATGATGACATATATGACATTTTACTCATAAGAAACCTAACCTGTTGTTAGGTTGTTAGAAAAAATAATAAAAATAAAGAAAAACTTTAATACTAATTAAAAACAAATCAAACTAATGAAGCACATATTTTCGGCACACACAAGTGAATAAACTCATAAATGCACTAAATCTGAGTAGAATTGCAAGATGTAAAAATACAGCATGGGGAATATCCCCTTTACTTACATCTACAAACAGGAAGACTCAGTAAGAAAAACATTCCTCTCTTGAATCATAATAAAATAAGAATGGCAGTGTGGTGAGATGTTTTATTTCAAGCTCTAAACCACAATGTTTGTCTGTAATCTCACCAACAGAACATTTTCAGTGTTATCCCAGATGCAAAATATTAAAAGAAAAACTTACATTACAGAAATGTGAAAGTGTGAGATATTCATTATGATTATAGGATGCCATTAAGTTTTTTAATAAGCCCCTGAAAACATTTAGTCTCTGTTCCCATGTCCAGCTTTAACAGCATCTGTGTGCATACTTTAAAAAGCATGAACAGAGTATGTCTGGAAGTACAATGGCTGAGTTCAATGTCTCGCCAGCTCTCACAGACATCATCCTCTGTCTCCCCAGCAGGCAGACATGCAGGGAGGAGGGATTAACTCTCGCTGAGCCTCTGTAGCTCAGTCAGACCTATAGAGCTCTGCTAGCTCCTGTCCTCAGGGTGGTCAGAAGGTCAAACATGATTCCAGGTTGAAGCCTGAGTGATCTGAGATATTTGAGTGTAAACCTGTGTTTAATCATTCATATCATTTGCAGCAGAGACTAACCAGGAGAATACACAGTGAGCAGTAAATTTAGATTAAGGACGATCAATAGTTATTAATTTTTTTGTACTAAACAACATAACTTTTTTTTTGGTCATCACTGACAAGTGTCACATCCAACTATATTTTTTGGACTTATGTAAAGAGATGCATTACTATGCAGAACTGCTAGCAGAGGGTATGTATGTATGGATTTAGAAAGTGCTCTGACAGGTTTAAAGCTCACTCCTTTTCAAAAAACTGCAGCTGTAGTCAGCTTTGACTCACAAAAAAAGACACAGTAAACATTCAGTTAATTCAATAGTTTAATATGATTCAAAATTCCAACAGAAGTCATCTCCAGACACTCTTCACATAAAGCAGGTCTAGTCCACGGTATGATTGTCCACCATAGGGGAAAGTACCTCATAAACTCACTGTGAGGCGTATATTTAGTTTAGTGAGCATTAAAAACATGCTTAACCTCAGTAGCTGAGATCTGGATTATGTTGCAGGAAATGTTTGGGATGTTTTGGTGGATGTTTTCTTATGATATTAAGGCTGAGTGTTTGATGTTCTTCAGTTAGATTTTGCTGGGGTCATTTAAGCTGTAGTTTCCTGAGACATAACAAGGACTAATCACTGTGGAGATGCCATGTTCTGTTCAGAACCTTCTATGAAAAACATCTGACTCCTAAATTTAGATTGGATTCCACAAAACAAAGATGAACACTCCCAAGTGTTTCACTTTATGTCTGTTTGTTCATGCCTTTTTTTATTGTAGCCTAGAAAGCACCGAGGACTGACATTACAATACTCTATTGTCTCTGGGCCAACACTGAACTTCCTGGTGGGTCAGAATCCACGGAAACAGGAGCGCAATCCAAACAGAGATGCAGGGGTCTACTCCTTTTATGTACCCCCTAACCCAACACTCTGCATATTAACCTCATCAAGACACTCTCTCTCTCACCACAACTAAACAGTCCCACCTCCAGAACAATGTCCTCCAAATGCACATCTGGGTTTTATGAGGAGTCTAATCTGGATTTGTCCTCCAAAGCAGGAGCCAGATTCACAGGACCAAAAAACACATCCAGACAGCCATAATGAAGAGTGATCCTCTGGGGTGAATTAAAATCCCTTTCACAACAATTCATATCTTACTTATTTAATTTAAATGTGCTTTTACTGGATGGACTTGTTTGGTCTGAGTGACAGCAGTGAGCTGTCAAATAATGAATGAGTTTTAGCCTCTGAAAAGATTTCAAGCTTCTTGGCTGCCCCTCTGATTTGTGAGAAAGTTATTTCCTGTGGAGAAAAATCTTTTTCTGTCTCAGAGACTTCTCATCCTGTTTGACCAGCACTCCTTCCTCTCTACCTCCTTTGCTTTTCTCCTTTCATGAGCTTCAAGTTTTGTTTTGTCCGTCCTCTCTTGTCCTTTGGATTTGTTTCTCTTTTATATCTGTTTGTCCAATTTCTGTATTTCTACTTTAATATAAATATACAATAAAAAATAAAATACTTTTTCGAACAGTTATTGACAGAGATAACATTTTAGAATGGTACTTTATAGTGTTAGATGACCCTTTCTTTGCTGTCCCTCTTTTATATCACTCCGTCCATCCTCTGGTTTTCTTTTCTTCACTTTCACATTCACTGCTCATCAGAGAGCGTCTGATAATTTGCAGCTGCTGTCAGCAGGAGCTGCTCGCCCTCCCAGATCCTCAGCAAAGACGAGCCCCCTCCCAATGTCTCAATACCCGCTCCACCTCCCCTCACATCTCTGTCTGTTCACTTATCTCCCCTTTCACCTTTCTCAGACTTAACAGCTTGTTCTCCTCAGCCTCCTCTGAGTCATTCCTGCTTACTTTTTCTCTGCTTAAGAAATAGCGAACTTATGACTTCCCCTTTTAGTCTGGCTTTTAATTGAATTTTATTTATTTTACTGTGATATATCCTCTACTATTCTGTTCCATTTTCTGATTGTTTTGCAGATAAATTATTTTGTCTTTTTTCCTTTTCAATACTTTTCTATTGTCTAGTCTTTTAGAACTTTATTTGTTTATTTATTGATTTATATTATTTTAAACTTTTATTTTGATATGTAATTATTAAAAATTTTGCCATTCTGAATTTTAAAGTTTTCCATCCTGCTTCTTTTTGCAAATTTATATAATTTATTTTATTATATTTTTGATATGGTACTTCATCTTCTAGCCTTTGAAATCAGTCTTTGTTTCAATGTCTTAATACATGTACTGCATACTATGTAAGTAGGATGAGGCACACACAATCACTAGCCTGTGCATCAAGCTTGCATTTATGTTTTGATTAACAAACACACATTACACACTTAGACAAAAGTATACATGGACACCATGCATGTCAAACTTCTGCAGCATTTGAATATTTGTTCAGTCCAAACAAATAACTCATGACATTCATAAATCTTTGAAGTTTAAAAGACAGACTGAATGATGTTCTGCTGTGGGTTTCAACAAAAAAGCACAAGATCAGTGGTGTTACTCTGAAAATGTCTCTAAGAGTCTGATAAAACGGTTAAAAATCCCTTTAAAAATAGGCAGAGTGTTACTGTTGTGCACAGGCACATACACACTTTCACACATGCAGACTTTTGTTGCGTACCCAGCTGAAAGTTGGTGATGCGTTTATTTTTGTCAAGAGTGAAAAAGAGTGGTCACAGAGAGAAGAAAGGTTGATGACACTTTGAAGAGATCATTTTTACAGAGCTGAGTAAAGGTCAGGGACAACATGTGTGTATGTTTGTGTGTGTCTGTTGGAGAAGGGGTCTCTGTCCCATTACATATTGATTTAATACAATGCCGGACAAAGGGGATCCAAGGTTAGGACCTGATGAGTTCAAGCAACAGAAGGCTCCTCACACACACACACAGACAAACACACACACACACACACACACTGTAAAAATTGAGAAAGCATAAACATGTGCATATACATTTTTAGCCAGAAGCACGAGCACACACTGTGACAGTGTGGGAAGAGTCACAGTCACAGTGATTTATTATTGCAGCCCGTCTTTTTCATGAACATGTTGTTGTCCTTTTGTTGTTCCATTCTTTCTTTTTTCTCTCTCTCTGTGCCCTTTTACCTTTAACGTGTTTCAAGTTATGCACAAAGTGAAAGTTTACACGATCTAACGATTCATGGCATCTTAGGATTCATTAAGAACCCCGAAAAAGGTGTTAACAGGTCTCATAGGCCAATTCAACGCACAGAAAAAAAATACACACATAGAGTATGGTTATGGATTTAATGCCAGGCCTTCGTTTCATACCCATCATTATTTCTCCTTTCCTCTCCTCCTCCTCTCTCTCCTCTTCCTCGGCATCTCTTCAGTCCACTTGTCAGCAGCAGCAGCGCAGAGCCGCCGCCCCGCTGCGCTCCGCTCTTCATAGTTTATATCCGAGCTGAAACACACAGACCGCAGATCGAGGAGGATTACAGACACAAGACTTGGTTATGTCTTTGCGAAGGGACCGCACTCGGACTGTAGCTTTAGGTAAGATTATTCTGAGACGAGACGAAATAAGTTTGTGCATCGCTTTGTTTGACGAATGTCTTGTAATGTGTACAGAAAAAGGTCTTTATGTGAATTCAGCAGCAATAATTTAGTTACTATGCTGTCTAAATGAGCCTAGTGTCCTCGGCTGTCTGTAAAATTACAATCCAGTGCGTCTCTGTGCGTTGAAGAGGGGGGGCAGTGAAGCAGCCACAGGCTCAAAGTGTCTCTGGTCGCATTGAAAATCACAACAAAATCAACGTCTGCACTTATGAGCCCACATGCGTCTAATAGATATGCTTTATTGTTGTCACAACTTGTATGTCATTAAAGCCTATTTAACGGATCTGTAAGCATCAAGTGTCCTCCAGTCAGCACTGGTTACAAAAAGACTGAGTCAAATGGGCAGCTCGTTTTTCTCTTGCAGTCAAATTATAGAAAGAACTATTCACAGTCACTATTACTCATATGACGTTAGAGGTATGTAAACAAATTCACCTTAATACAAATTAGCAGCATTGGTCAGTTTTACAACCAATCAGCATGCAAGATTGAGATGAGTATCAGAACTTTAAAGATGTCCTGATTGCAGCTGCATCAGTCAAAGAGAGAAGATCAAAAATCAAACCTAAAAACATTTGGAAAACAAACAGCAAACTTTAAAAAAAAAAAAATGCTGCAGTTTTGCTATTCAATTTGTTGTATTCAAGAATCAAATTTTGCAATAGTGAGACATTAACATTGTTCATTGTACTTATATGATGTCAGCCTCTACCCTCTGAGCATCTTCTTCTATGGTATCACTTCCCTTTAGTTTGATGGAGTGTGTTTTTAGGTCACTTATTGATCAATATCGCTACTGAAATATAAGGCATCATAGTATGTATTAGATTCCATATGACTTCACTCAGTGTTACAAGCTCCATCAGTACCATGAATAAAACTGAGGTGGCAAAATTAGTGAAATTTGACCATTTGATTTGGAAAAAATCAATTGGTCACTGTGCTTCTTCAGTGAAGTCACAGAACAACTGTGCCAGAGTTGTGCCAGATCTCAGATCAGAGGGTTTGCAGCCTGTCAGGGAGGAAGGGTCATGGTCAGAGAGCCTGTCCTTCAACCATCCAAACATCTGAACAGCTGGAGTCCCCTCAGCAGGGTAGGTCTTCAATGGACACTAAGCTTTGTCTTGCCTGGAGAATTATGACCAAGAACCAAAACTCTAAGCTAATTACATAAATGTGCACTGGAGTAATGAGCACTCAAGGTGGCAGTGGTCATGTAGTTTACTCTGCTGCACATTAATCAAAAACACAAAGACTTTTTTAACAAGATTTTTGATTGTGTAACAAATAGTACTTTTAAAGGACCTCTTTAACTGTGCCTCTGTGTATATGTTTGCTTTGTGGAAGTTTGGAGAGGCAACATTTCCTTCTGCTCTTTGTTCAGCATGGCTATTGAAATAGAATGAGATGTGTTTGCACTTCTCTGTTGCTCACCCTCATTTCCTCTGTGTTCTATTGTCCTGTACATAAAAACAGATTCATGAAAGAAGTGAATGATGCCAAGGGTTGAACCTGACCACGAAGATTGATATGGTTGTTTAGCTTCCTGTGGTGTTTTAAGTTTTTTTTGTAAGACTTTGTTGCACTGTAAAAAAGTCACTGCATTGCACTCTGATTGGAGAGGTCTAATGTGCATAAATTCTCATCTCAAACCTCTCTTCTTGTGACTTTTTGTTGTTGTTTATACTAGTGCATTAAAGGTGCAATGAGCAATACCAAAAAGAGCCACAGCAGAGATTTAAGTGAGCAGCTAACGTTTACTCTTGTGATAAGTTGTTCCCTGTTCAACTGGGGCAACCTTTGGTAGGTAGCCATGTGCTACACCTTATGCTTTAAAGGAAAACCTGCAAGTTAGCGAAAAAGAAGATATTATACAAGTTATTGTGCTTAGACCTGGCAAATTATGTCAAATCTCTGTTATCAGTCTCATAAGTCAGACAACATAAACTCATGTCGTCACACTCAGATATCATACAAAACAATCAGATTTATTCTTTTATCATTATAGTCAGCTATCACCGCAGACAATAATATACAAGAAGCTTGACTGTATGCAGGAGACACACACAGACGCCCTCAGTATAAGGATCTGGCAGGCCTTGGAGTGTTTTGCCACGTTGCAGCAGTGGATCCTTGTAAACTGAGCGCATGTTGTATTTTAGAGCCATGCGTAATGGTCAGGGTGTTCTGACCTCAACCACATTTTGATGGTGCTGTGCTGTAAAAGGACTGCGGCCCTTCGGTCTTGTGAAGGAAGTAACCTCACAGCTGACCTACTGAGACTCAGCCCTGTGTGTATTTCTGTGAGTGTGTGGAAGTCTATGTACAAGTGCACGAATGAATCTCTTTCTGAGCCACTGTGATTGAACAATCCGTCAAATGTCATCAGAGCTCTTCTCTACAATTTGTGGTTCTGTGGTACCAGATGTTTGAGTAACGCAGTAAATTTACTTGCAGCAAACAGAGTGACAGAGTTGGGAAGCACGTTTGAGTGTGTATGCTTGTGATACAGAGAAAAACAGATAACAGACAGCAAGATTTATTGAAGGCTAAAATAGAAGTCTGAGGGGGAAAAAAAGCTCTTTAAGAAAGGAGGTAAAAATGTGTTTCCCATCAGCATCCTCAGATCCTTTATTTGATGGCCATAATAGATGGCGTCCGGTCCACTCTCCCTATTGCACGCTGTTCCCAAAACACTTTCCGACCCCTTCATTGGTCTCTGCCTCTGAAATCAGTCTGGCATCTCACGCAAAGCAGTTTTTTTTAAAAGGATGTCCGCAGGTACAATTTAAAGAAAAAAACTTCATGTCTTTCTGTGAGTTTCTAATGAGGTCAATTTTTTTTAGAATATAGTCCCCATAAAGAGTTTCTGTGCTGGTATTACACTTTACTGCACATGTAGAGACCTGAGCTGGGCTGAGTTTACTGCCCACAAAACCATAAAGGAGGAAGAAAACCATATAAAAAAGGCTGATATTGGGGTAGAGAAATTGGCAGCTAGAGAAAACATGTTAGGCATCCAATGAGTAAAGTACAGGACCAAAGTGATGCAAAGAAAAAAATAAAAAAACACTGCTAGTTGGAGATTTACTCATGGAAGTTGTATCAAAAATATTTTTCAATCTGGGAACTTGAGTTACACTCGGCACTGAGCAGTTTCTGATACGGTTTGATTTGAACCAAACCTGGTGCTGACACAGTAGATTTTTGTCTTCCTTCCTCCCTTTCGTTTATCGGTCACCTTCTCGTGCCCCACAGGCTCTAATCGCTCCCTTAAGCTAAATGTTACTCAGCTCTGGGATCAAATGTGGTCAGGCAACGGCTAAAACCCACTCTACCACCCCTCCCTCTCTCTGTGAATGGTCACTTTCCTAAGTTGATCTCTCCTTCTAGCACACCCATGCCTTTATCATACCTTCCCTCCCTCTCTAGGTTACAGACAGTGAACGCTGTCCGTGATGACCACCCCTGAACATTTGTCCTGTTAAAAATTGGATTAGTTAAAGATTTAGGGAAGGTAATCTTAGCCAGGTAAACTAGGCCAGTGCCCAGCTAGAGTGGCACCATCACTTTACCCAAGTTGTTTTACCAAAGGTCCAGATTGGCCTGGCAGGAGTATCAGCTAGTGGCTCCTGTGACATTAATCCAACACTGGCTGCAGTTTGGAGAGGTCACGTGTTTGGAGCTTATCAGCCTTTGACCTGGAGTCTTCAGCAGACAGGAAGAAGGTGCTCAGAGTGTATCCAGGAAAAACAGATACACAGGGAATTTGGTGGATGTAGGAAAAAGTATATCCCCATTTAGGAAAATCAGTGGAAGCATGCATTGATGTTGCCTATAAATCTGTGAAACAACCTGGGAAATCAAAGTTAACTGTTACCCCTTTTCATTTTTGTTTAAAATGATTCATATCCATCCATAGAACAACCATAATAAACTGTAACTAACAATTATTTTTATTATAAGATAGTTCATCAATAATTTTAAAGATTAATTAATGAATTATTTTTGACCATATTGTATAAAAAGTGACAAAATCAAGGTCTTCAAATTGCATTCACCTCCAAAATTGGATAAAAATGAAATCCAAAGAGAAGATGTCAAAACTCACATTAAAGAGGCTGAAAGCAAATGTTTAGCATTTAATCAAATGAATATTGCCATTTATTATAGTTCGGCTAATTTTACTAAAAAGTTTAACTGTAGAAAAGTGCTGTTGACTTGAGAGAGAATAATGGAAAGTGCTTGTATTGAAATCAACATTAATCATATGAGTCAGACTTAGAAAGTACACAAAATACTATTTAAAGTTCTTGCTGCTCTCTGAATTTACGCTTCAAGTTCAGTCTCTAAACAAACTCTTGTTAACTTGAACTTCTCTGGCAAAAACATTCCCAGCATCAATCAGCCTGACACATTTCTGTGCACCTGAACGCTCCTTTTTTAGTCTTTGGTCTGGTGTGTAACTCACATCTGTCTCTCTCTTTTCTCCCTGTCTGTTCTCTTAGTCAGCCTTAAGTGAACTGAATGAAAACACAGAAGCCCCCTTACCCAGGAACCATTGGAGGACTGAGTGGATTAAAAGAAGGCAGAGAGCAAGTGAGTGACTGAGAGAGGCGGGGAAGACAGAAGGGATTAGCAGCTAATCCAGTGCACGGACAATCCTGGAGGAGCCTTATCTTTCCTTCAGGATGATGCAGACAAAACTGTTTCTGGATTACGGCACCTGACTTTGTTGCGCTTTTCAGAAAATCATCACACTCCTTCTTCCTTTGCTCTGACAACCTCTTAAAGCTCTGGTGTCTCGGGGTACAGAGGAACAGAGGACAAAGAACAAAAGAAGCAGGACGACAGGCCTGGTGACAGGTTGTTCCATGGACAGCACAGTGCCACACTTGGATTAACTTCTTTAGTGGGAGACGGTGCTTGGC
This sequence comes from Ctenochaetus hawaiiensis, assembly GCA_029783645.1. Lineage (NCBI taxonomy): Eukaryota > Metazoa > Chordata > Actinopteri > Acanthuriformes > Acanthuridae > Ctenochaetus > Ctenochaetus hawaiiensis. The sequence goes on along the minus strand of JAPZDY010000009.1, from coordinate 16,824,856 downwards.
GGTGGACCCCTACCGTTCTCTTTGCTTGGATGAGACTCACAAGATCCTCTCAGAAGTTGGGATCTACTAAGGACACCAGAAAAAGACAACTCTTTGCCAGTAAGCAACAGATTTAAGACACTGGTGTTCTGACATTCAGCTGTGTTTCCTGAATAACTTTCTTGAAGAGCACAGAAAAATAAATAACTACCGAAGGTTAAAAGGAGAGGGAAGTAAAAATGTAGATATTTACACTATTTAGTAAATGAAAGCATGATCATCACTGCTGATGGACAGTGTTTGCAGTGTGGGTGGGATGTTAAACTACAGCAAAAAGCACAAAGAAGTGAGTAACACCTGAAGCATAAATTCAGGTAAGCCCACTAATCTTTACCCATATGATGGTGAGAAAGGGTGCCACAGTTTGGTGGAAATGGACTTACGCTGTGACTCAATCCAATTACATTTCCTAAACAGAGTTATTTATAAATGTCATCAAGTACGCTGGTGCCACATACTGTCCAGTCTCATTTTGACTTTAAAAATATACCTATTGTCTACTTAAATGCTTTCGGGTGAGATTATCCTGTAAGTGTTGCGAGCAAAATGCAAATCTAAAAAGAGATAAAACTAAGTGAACGCAGTGCAAACATTAGGCAGTTTCTTTACTTTTGTCCCTCAGGCCAGTTGAGTTGTTAGACTGAAATAACATATTAAGGATTTAAGGGGTCCCTAAAATTTTTCAGCCTGAGACTCAAAAGAGAAATTTAGTGTCTCCCCAGTACTTGTATTTAGTAAACAGTCTCTTACTGTATTTGCAGAACTTTGTATTTCCAAACTATTTTTCACTGAACCAACTCTAAGCCAAATCTTAACCCCAATCCAACCATATAAGATGTGGTAACCCAAGAAAAAAAATTATAACTATGTTATTATCTTCTTTGTTTATTGGTCATTCGTAAATACTGCTGTTGAGCAGGAGAAATGAGCTGAGTCCTGCAAGTTACAACTGGACTTGCAGGATTAGTTGTGCATGAGAGGGGGAAAAAGAAAGAGGAGAAGCAGACTTGACATACTCTGTGTCCATACTGGCACCTCTCGGTGTAGATCCCAAAGGGAAACCATGGGCAGACAGTGTATGAATAGCTGGCTTCGGCCATGTGGAGAATGGATTATACACACATTCTCTGCCTACTGAACAACTGCATATTTGTGTTTTCTATTCTCACAGCCCCAACATTTAATTTTTTTTTCTCTCTGGTTTGACAGTGGACCCGAAATTGGAATTCAAACTGGACTGACGTGTAATCAGAGCTCAGACACTCTCATTCGAGTTAAAGGGAAATTACACAACTTTTCTGCCACAATGAGTTTGGGAAAACTGCCAGGGATTAAGGGCCTTGTGTCTGGCTCTCAGGGGAAACGACGTTTCAAGAGCGAGCTCTCTGTGGACATGATCAGCCCGCCACTGGGCGACTTCCGACACACTATGCATGTTGGCCGTGGCGGGGACGTGTTTGGCGACACTTCCTTCCTCAGCAACTACGGGGGCACCAGGGAGCCAGGAAGCCCGGACTCGGCAAACAGCTCCAAGACGACCGGGTTCTTCACACGCACCTTCCGGCACGTGCGGAAGAACTCGGTGCCACGAGGCGGCTCCCGTGACCTGTCATCCCCACCACCAGAGGTCTCACCCATCATCAAGAACGCCATCTCCCTGCCCCAGCTGAACATAGACTCCCCTAATGGCTGTTTACAGAGGATGCTGTTCCCCAGCTCCATCAGCTCAACAGATGACTCCCTCTGCACATATGGTGAGATAATATAGATAATCACTTCCACCATAGGATAGCGTTTAAGTAAAGCACCTTAGCAGCAAGATCATCTTTATTAAAAGTGAGCAGAGAAAATGGTCATAGATAAGTGAAGCAAACAGGGATCAAAGTCAAATACAATAGATCTTTAAGTAAGCTGACCGAAGGAGTTATGAACGCCACAATACCTACACAGATGCAGATTCATTCACAGTGAAACAACTCAAGAAATGTTTGTGTGTTTATGCATGTGTGTATATTTTCATTCACATCTAACACAGCAGTGCTTGTCAGAAAAGCTGCACAGTTGACTAAAAAGTCTAACAATACTCTTTAGCAAACTAATATGTTCAAGATAAAATATGAGAAATATCCACATTAAATTGTCCAAAAACTACTTTTTCCTGCTATATATTTTCCTCACCTTTGCACTAACATTATCCCAGATGTTTCCAACAATGTTTTCCAGAGAAATTCATAGTTTCATTCTACATAATAGTATGTTTCATTTTGTGGACTGTCATTTTAACTACTGGGGAAACTGACTGAACGTAATATGTATTAAAATTTCTATACATTACCTCATCTGTGAAAATTTTTATTGGTCATAGCAGAGAGATTTAACTGGCAATGGTGTTTTTTAACAATAAAAACACCATTTCACATTATCCAATGCTACTTTACATAATTAAGCCAGGTCTTTTATTTTGTTCTCATACAGAGACCTAAATTACATGATTAATTAAATTTTTTCTTTGAATAAAAATGAAAAAAGATTGCAGTTGGGAAAATATGTAGCCTAAATTTTAGAAAACAATACAAACGACATGTTTTTAGGTGTTAATATAAAATAATTTATTATGTATAAAACAGATGGGACAGATTGGATGGTAAAAATATGTAAATCTAACTTTGTGTCTGATGTGAAAATGTTCAGTTGAGCCATAAAGTTTGAATATTTTGTTAAGTTTTCATAAGGTTACATTAAAATTGTATGCAAAACACTCCTGCAGGGTCCTGCAACCTGGACAGAATAATCAGTGGCCTAGTTTTGGGCTGAAGCCGGGCAGCACCGTATTAGTCACCATTAACGTTAAAAAACACAAAACACCCAGTCTGAAGGTGTCAAGCTGGTCATGACGTTTGCAGTTCTCACTGTTCACTCTGCAGCAAATCAAACAGAATGTAATAAGGTGGTGGGCATACTTAGTGTGAACGGGACTATAAATGCCATTGAACACACACTCAGCATCGTATTCACATTCCTCCAAGACAACCTGCAAACAAGTGGCTCTCCCTGAGTCATCTGAAATCACCTAGGCAACACCTGTACACAGTCAGGTCCATAGACACAAACACACACAGCTGGTTTATTTGAAAGAGAAATACTTAGTGGGCTCTTCCTGATTTCTCTGTCTGTATGTGTCACTGCCTGAATGCAGAACATGAACACACGATTCATTACATCTGCTAACCAATCAGAGCTCATCAGGCAGCCGTGTGCAGAGCCCAGACTGGAAATCCCCTTTGCCTCTCCGGATTCCTTACCCAGTGCATAAGATATTTGCCTAAATGGAGTTTTGTGTAGTCAGTGAGCTAAAGATGACGGGAGCCTTTGGTCATCTGTGTTTCTCTCTGTTTGTGGTCTATGGTATTGTTTCCGTTAATCTTTTTACATTTTCTCTGCTGTTCTTTACATGAGTTTACTGCAAATTTTGTCCTTATTCGTTGATTTACCAATTTCTTGAAAATAAAGACAAGTCAAATAGCTGCCCAAAATTGATGCCAACATTTCAAACCTAGGATAGCAATAAAGTAGTAAATAGAAAATAAAACACAACTCCTCAAGATCTCCTCTGCTAAAAAATTAGCTTTTTACGTGTTTCCTGAAATGTCAGATCTTAAATTTTAATTACTTTTGTGTCGGAGAGATGTTTGTTTTTTTCATAAAGGGAAGGACATCAATGCACTTAGATAAAATCAGATATTTAAACTTATCCTGAGCAAGATAGATGGATTAGGATTTTACAAAACAGAAAATCAATCACAGGGAAGGAAACCTGAAATGTTCAGTGCAGAGCAAGAGAGGGAGAGTTTGCATGAGCACAGCCACACAGTGTGAGCCACTGCCAGTTACAAGCTAACAGAGCAACAAACAACATAAACAAATAAAAGATGTGATTCACATCTAATTATGCTGACTGCTGATTTTAATGTACAGCAGGCTCCTAACCTGTATCTGTTTCAATATCTGTATCTGTATCTACATTTCATGTCTTTTTATGTAGACTATTTTGAAAATGAAGTCCATTTAAGGGACAGAAAACTAAATCTGCCCCTGCAGGGAATTTCAGGAGTGAGATACTGAGTTGTTACATACTGCCTCCTTGTGGTGAAACAACTTCATCGCCAGAATTAACTAGCTGTTTAAAAGCTCATTTCTTAGGCTTTAAGGCCTAATATTGTTTCCTTCTTCACAAAGAGAAAAAAGCACTAACAGTCTTCACCATTGGATTTCAAGCTTAGTTAAAAGTGTAGAAGTTTCTAAAATAGGATTTAAATGTGAACATCAATAAAACATAATATTAATTATGTTTTTGGTTTCCTTTCTAAAGTATTTTTGTAGGGTTTTACTTTGTAATGACTTTTCAAAATGAAAAATATTAAGTCATGTAAAAATGACTATACTGCAAATCCTGCACATACCTATGAATTATTTTTTAACATACCCACAGATGTTATTTTTGTCAGATTTCATGCTGTCATCAACAAAGTTCAAAATAATAAAAGTCTATGAGATGCTTTATATTTTTATGTTATTAGTTGAAGAACATTTTCTTCATCTGTCTGTTTGCAGGTTTACAGTCTGGATTTGTCACTCTGCCTCGCCTCTCTCGCCTTGACAGACAGTTCCAAGATGGAGATGTCTGTAAAGGGTCTCTACTAGACAACGGTAGTGTCACACTGTCACGCTCAGACTCCCTCACTTCATTCACCGTAGACCTCGGTCCTTCCCTTATGACTGAGGTACTGAGTGTGTTTGACAACACCAGCTGCCTTCAGATATCTAATCCCAGCCAAGCAGCAGGTGAGGAGGAGGAAGGAGAAGATGAGGAAGACAGCTCTCTCACAGAGACGCCTGTGCAGAGTCCTGCAGAGACTTCGCCCAACTCGTCCACTGGCAGAGGGTCAGTCTGCAGAAACATGAACAACAGAGGGCGCTCCTGCAGCTCTAACTTGACAGAGCAGGAGGAGGAGGGGAGGAGGTCTGTGAGGACACCAGATGTCTTTACTGGGGCTCCTCAGAGAGCAGAGCCTGCAATGGAGGCAGAGAGGTTCCAGAGGGCAACAGACGTGCTGTCTCGTCATTATGGTGGAGGGTCTTTCACAAAGGGGACGAGGATGCACAGTAACACCACCTCTCCTGCTCTTTCCCACAGCTGCAAAACACCATATGCCTTTTCTGAAGAGGAGGAAGAGATCAAAGTCTAGATGTGGAATGTTTTTATGAAAGACATCATAAACTTTATTGATCCTGTAAAACCATAAAAACTTTCCAGTGACCTGGTCAGAGAGACTGAACACGGTTCAATAATTTATATTTACTCTACAAACTCCATCTTCCTCTTTTCACATGCATCTGTGGGGAGATGTGACTGTTGAACTGACAGATCCGGATGTGTCTTCAGTTTC
>JAPZDY010000009.1:16802710-16815357 GCA_029783645.1 Ctenochaetus hawaiiensis | reverse complement strand
ACACCAAGATATTTGTATGTCTGAACAATCTCAATCTGTTCACCATTGATGGTCACAGGGCAAACCTCCTCTTTCTTAGCCTAACTTTAGCAAAGGTGACCGAAAGTTAGACCAGACAATCAATCAATCAATCAATAGGTTTATTTCAGACAAAGCAGGAAGCAGTAAATTCAATTTAAAGGGTTAAGGAGATAGTTTTTTCTAAAGAACCGGCCTCTCTGAATTAACGTGTTAGGAGCTGAAATATTTTTGTAAAAAAAATTTCAGGAATTCAGAAAAAACAGACCCTTTTTTAAGTAAATGCAAGAGCCTATCCAAAGACCTTCGATGTTTTTTTTATCTATGCTGACCTCCAGTGGTAAGAGTGAAGAACTGCAACAACTGTTTAAGATGGACAGGACTGATAGAGGTTACATTTAGTGGGCTACATCCGGCACCAATGACTCAGATAACATTAACATTAGCCAAGTCCACAGGTCAGTGAAATATAGCACTCGGTCTAAACCTTCTTCATCACTTGACACCCATCTCGGTTGTAGTAAATTTCCCTCTGCTAATAGACTGCGGACAAAAAGATGCCAAACATTTATTTTATACTGTAACTGTTGTCTCTGTTGTCTCATCTTGCCCTTCGTGTCGGTAGGACAATAGTCTGTTATTTTAAGCTAACAATATTTTTGCAAGGTGAACATTGACTAGAGAAAATAACATTTTTGTTTGCTCAAATGTGGTGCTTTTATTTTTTAAAGCAGATACCGGAAGCCGTTGCACGCTGTCGTATATGCATTGACGCTAGCTTTATTAATTTTGCAGTAGCATTTTGCAGTACGATACGTTGACCGCTTGGCGGCGGTCAAGATACTTGAGCGTAAATAACAAGTCAACTTTCCACCGGACTTCAGTTGGAGACCTAAACTGAGCTCGTATTGTGGAACTGCAGTACATTAAACTCGAAAAATCAGCGTCTGTGACAAAAGACGGAAAGCATTAAGGCATATATAGGCGAACGTAGCTATTTGCAATAGTTTTAACCATGCTAAGGCTGCTCAGTGTGAACATATGGTAATCAATACGTTAATAGTTACTCTCTGAAGGTGGCGTTACAGAGGCTACATGGGCTATCAAGGCTGATAACAAAATGAATATCAATAAATATAGAAAGTAACAACATCTGTAGTATTATCACTGAAGAATTCTAACGTGGTATCAAATTTTGACTGTCAGAGAGCAATTCAACTGATGTTCGTTCGTCTCAACAACAGCTTCCGCTGTGTTGCCGGAAGTGACCAAAAGTAAACAGAGGAGCTGTCATTGGATTCAGAAATCCAGATAATTGATACCAGAGGGAGCTTTTTGTGAAAATATATTTGTACATCGCAAGACACTTTAATAAGAGACTGGTCCATATTCTAAAAAAGGTAAATAGTTCGCGGTGTATTAAAGTCTTTAATAAGCTAAATCTGCTATTCCATCTGTCAGTAGCCTCCAGTAACGTTAGCTAGCAGCTGTAAGGCTGCGATAGCAAACCATTTCCTTGCATTTAGCCTCACTTAATTTTTAAAGATCAGCAGTGTTTTTTTGTCGAATAGCTCGATATATCTAGATTAAATGTTGTACTTCCTATCATATAACTGACTAATACCAGGTAGTTAGCTTATACTGCAAGTTACCAGCTGCCTGTCCACCTACTGCAGCACGTAGCGTCTCCTCTCTGTCCGCAGAGCTCTGATATCAATGGGATCGGGCAAGCAAAATTGCAGAGCTCGTTAGTTCAGTTTTGACAAAAAAAGACCTGCTTTATTATGAGCACAATCTAAATGGGCGGACTCAGTATTTAACGCCAGAATGACTTAATTAACTTTAGGTTAACTTTAAATTCATTTAATGGTCCTAATGAGAGAGAGGCTGAAAAGGGGGGGGGGGAGGCAAGTGACTTAATTTCTGTCTTTATATTTCAGTCTGCGGGTACAGTAACACAGTAATTAATGTTATGAGTTTCTTATATTTATTCACAGATTTTACAGGGACAGGAGTGACACTGTCCTGCAATGTTCACAGACATGGATTATGAATTGGAGGAGGACAAACTGTGAGTTTTGTGTCAAATATTATATCAGTTTTTAAGTCTTCTTTTTGTACATGAAGTTACATACACTGACAGATCATATGATGGGAAACTGAACTAAGAGCGTTAAGATATAATGGTATATTTCTTGGAATAATCAATAAAACAAGGTCAGTTAATTCTGCAAATTTCAGTGTATTGTACTTTCTGTAAAATAGGGGGATACCAACAGTACCTGGTACTGTGTGTCTGAAGAAAGATGGTAATAATCTCATTGGGATCAGCATTGGTGGAGGTGCACAATACTGTCCTTGTCTCTACATTGTCCAGGTCAGTAAAGAACACTTAAATATAATGGCCTTTTTAAATCTATCATGGAACATTTGTATTAAGTATTTATTGCAAAACATATATAATCTCTTAGTTTTATGTCATTGTTGAGCAAGAACTTTTACAGTGGCCTTAAAGCTGACTTTGATCAAATCAGGGGGAACATATTTACACTCTGTGTCATTAGTACCTTGTTAATGTGGCTACTGGTGTCTCACAGGTCTTTGATAACACCCCAGCAGCTTTGGATGGGACACTGGCGGCAGGCGATGAAATCACAGGTGTGAATGGAAAACCAGTCAAGGGAAAGACTAAAGTTGAAGTGGCCAAGATGATTCAAGCTGTTCAGGTACATAAATACTGGGAATGATATCACAACTATGAGTCATTAACAGTCCTGAACAACATCAAGATATGCTTAGATAGCTTATTTTTGATCCCCTCAACTTTCTGTGGATACTCAGTTAAGATTTCAAACAACCTCTTGCAGTCATCTCTGTTTGTGAACAGTGTAGTTGATCATTAAAACAGGAAATAAAACCCAGTCACCTCCCAAATGCAGGTCAGTTTCAGGAACACTGTGTTTGAATTAATTAAAATAAGAAATTAAGCACATATGTAAATGAACAGGAACACACACATTTTAGTGTCCTACCTCAGCTGAAGATATTTCAGAGAATAGTGAATAGTCCAACAGTTAAGTAATTTCAGGTGCAAACCTGCCAGCAGATTGTGGATAAGAGGAACTGTGCTGGCGTGTTCAGCTGTGCTAAAGAGGTCAGCACAATGATCTGTAGCATTTAGCATAACGTCACCAACCCAGAGTGGCCGTGTTGTTATTGGCATCCATTGTTCACACCAAAAATTCCATGACTTCCTGTATGATGGACTACAGACAGGGATCAGCGTGGGACTTAAAGGATTAGATTGTGTTTTTGTTCATTCAGTGCAAAACTGCATGTGAATTTCACCATCTGCAACATGAAGCTGGAAAGATTGTGTAATCTGGATTTTAGCATGTAATAGAGGAGCATATTCTCTAATTGTAAACTTTAAAATTTTATCAGCTTTACTTAATAAAATATATATTTTTATCCAAACATCTTTCTTCTTTTAAATCTAACCAGATCTTTTTATGTTAATTCAGCTGTGTGTCACTTTGGGTTTTCTCAGGGAGAAGCAACAATCCACTACAACAAACTGCAGGCAGACCCAAAGCAGGGGAAGTCTCTGGATATAGGTATCCCATTCAAACACAGATCCTCACTATTAAATCTGATTAATTTGATTTTGTTTTTTTATTACACTATATTTATTGTAATGTTATGAGTTACGTTCTTCCATTATCACATCACATCACATCACATCACATCACTGTGGATGCCATAAACATGCATTTTGTGTGTTTTAGTGCTGAAAAAAGTCAAACATCGGCTGGTGGAGAATATGAGCTCGGGCACAGCAGATGCTCTTGGACTCAGCAGAGCTATTCTGTGCAATGGTGAGATTATCATGATTTATTTGTTGTTTACATAGGTACATATAAGCTCTGCTCATGTGGATTCATTTCACTTTGCAGATGGACTTGTCAAAAGACTGGAGGAGCTGGAGAAAACAGCAGAGCTCTACAAAGGTAAAAGAAAATCTATTTACAAAACTTGCCTACAGTAAACTTAAGTCTTGTAGTTATTGTAATAAATCAGAATGTGCGATCGCCTGTGTTTGTGCAGCAGTAAACACAAAAACTAGGTTATTTTGTCAGACAGACAGGATGCTCTGGGTTGCTCTTGGTTCAGTCAAGTGTCTAATTTCCTTGTTTGCTTGCAGGCCTGATGGAGCACACAAAGAGGCTGCTGCGAGCTTTCTTTGAGCTCTCTCAGACTCACAGAGGTGAGTTACTGTATGCAATCTCAAACAAAGTGTAGCTATTTTGTTTGGCAATAATTAGCAAAGAAGAGAAGCAACACAGATCATCATCATGTATCTGAATGAATTTCAGTTTCAGTGTCTAATTTATCTGTGTGATGTTCAAAAATGTGCTCTTTCAGCGTTTGGGGATGTTTTTTCTGTCATCGGGGTGCGAGAGCCTCAGGCTGCAGCCAGCGAGGCTTTTGTCAAGTTTGCAGATGCTCATCGCAACATTGAGAAATATGGAATCCAGCTGCTAAAGACCATCAAACCTGTGAGCACAGATTCAAGTTTGGCTCCGAGCACTTGACACCACTCAGCCATCTTAAAATGATTTTAAAAATAAATGGAGATGTTATTGTAGCACACTTTAAAGACTTGTAGGGCACTTACTGAAAATATTTTTTACTTTTTATGCTGCTATCAACCTCTTGTTATTTTATTTCATTATAATATTCTGATGATTTTCGGTTCAGTTATATTTTATCAGACATCATGAATAGAAGTACACAGATATTTGTGTGTTTTTCCAGAGTTACACTCAGCTCTGCTCTGTTGTTTGTCATATATGAATCTAATGATGTGACCGTCTGGTGTCTCTGACTTCATATCAAACATCTGACGAACCACATCTTGTCGTGCAGATGCTCCACGATCTGAACACATATCTTCACAAGGCCATACCAGACACAAAGCTCACCATCCGCAAGTACCTGGATGTGAAGTTTGAATATCTGGTAAGGCAGCAGCACTCTGTGCCTTTTACTTTTAGACTACTTCCACACTCTTACATTTCGATTTTAAAATGCAGAACATTTGCCAAGTTTACTAAGCTGCTGATTTTGTTTTTAGCTTGAAAGGTCAAGGGTTGCTTTGTAGTGTGGATGGGCGTAAACTAAGACTTTTTGAGATTATAAAATTCCCAAGTTAGCGTACTGAATGGTTGTTATCAGTCACATGTCCTTCCCTGATTCATCACACACATATATAATGATCCATTTTCAGAAAAAAACAAACAGTCTGAATATCTCTATGAACCTTGATTACCAGCAATCAATCCAACATGGATAACAACATTGTTGCTAATCTTTTTGTCTTTGCTAACAGTTTAGCATAGAAATCTCTGGTCTTAGTTCCACTGTTGCTGCTTTTCTTCAGTAGTCTTTTTTCCAACAGAGCAATCAACCCTCTGCTTCCTTTTGCATGGCACCTGCTTACCCAGTGTGTGTGTCAGGTCATGTTTTCCAGAGCATAAGCCTGGACGGAGATCATCTGAAACTGTGCTAAAGATCTTGTCTTCATGGAGATGATTTAAGTTTTTAAATGTAAAAGCAGAGGTGTGGATGTTTCCTTAGTCTGGTGTTTATCCATCAGTTGCAAATCAGTTTCACAATTTCACTGTAAATCAGCAGAAAAACTGTATGAATTTCTCATGTGTGTTTCAGTCGTACTGCCTGAAGGTGAAGGAGATGGATGATGAAGAATACAGCAGCATTGTGAGTTTTCATTTTAATTCTATTATGAGCAATAAAATCAGTGTGATACAAATGAGACTCACAGGTTGCCAAGAGAAAAATATGATGCTTTTAAAACCACTCAAAGGATTCGTGTACTCATATCATCCAAAGCAGTGATTCATGTGTTTCTTCCATCAGGCCATGGGGGAGCCCCTGTATCGAGTCAGCACAGGCAACTATGAGTACCGCTTGGTGCTGCGGTGTCGGCAGGAGGCTCGAGCCCGCTTCGCCAAAATGAGGAAGGACGTTCTGGAGAAGATAGAGCTGCTGGATCAGAAACATGGTCTGTGTTAGCTGTTGTTGTTTTCTCCAGGCACCTGCTTTATCAGGTGTAAACTGAGGCTGGTGATTCAGCTTCTTATCTGATCAGTTTCTCTCTATCTGTCACAAACAACTGACTCCAAACAACCAGCCATGCCAGGATGTATCACATTACAGGTGGAAACACATCTGATAGTTAAAACAGCATGTGAGAGAGAAATGGCTGTGTGTGTATAATGAGACACATGAGACACAAAAGAAAGAGAGGTTGTTAGGAGTTATTCAGCTGTTTTTATTAGAAATGTTTAAAAACTAAAGAAATGCTGTGATTTTTTTCATGTGAAGTATATTTTAACATTGTAAGTTTTCATTTTGTATGAGTGAATGTCAACATATTAAGTTCTTACCTAGTTTTGGTGAAGATTATCATAGTATGATGTTCCATGTTGTCACACAGCTTGAAAGGCCACAATGCTTAGAATAAAATAGTTCATTTTCAGGAGTTAGTCAGTAAAAATGCATTAAAAATACACAGAAGCATACAAAGATATATGGAGCAGGAAAACTAAAAAAAGGAATACAAAAAATAATTATTTTCTCTGTCGTCTTCTTCATCAACAGTGCAGGACATTGTGTTCCAGCTGCAGCGCTTCGTCTCGGGCATGTCACATTACTATGACGAGTGCTACGCCGTCCTGAAGGAGGCAGACGTCTTCCCCATCGAAGTGGATCTCTCCCGCACCATGATCAACTACAGCAGCCAGTCGCTCTCCTCCTACGCTGGAGATGAGGAGGAGGAAGAGGAGGATGAGGAGGGAGGAGGAGGGAGAGAGGGAGGAGGAAGCAGCGCAGGCAGACAAGCTGAGAACGGCGCTGAGAAACTGATCGATGATGAGTGAGTGAGTGAGTGAGTGAGTGAGTGAGTGAGTGAGTGAGTGCTCATGTAGTGATGAAGTTCACCCCTCTAACACAACTGCTCTTCACTTGCATTTAGTGTCAGTCACCAGGCAGTGATCTTTGCAGTGGTAAACAGCAGTAAGAATGAAATACGCTTTCATCACATCAGTGATACACTGCTGAAATTGCTGCTATGATGCCGTATTGCTCCGTTTTGGTGGCGTTTCTTTCTTGGGATGCTCTAAAATAATCCATTGCTTTATTGTTATTTCACCATAAAAAATATTTTACTGTAAACTTCCATTAAAAAAAAAAGATGACTTCCTGCTTTTTGATGTGACTGTCTACATATCACACTTGATTATGTCATCGCTTGGTGACTGTAAGACGGGCACCGAACAGAGCGCAACTTTATTTGAATCTGACTGTCGTGGAGGGGTTTAGTGTTTCACAGTAGGGTTTATATGCATATGAGGTGTGCCTTCTTCTCTTTTAATGAAGTGTAATGGGTCTGGCTACCTGTCAGTATGTGTGTTATGCATTGATTATGACATATCTCAAAAAACTATTTTTATGTTATTTTTTTCTTTGTTACAAACTTGTCATATTTTAGATGGATTCATTTAGCTACATAAACTGTCATTTTGTGGTTAATTTTAAGTGTCACTACAGGGAGACAAAATGTGAACATGTTGAGGATGATGATGGAAATGTAACTGTTGCACTCCTTTGTCCTGTTTTTTTCTTTCTCTAATCACATTTGTTACAAAACAGAAAGCTTGTATTTTTTCACGCAAAATCTTCACTACCACTGTCCTTTTTTTAGATTATTTAATCTGATTTGCACACTTTGAGTTAAAATCTGTTATTGTTTTCTTGAAACACTCACCTGCATTGCTCACTTTTCCTCTGCAGCATGTGTTTATATTCCAGCAGTCTTGTTTCTGTCTCATAGACAAATGTAATGGAGTACACACAGCCTCCCAGAGCTTTACCACTGTGTGGAGACAGATTGGAAAAGACAAATACTTTGTGAATGTGTAAGTGCAAAAAGGGAAGTGTGTAAAAACTTTGCTGTTGTCATCTCTCTTGTCATTCCCACTTTATTTATTCTTTTTGACAAAACATATTTAAGAGGTTTAATGAGAAAGTTTGATTCTATATCATAGTGAATATAATTAACTACTTGTGTGACTCTTTGTTGTCTGTCATTTCTTTGGTCTTTAGAGGGATTTGATGATTTTGTTTATTTTCATGATTTACTGTTGCAAACAGTCACTAGGTGGCAGCATCACATCAGATCAAGCTTCTGCGGTCTGCAAAGAGTTAAACTTTTTTGTTCGTCTGTTTTCTCTTTCTCAGTAACTGGAATAAATGAATCAGAAGGATCTTTAGTTACTGTATGTTATTTTCTTTTACATCCGTTCGTAGACATTTACAGCAACTTGGAAATTATTATTTAAATGGTTCTTATTCAGATGACATGACCACTATTGGTTTTGGGTTTTTTTCCCCATAAATTCAATAATAAAGTGTTTGACCTAGAAGGATGAGGTTAATTGTAATTTTTCCTCTAACGTTTTATTAGAAAAAGATTTTAATCCTTGCAAGAAAAAAAAAAAATCTGTCAATTTCTGTCTGTGTATCGTTTAAAGAAGTGCGCCTTTGGGTTGTCCGATGACTAAAAAGTAAAAATAAAGAAATGAAAGGTAGCCCACTGCGTAAACCATAAATAATAGTATAAATCACGCCATACAATGTGATAAATGTGATAATAAAATCAAAAGTGATGCCATTATTGCCTCGTGAAGCCCCAGTGGCCTAATGGATAAGGCACTGGCCTCCTAAGCCAGGGATTGTGGGTTCGAGTCCCATCTGGGGTGATCACTTTTGCGTGGCATGTTATTTCTTACCAATTTGACAGCTGTTCATTTTAAGTAAAATGGATTCTTGGTCTGTCTCTCTCTTCCCCAAAGAGCGACTGTACTCCGCGTTGTTCCTTTTCCTCTGGGCCGCAGCCAATCAGGAAACGCTCCGCTCTGTTTTCTCAGGTTCCCTCGGACTTTCCCTCCGCCACATGACAACTGATTTCCTCTTCGCGTAAACCACTACGGTGCGATCCGTGGGTCTTTTCTGCAGTTGAATGAGCTTTTAATCGCGTCAACATAGCAATGGATTTGGCGGAGAGGATGTTTGTCCTTCTCTTGTTTACTGTGATCGCGACTTTCGCCTCTGCTGACAGTAAGTAGGCCAAATTCATGTGAAATCACGGCTGGTTGTGAAATCATCGAATGGCTTTACTTTTTAGGATTTAACAAAGAGAGGTTTCCCTTAAGCATACGCTCTGCTTTGTTTTCTTGTTTTTCACTCACACTCTTTGGCAGCTGGTGTGTTTCAAAGTGTGTCAGAGACGGCAGCTTGCATGTTTTGCTTTTTGCATGTACTGTAGGTCGGATAATCCCCAACCTCAGGAGGACTGCTGCCCCTAAACTTACTCAGTTTTGTCTTGTATTTGGTTTATATCCACAGAGACATGTTTAAATAAGCCACTATAAAAGATATACACATTAGTACAAGAAAAATGAGTAGAAATAAAGACATACACAGGTAAGATACAAGCGTTTTTAGTGAATGAGTTATCTGGTCTTGTGAGCTCTGAGCAGATATCATCCGTCACTTAAGCTACAAAATAAAAATACAATGCATCGTATAAAAGCACCACTAGTATATGCCAGTATCATCTCTAAAAAAGGGCAAATTTAGCATTAGATGAGTGTATACAAGAATTGCCCTAATTTTATAACCTTTTACAGTCATAAGTGCACATGACTGTTGTATAGCAGATGTGGTAAAATCATTTTATTGTGTTTGTGTCCTCCCTCTGCAATGGCATCTGATGTCTTTTCCAGAAACATCAGCAGCCACTGTGTACTGGGACTCCCAGCATAAAACTGTCCTGCTGAAGGAGGGCGTTCTGGAGACAAATGGGGATGCATATGGGTATTTGAATGATACTCTGTCCAGTACAGGCTGGAGTGTGTTAGAGATCCGTGCTGGTTACGGAAAAACCCCTGAAACTGATGAGATCACTTTCTTTCTGGCCGGTTACCTCGAAGGCTTCCTCACTGCTCAGTAAGTGTCAGGAATGTGCTGCCATGCCTACTGTTTCACCAGTATTCTATTTAGTGCAATCAAACATCTGATAATCAAATAAAAGCAAATGCTAATTATAATGAAAACTGGTCGGTCAAAATGTTGATCCCTGATCAGTGCAATGCTGAGCTGAATCTGATGAGTGTGATGAGAAGTTCAATAAGACACTTTGATCTTTGACCTTTGACGCCTTCTTTGACAACCGAGAAATGATTGACACCCACCAGCCTCCATCATGACGTGCAAGGAAAATGAAAAATTGTATAGGATGAAAGAAAGCATTTAAATGAACAAAAGTTTAATACTGTATTTTGGGTTTTTTTTGATCACATTGATTATACTCGCAGGCAGATGATGGACCACTACACCAACATGTACCCGCAGCTGATCCAAGATCCGAAAACCCTGGGCCCGGTTCAGAGTTTCATGGCGTGAGTCTGTTCTCTTTTCCTTTTAGTAATGAAAACCACAGCAGCAGCCCCGCAGACACATACAGTGCACAAACTGAATCACACATCAGTGTCATCATCTTTCATATCCTCTTCTCAGAGTTTTTCAGTTAAGCTCATACTGCGCCCAGCTCAGGGTACATTGTGGCCACAGATTTTAGCACTCTCTGTAATGGATTTCAACTTAATGCAGCTCACTCCTGACAAGAGAGACTGAGTAGAGAAAATAGATTTAATAAAGCATCATGATGGCATGAATAAATGCATAATTTGTGCATTTTGTCTCTGGAGAGGTTTGTTGAGGTCATATTTTCGATCGATAACTTAGGATTCTTTATGGACATAATAAATATGTGAAAGGTTTAGAGTGGCCCATTTGGAGTGTATTTCTCTCCATACATGATTCATCAGTTTACATCCATTTCATTAACATGTTTTATCTGTTGGAATGCATGTCTATTGAGCTTGTGATCACGAGCTCACTGTTAGGCCCTTTACTTTTACAGCTGAGATGACAACAAAAACTGTGAATACAGTCTTAGTGTAGTGCTTACTTACTGCAACTTGCCCAAGTCCAAGTGGGCCATCACTTAAATGTAAAATTGCCATAAACTGGCAAAAGGCTAAAACTGTCAGAAACCAGAAAAATGAGGTAGTGACACTGGTAAGTCCCTAAGACAGAAGTAAATAACAAATGTCACTCTTGTGCTTGTAGGAAGCAGGACGCATGGACCAGAGAGCAGGTGAAACTGAACAAGAGCTCTGATCCTCTGTGGAAACACACAGGCTTCATCGTGGCCCAGATGGACGGGCTACAAGCAGGAGTCGCAGACTGGGCCAAGAAAAAAGGGAAGAAGGTATAATGGCTATAAAACAGCATTTTTGCATTCTAATTGGAGCATAAACGCTCTTTACTTGTACAACAGCACAACAGAACACACCAGATGAGTAGAAAAAGAAAAAGATACCACAGAACAATTAAAGAGCCAATATGTAAAATGCAAAAAAAAAACAGAATAAATTACTGCAACTGATCAAAATCAGGTTTGAAGTGTAAAAGTGTTTGTGAAGATAAATTGTGTCCTGTTTCAAAAATCTTGAAAAAGGAAACTAGGAATTCTACTTTGGGATGTTCACCTCATCTGACTGGTGCATCGCTTTAAATACTGCTTCTTATTTAGAATGAGGAACGTCCATTAGGGACTAAACATGTGATGATAAATCACACTCTGTCACACTGAATCTAAAGGTACATGTCATTTAATGCTGTATGTACAGTTTACCTGGTAGGTCCAAAGCTGATACAGATTTCAATCAGGTTAGTTTGTGATCTACTTTGATTGCAGGACATCACCACAGAAGATGCCAGTATTTTCCCTCCGTAAAGTAAATTTAAAAACATTGTTTTACTTACTTTTAGCACCAGTTACATAATTTAAATTTGCTATCAATGGTCACTGTCTCAGTGATTTGAAGCAAATAAGTTGCTTTGTAGGATTTATTTTATGATTGGTGGCTTTGGTTCTAACTATGGAAGCATCAGTGCCCTTCTTTTTCACTCCCTTGTTAACAGCTGTTTATCCGCTGTCCTTCCCGTAGCCACTGACCCTGTTTGACATCCAGTTCCTGAATGCGGTGGGAGACCTGCTGGATCTGATCCCGGCCTTGATCCCCACCTCAAACCATCTGCGCAGAGACTTCAAACTTCCAGGGATGGGACACTGCTCTGCGCTCATCAAGGTCAGAGGTCAAAACACCTTCCAGTCAGGGTGTAAGACCTGTAACACACTCTGCTTGAGTAATGCACACAGCAACACAAAAGACAACTTTATAAAGAGGGTGTTTCTGCTAAGCTCCTGTGCAGGACAAACATGTTTCCCAAAACCAGTGAGCAACTAGTCATGCTAAATGTGAAGAGCATGCGACCTACAAATGAAGAATTAACTTCTGTGTCAGAAAATGCTCTGGTGCATTGGTAAAATAAATAACGTTCTTTATAAGAAGCCTTTCACCCTGTTTTTAAAGCTCTCTTTATGCGAATAGCTATGAACTGTGACTCAGTATACT
>JAPZDY010000009.1:16773034-16789270 GCA_029783645.1 Ctenochaetus hawaiiensis | reverse complement strand
CATGGGTCATAATGTTACTGGAGTGCAGGTATGACATGCCCTGTAGAAGATAAAAGCAGGGAGAAAGTGAGGAGGAAGATGGTTAAGCAGGGACTGTTGAATACAGTTGTTATTTGCTGTTTTGTCCAACTCTTCTTCAAATGTAATGTAAGCGAAATTAACTGAGAAAACGGATTGTCATCACACAAAACATAACATATAAAGCAAAGTCCATTATTAAAATTCTGCTGAATTCAAATTAATATGGCTGGGTGAATATAAATCCTTGAGGGAATATTGCAATGATATGGTAATTACTATTTTCTGTTTGGTCCTTTGTGGATAAAAACAGCTTAACACACAAACAGTAAAGTGTATAAATTTGTGACCCACAAACGCAAACTTTTGAAGAGAAAAACAAAAAAATACCTTTGCAATGTCATACATGACTGATATCTTAAACTCCATGTCCATGAAAGTTTCATCCGGGTAGGAGATCCTGTCATTCAGAATGTACTGGAGAAAAAAAAGAAGAAAAGAAGTTTATACTTTATTACTTTTACTACTTTGCCTTAATCCTTTAGCCTTTTCGGTTTATGGGCGTGTGAAAAAAAACTGTAAAACACTTAACTAGTCTCTGTCTGGTCCTGTGTGTGTGTGTGTGTGTGTGTGTGTGTGTGTGTGTGTGTGTGTGTGCGTGTGTGTGTGTGTTTGTGTGCACGCACGTGTGTGTGCACATGTTTGTTTGTGTCTGTACTACAGTCATGTAACATGAAGTAACATCAGATCAAGTTCAAAAAGCTAAAGGCTTTCAAATTTATTTCAGGGTAAAAAAAAGTACAATTGAGGATAAGAAGAAGATAAAAATCACACAATTAAAAGAGCAAAATTACAATTGTTATAACTAAAAGCAAGGTTTCTATAAATAAATTTCAATCAGTATGATTTTACCTCTCCTTAGGACATTAAGTTCTCCAAATGCATTATTTTACTGAAACAGATGTAATTCCTTGTTTCTTTATCATTTTCTTTCTTTCTTTTTATGTATGTAGATACACACAGCAATGATCATGTCTTTAATCCATCAGTTGGGTGATAAAATAATAAAGCAAAGAATAAACAAAGGCAGAACAAAGTTCATAAAGGTCCTGTCTCCTTGTGTCAAATGTTTTTAAGTTCAACAGCACTAAACCAAAAACATGGCCTCCCTGGCTAAAGTTGACACAGACTTTCAGATGTTTTGCCTGTAATAATGTCCAACATCTTCAACTGTCTTCTAAAAAAACCTTGAAGGCAGTTAAAATATTCTGATAAACAAGGAAGACTGTCAGCAGCAGGATCTGATATGCAGAGAAAGTACAGAACAGAGGGGCTGTGTGAGTGACAGTCTGCTCTTACCCTCAGAGAGCCTCGCTGGCAGAGCTCAAACACCCCAAACACACCATACTCAAACTTCACTGTGCCGTAAAACTTGGTCAGGTTGTAGTAATCAATACCCCGCAGCTGAAACATGAAGAGATGGAGGTTATGAAAATGTAAAAGGAAGAGTTGAAATTGACTGATAGGTTGGATCAAAGGGATTAAAAGAACACTGGCCAACATACTTTTCCTGTAATGATGAAAAAATGAACATATTACATAAATCCAGACATGCAAAATCTGATGAACTGGCATGTAGATACATTTCTTTTTGTGCTTACATAGTCAGAAAATACTCTTGTGGCTTTGAAAATCATTAAATGGCAGAAAGGAAGAAACAACCATCAAGAATAGCGTCCTCTATCTCTATGAAAGATTATGTTGTAGATGTCTTTTTTAGTTTAACATCAGAAAAAACTAAATGTGGAGCTAAAACAGGAAAGAAAAGTGGAGGTAGGTCCACATGTCTGTTTACTCAGGTAATAATCAGGAAGCATCAGAAAACATGGACAGAAAGGATGATTGACTGTAAATGTGCCCACAGTGAATGAAAGAGTTGAGTGGACAGCAGTCAGATAAACACAGAGATGTCTTACAGTGTTAAGTTCAATCTTCTGATCCTCAGTGAAGTCTCCATCTGTTTGCTTCAGCTCTTTCAAGATTACAGGCTGAAAAACACAGAGAGGTGAGATACTGTCAAACACAGACTGTATAAACGTTATCACCACCTTCTTTTTTTCCTCTTTTTGACTGAATACTGATTTTCAGAAGCTGAAGTGCAGGTACCTTTTTGTCATAGCAGCCTCTGTGATTGAAGAACGTGCTGTCCCTCCTCTTATCTTCATCAATCTGTTGCATACACACACATACACACACAGATGTTTGATTTCATGTCCTTATCTAACTGATTGCATTTCAAGTTTTACACATTTTTTCTGAATGCATCTGCTGATTTGTCTTTACTTGTTGGATGCTGTCTATTTTGTACTGCTGAGATTCATTACCAGCTGTAAACCCCTGACACACCACTGTACTTTATCCTCCTCACTCGGTTGGCCCTCCCTGTCCATGCACAGACTTCTTCATTGGCATAGCTTCATTTTAAAATCCATTCTTGGATTACTGCCTACCTATCCTCATACAAGTCACGTAAACAGTGTGACCACAGTTTATGCTCTCAGGTCTACATCACTTTTGCTTTCTTTTGCGACACTTGGAGAAACTCGTTGTATTGTTGCGTCTGTCTCGGACAGATCTCTTTTGAGAATGAGACTCTATTTCTCAATGAGCTTATCTGTATGAATGAAGGTTAAATTAAAGACAATAAAAAGCATCATGCAAAAGAGAGTACTGAAGTCCAGAAAAATGATGAAGAAACTATTAGGAAACTCACAATGTGGTCAGGTTCAGTCTTTTCAAAAGCAATTTCTATTACTTGTTGTTCATGAAGAAGAAAAGTTCCTATTTTATGTAATTTCATGGAACCATATCATATTTCATGTTTTTACCTCATCTGATTTAATGGAATTTGATACTAAGCTCCTCTCTTTTTGTCTTTTCTTTTCTTTTATTGCTCCTCCTCCATCAGCCCTTAGAGAGCTAAGATAAGACTTATAATCAATCAAATGTGTTGTAAAGCGATGGCATGTGTGTCAGAATGAGCATGCAACCTATTTTAAGTGTGAAAACGAGAAAGCAAACACTACACTGTGATACTGAAGGACATTACTAACCTGTTATATGTTACCTTAGTTTTTAAATTAAATTAGTCATCAACCAAGAGGATAAATTAATGTTAACATGACAGGAGGTCATACCTATATTTACAAAGACAAAAAAGTCATTATGATAGGGTTAGGGTCCTCTTTATGAGGCCTCTCATAAAGAGGAGATCATACTCATCCATGAAAAAATCTGGCAGACCTGCTCAGCCAAACTTGATGTGAGGTTATGTTTAATTGCAGGAGGGAACTGGGGCTGTATGTGCAATGTGGTTCGTCAGTTGACATGCGTAAAGCTACATTTTAAATTTTAGCATGCAAACACTTAAGATTAAGATTAAGTCCAAATAGGTTAACTCAATTGAGAAGATAAATAACAAAATATGTCAAAAAAAGTACTGTAATACTTTTAAAACACTGTGTACCTTCAAGACTGAGGCTAGAGAGGGCAGCTAGAAAAATGTAGAGGCCATTGCCTGACATGGGAAACCATTTTACAGGCAGAGTATCTGGGAAAGGGGTTTGGATCAACAGTGCAGACCTTTTGATAGGAGGCACTATCTATTAAGGACACTATCACTGCTAGGACATCCACGCTGTCGCCGGCTGGTAATTACATGTGTTAGCAAACGCTGCTGGCACAGAAGCCATCTTCATCTGTATATTGACTCATCATAAAAAAAAAAAAAAAGCTGCTGACCCTTGATCAGGAAGCAGGTAATTGATGAGGCTGTTTACCTTTAAAGAGACCTCCTTCTCATCCAGCGGACCAATCAGATGTGAGTCAATATGAGACCACTTCTTTTGCATAAGACGCTCTTTCCTGTTTTGCCTAACATTAATCACACAAACACATACATACAATTAGTAAAAATATACATCATTAGCACAGGAATATATTGCCCCTTGCTTTCAGTTTGCATCCAATCACATTAGAGCTTTATAAGGCACACTCCCCACATGGAACGATGCAGGATGAGCTGATTCTAGTTGTCTGATTCTAATTTGCTGACATGAAATCAAAGCCACCGCTTTGTTCCTAATAATTTATACTCTCATCATCATCTGTTAATCAACTGCTGCTCGTCTGAAAATCGGCTTCATTGTTGCTATGACCGATGTAATACAGCCGTCAAATGTTTCTGCTGTTTACCTGTAGAAGATGAGAGCGATGGCCGTCACCATGACAACACTGACACTCAGAACAATCAAAATGATGTCCTGTGTACCTAAGCCTGCAAGTGCACACAAACACACACACCATTGAATAAACAGCACTGACAGCCTTACCTTAAATAATAAAAAAAAAACATTAAATCACACATTATTTTTAAATAATCTCCAGACTCTGATTATGTTTTGAGTGGCCAGTTTTTCAGCCTTGCTGTAAGGACTCTTCGTGTGTTTGATTGAAATCTCAAACACTTGAAGAAACAAAAACTATACTGCATCATCATGGGTTATAGTAATATAGTGACAGAACAGACACACACTATGCTGTGTGCTGTTAACAGTCTCCAAGCCACAGTGAAGCTTTAATGTCTTTAACATCCATTCTACCTTTATACCTTTATACCTTTAGAGTGCATGTGTGTATTACCGTCTGTATTTTCTGGCACAGCTTTAGGCAGGCGGCCCCCTTTCCAGGGCAGGGCAGGGTTGTCATCTGTCACCGTGGTTTGGTTTTGCGATGTGTCAAACACTACCATAGTTTTGTACTGGAGAGAGACAAGTGCACAGTATTAAACAAATGTTTACACTGATCAAGCTCTCTGTTGTATAGACAGAAGTCTCACCGTGCCAGTTTCCGTTGATGTGTAAATGATGGATAAGTTAACATCTCTGTCACCGTACTCATCCAACATATAGTGTCCTCCCATACCTGCAAAGCAAACGTACACACACACAAAAAAAGCATATTTTTATTTCCTGGAAATGGAATAAATGGATGACGTCTTTGCTTTGGACATAAACATTCTGAAAAAGCTGAGATTACAAAAACTTGTTCTAGTCAAAAACACTTGAATCTAACCTTAAAAGTAACCTGTGAGTGGGCTTGCCATTAATAATGATAATTATCATTACCTTTGCTAAAAACAGTCCAAATCTCAATGATATTCAGTTTAAGGTGACACTATTTGAAAAGGGTTTTTTAAGACTTACATTACTCTATCAAAAGCATAACGTAGTACATGTCACGGACCCTCTTTTTTCAAAGCCAAAGGACAATGGAAGCAGTGAGATCATTCGTCACATTTCAATTCAATAAAAGTTAGATTTCCTTGTACTCCTTTACACTCAAAAGGTATGTGTATATCTATGCATAGCCCCGGCTGGATCAATCAAAAGTTTGGAATATTTACTAAAAAAAATAACTTAACTACTAAATTTCTGAAATGATTGCTAATTGAATCAATTAACTGACTTCCTGTCTCATTAGAAAAAAATTTTTTTTTTTTAAATTAACACATATACATACTGTTTACCTGTCCTTGTTTATCGTAAACATGTTTTTCCACTGAAGTAAAGCGGGTCATTTCTAGCAGGAGTGTAAAAGAACAAGCTGAACTTTGTTTTGGTTGATTGATCTGTTACTAGACCTTCACCCATGCAGGCCACACTCTCCAGAAGCGCCTAGTAATGTGTGGGTTCAATAAGCGTGTTATAAGATTTGTTTTTGCATTTGAAGTCTGCCTCCCATTGTGTTGCTAACTTTGAGCTGTCACTGATTATACTCACCATAAAAGGAGACACTTCCAAAGGGGTTGTCACTCAGGGGCACATTATAGGACTGCGTGTTATTTAGCTTACTGAGCATCCTCTCTCTGAGCACTTTGCCAAACAGCAGAGCCCCATCATGATACCCAGCCACGTAGTCATTTATCTGCCCATTAGATTAAAAAGTTTGACAAAAGGAATAAAAAGAAGTTATACAAAGGCTTTTTCCCTACATTACATCATGTGAGTATTTAAATTTCTGCTCACTGTTTCATTGTATGCTGAGATTGATCCATTGCTGTAGGTTCTCTGTGGCAGAGTGATCACCAGTACGTTCTTCATACTCTCTCTGGATGTTGTGTTCTCATAGTAGTCAGGGCTAGAGAAAAGTAAAGATGTCACTATGAACAGTGTTAATTCTTCCATTTAAACTGTCACATCTCAGGTTTTATTGTAATCTTTGGCTTTAGATTAGAAAAAAATGCTCATGGAGTTTCATGGTCACAGCGTATGGACATAGTAAAATCTAACACTTCAATAGGTTCCTCATAGGCTTACTTGTAAATGTCGAGGAGAATGAACAAGATGTCCTCATGAACCGGACCCGTCTTTTTCCTGATTAAATCAACATCAGTTGGGTTCCCACACATGATGAAAACTGAAATAAATACACCAGTTTTACTGTGACAGGAAGGGAACTCTTTTGACTGTTTTGTAAATTTAACACAACTCTTTTCAAGCAGCAACAACAATTACATTGAGGGTGGCAAAACTATGGCGGCTACCTTCCAATTAATTAATAATAAACAAGAACATGGTTGTTAGCTCAACTACAGCAGTATCTTTTCGCTAACAAAGAACAAGAAAAAGCTTTAAGAGCTAACTATATGGTAGTTCAGCTCATCACTTAGCATTGTTCTCCAATTGTAGTTTGTAAGAGCGCTTCACAACAATCACCAGAATGAGAAATTGATGAGAAACACGAGAACAAGAGAAAATCTGAGATAAAATGTATTTCACGAAAAACTGTTGCCTGGAGACTCAAAACCAGTCTGCTAATTTTAAACAAACAAGTGAGAATGGGGTTGGGGATATGATTGTTTTCCTTTTTGTTACCACAAATCTGTTAATAAAAATAATATTGAAAAAAAAATTTTAAACAGCAAATGTCAGGTAAAGCTTTAGCCTTTGATTTTTACTTGATTAATGTGACAGTGCACAGACGCTACCAACAAACAAGTTGCAAATTTGACAGCAACTTTTGGGTCACAAAGCTGCTTGATCTCAGAAGTCTTGAAACAACTGGCAAGGATTACTTTCAAAGTTTCTGCTGCCAATGAACTTTCCCTGGACAAACTGTGTGGAATTACAATGGATGGAGTTCAAGCCATGGGGAATGGGATAGAGGGTTAGGCCATTCAAAGGTGCTGTATTATCCACCTATGACGTATTTTAGCCCTGCACTCCTTTTGTTGGCACAAAAGGTCGGCCACCCCTGATCAACATCATCAACCTAGGAGAGACTGAATTTCAGTGCAAGTAAAGTATTGTAAACAATAGCAATAAACTCATTTTAAAATATTTCCATGTATAAGTTAGAACAAAGAGTGGGAAGGGCTCTAGCAACATGTTCCACCAAAATAAAAAAATGCCCTAATTTTTAAATTGGCCAAAGGGAGCTTAAGAGCCTTGCTAGCAGCTTTATGAAGCTCTAAGCACATTGTTGCCTTGAGCTACATGCTGATGCTTATGATACACCAGGTTTGGTGAACTATCAGACTCTGTGAACTGAACAGGATTTTCAGGGGTAAAGCAGGATAAAGAAGAGGATATTGCTTCCTAGACATGTAATATTTGGGTCACAGAATCTGATGAGTCACAGAATCTCAGTGAAACCCCAGCATGCTAACATGCCCATTAAAAAAATGATGACTGATCATTTTGAGCAGATGTAAGGGTTACCATATTAACACCTTCAGTTCTCTGTGTGTTGACATGTAAGTTTTTCTTAATAGTAAGTTAAAAGACAACCAAAATGATTAAATCTTTACCTGTCCATGAAGATTTTCTGTATAAAAAATCATATTGAATTAAATCATCTATAAAAAAGGGCAACCTATTTTGCATTAACGAAAAAAAAAATTAAAGTGATGGGTAATAACAGATTTTGACCGAATTTTTTAAAGAAAATTAAACACAACCTATGACTGGGGTGATTCTTTCATGGCTAAGGCAACACCTGTTTGACTTAAACATTTCTTTCTTGATGTTTTGGTACAAAATTAACAAATAAAAGCAAACATATAAAGGTACTGTTCAGTTGTGAGTATTGGACAGATAAAAGTTCTCAGTATTTGTATTTGGGGAATCTCAAGTGGTTGATAAATGCCTTTGCAAACATGCCGTACTAGCCTATTCCTCTCATATATGTTAAAGTCTGTAAAACACTTCAGAAGTTGTCATACAACCATCAGCTTGCTGCAAGAGTGTCTGTTCCCAGAGCAGAGGCAGTGGGATGCATTTAGATTTAAAGTAGAGAATACTGACACCAGGTGATCGTCTTTCAAATCACAATGGATTGAAGCAATAGTCCTTGATGGAGAAATGACATCTTAGGGAATAAAAATGTTTTTTGCAAGATGTAACTCAAAGAAGATACTCACTATTGCTTTCTCTTTTGTCACCAGTTAGGGCTTTAATCAACTCATCCTCATCACGCAGCATCTCTCTGTTAACCTGTGTGGCAAAGTTGAGAGAGGCTGCTTCCAATGAGTTGATGTACCTGTGGCAAAAAACAATAAAAAGCAAGATGTGGGACATGCTGGGGCACTAAAAGCCACAAAGTCACTTGTTTGAGCAGCAGCCTATTAAGTCTCACCAGAAGCAGTCCTCTGTTCCGTCGTTCTTGTAGACATAGACTCGGTTCCATATATCTTTAAATGGCAAGGTTTCGTTTAAGAAGTAAACGAGAACATCTGAGATCTTACGTGCTGGAGGCAGAATTCGGGTCAGTTTAGGCTTATAGTCACACGAGAGGCCAAAGCTCCCAGCAGAGATAATAGGAATGCTAAGGCTCAGGCCAATATCTTCACTAGGGCAGATAACAAGGCATAAAAGGTTAAAAAATTAGGTTAAAAATTTAGTCAGTTGTTGGTATGAAATGAAAGAGAAACAGAGTTGTACTCACTCCACTAACTGATAGGTGGCGTAAGTGCAAGAGGGTCCCAGCATGACACATCCAATATTTCCATTAGCCTATAAAAGAGTACATTACATGTAGCTTTTCTGTACCACATCTGCCAAAGTTAACATTCTATACATAATGTGGAAAAATGAAGAATAAAAATGATTTTTTGCAATGAAACTGCATATTAGACACTGACAGAAAACAATAGCTTTTACTCTTGAAGTTTCAATTAATTTACATTTTTCCTTTAAGTGACATTTTTTTTCTCCTAGTGGCCTTTGAAATTGGCTTGGGAATAATAGAACTAAATGCCATATTTACTCATTTAAAATTAAATTGAACCATGGTAACCGTCCTGTCATGGAGCTGTACACATGTAACTGTGCTATTTGAAGAGTAATCAGGTGACAATAAACTGCAAATCACATAAAACAAAAAATGAAAACCTGCTGTCTATGTCTACTGGGCTGCAAATTTCAGCATGAACACATTTGAACACACAGAAGTTCACTTGAATCTTATCATTATTACCAGTAGCTCAAAAAATTCCTAATGAAAACTTTTTCTTAGAAGTGAGAAATGAAGCCTCTTAAGTCAGAATACTCATTTATGTAAGTGGTCTTAGCAGCACTTTTTGAATCTTTCTTTGTCTCACCAACAGTATTTTAATCACAACTGTGTTAAATTATATGACTTTAATGTCTAGGCTAAAAGAAACACCCCATAAACATCCCATCTTTTGCCATCTTTTGACCCCACTCACATGCAGCTGCTTGAGAATTGCCACCCCTTCACAGGAACTGCTCCCACAGCCCTGCCGGTTATACATGCTGGTGTTGAACCAATTGAAGCTAGCCGTCAGAGTGAAGTTTAAACCTTGGGTCATGGAAAGAAGATAAGAGTTATTAATATAATAATGAACTCATTAATCTTTTTGGCATGTTGAGATTAGATTGGTTGGATTTATTGTGCACTGGTACAAAAGTAGCCTTTGATTTCCCTCACAGAGAATTTCAAAAATAGCTTTTATAGCAGCTGCAAAATAAAAATGCCAAATATAATATAGACCTTAATCAAAGAGTTTGATTAAATAATGAGATGACTGGCCACTAGTAAAATGATTACAATAAGATTAAAACTCATTATGCATTGCCACTGTAGTAATAAGTCATCGATCTCTAACCAATAATAAATGATCAAAATATGAAGTCACATGTATATTTGATTGGTATGCAACAAAATCACTTCCAAAAATGGACTTAAAGCATTTAAGAAAAAGCAAGTTATGCAAGTGAAGGTCAGCCTCCCTTACAAGCCCAAAGAATATATTTTTGATATCAATTTAATCCCTGTGTGTTCAGGAAAACTTTCAACTGAGTCAATTTTCAGCACAACATGGCTCCTCCACAGGATGCATGTCTTACAACCCCAAAACTGTCCCACATACGTGTTAAGCAAACTAGTCCCTAGTATATCCAAACAATATGTTATGATTTGTTCAGTTTAAGTGTTCAGGAGGATCACTCTCACTTCGATGAGGAGACTACATAGGAATCTTTAAAGTGTATCAAACATGTTTTTAATCCTGATGGATCTGCAGCAAGCGCAGTCACTGTGAACAGAGGTTTCTCTCCAGGGTGTGTTATTAAACCCAACCTTGATACCTTTGATACCAACCACAATGAGTCCATAATACTGAACATCAAAAGCTGCTCAGGCACTGAATCAGTGGTCAGAGCCTTAGTCTTTTTTTAGTTATTCTGCAATCCAAAATTCTGTGGATGGAAATCAAATATTCTCCAATTTCATTCAGCTGAGCAAGAGACTGCTTTATTGGCCTCAGACTAAGTAGCGTCAGTGGTTAAGGTAATGTTATTGTATGGCTGCTTGTGTCAGTATATCATCTACCTGTCCAATATATCATATACGTGTCATCAGGATAAGCATGAAACCACCTCATTTTGGAGGTAAATGAGCACTGTAAGGCTTTTGACAATATAATGGTACTGTAGTCCAGATAGTCAGCACTGTCCCTAACCCTGACCCCAACCTCCCTATCAAGATGTTGTTGAAGACAAGACACACTGACACAACTGACAGAAGTGCTTTTTTTTTCTTAAGAAAAATCTAGTAGCACCATTCCTAAAAGCTGCTGCATTGCATTTTGTATGTTGACAATTTTCACTTTCACAAAGAGCAAAGGGAAGCAAAAGGAGAAAAAAAATGTAGCCTCATTCACACAGACAACCAAAATGGTAGGCTTTAGAAGTTAGCCAGTTAGTACATGTACATCTGTGGCAAACACTTCATCACAGGTTAGTTAATGGTGTTACTTAATACACAAAATGTCTTGATTGTGCCTGAAGATCAAAGTGAAAAAAATGGCTTAATGATGATGTAACTACAATGTGAAAAAAATATGGACCTACAATAAAACACCTGTTATTAGAGTTTTGTCTCTTGAATGACGGCTGGGAGCAGAGAGTATTTAAATATTAATAATTCATGTGAATTGAGCCGACCTATGCTCTAATACTGAACCTTGTGAACCCACAGAAAGTCACATAGGTATCAAAAGGGAGATAGCAGTCTGCTTTGTCACAGCTATACTATAAGTTTATCTTAACTTTGCATTAAACTATTCAAACAGAAAAATAAGTGTCTTAATGACTGAAATAGTGACACATGGCTAAAATACATGACCTGGAGGTGTTATAATTCAGTTGTATACCAAATACTATTTCTTAAATTTTTCAACATAAAAACACTCATTATCTGTTGGCAACAAAATGACGTATGGCATATCAATCAATACGAATCACTAAGAAGTAATACAGTAGGCCTTTTCCTTATTATCACTATTATTATGCTATTAAAATTGACAAATATCTTAAAATTTGTATTAGCCCCGAGTCAACCAGAGTGGCTGCTTTCACGAAAAAATGGTTTGCAGCAAGGCTAGTAACCAGATAGTGCTGGTCCCATCCGTGCTATGACGGTTTTGCTGTTGCTGTTTATAAGCGTGTTACTCATAGTAGGCCTGTCTTTCTTTTCTCAGCTATTATGAGAGAGAGCAGCAGTGTTTGAGTAAACTGGAGGTGTGAGATCAGTGTTTGCAAGAGCAAAGCAGTAATTCAGAGAGCTATGACTTTTTTTCAAATTAATGTTTCAAAGCGCAAATAACCAGGTCCAAGCTCCACGGTGAATTGCACATGAAGCTCGTGTTTCTCTGCCTTGTATGTGTGAGGGTATATGTAGCTTAGTACCACCCTGGGCCATGGAAACCCTGATACTAATCTCCCCATGCCCCCCAAAGCGACACCTCCTCTTGCACTAAATGCCCCCCAGGAACTTTAGTAGCACTACTGTCACCACAGACATGCAGCTCTTTACCTCCATGACAGAGACAGAAAACAAAGATGAGAGAATTACACAACAATCAAACTTCTCTGTCAAGTTTTAATTGCCCAGATCTCACACTCATGCCATTATTGCGTGAGGATACACACCACTGCTCAAATGGTTTACACAAAAAAACTTCCTGAATGCAGCAAAGTGAGGAGAAAATAGGACAGTACAGGCAGAGAGCAGAATCTCAACACCAACACCAACACACATTTCTAGTGGATCATTATTATTGAGAATGTTTCATTTTGAGTCTATATACCATGTTTTATAAATATTTATCACAGTATACCTTTAATTTGAACATTTAGAGGCCTTACTGGTAAACAAAAAAGAATTTTTAGAAAAAAATGTTTATATTTCTCAAGTTGGTCATACTGGCACTATTTTATGTAATTTTTTATTTTATATTACCATTAATGAAGTACTTCAGTGTCTGCCCAACTTACGTCCCTTCTTCAAACTAAGCTAGAGGCACCCCATTACACTGGCTGTATGTCTTTAAAGTGTTCATAAATTAGGAAATGAGGAAAAATTACTCAGTACAGTGAATTTAAGAGCTTAATTATCGTAAATCTTTTTTTAAAAAAGCCAAAGTTGCCAGTGTTTTTTTAAAAAACTTTGGCAAAGTGGAAAAAGTGTTGATTCTGCCAAGTCAATTGAAATGTTCTCTTCCTCTAAAAACTTATTTTAAATATTTATTTTAACAGCAGTGATGAAGCTAAACCTCTTCTTTTTCACCAGGATTTAGAAAAACTAGTTCATACATTCATGAACAGTCATCTTGACTTTGTAGGTTTTTTTAATGGTTTCCAAGAGCTGTTATTACTCTAACACCTGTGCTGATATCCAGCCATATTATTTAATCAAAGTTTATACTTACTCAGTCCTTCAGTCAGGATTGTTTGTTCAATTCTCAATTTCAAATCTCATTCTTTTTAGTTTTTACTTAAACATTATATTAGTTCAAATTTTTAGCCATTTTTTGTTGATTGGCTGCTGTACATCAATGATTGATGGCATTTTTTTAATTTATAAGATCCATTTATGTAGGAATTTTATTTGTTTATTTATTATTTATATAGGAACTGCTGATCCATACCATGTTTTTCGTTCTCCAGCCTGTCTGCCTCAATGGCTTGCTCCACAGCCTTCTGCACAAACGGTCGGCTCCACTCATAAGTGTTGTCCTCCAGTAGCACAACATTCATGGTGTACTTATAGTTTGCTGACAAACAGTTGTCCAACATCTTGTTACCAACCACCGCCATTACCATCATTCCCAGGTAAAGTAAACTGTGTGAGCTGTACATCTTGATCCTTGAGATTTTTCTTCTTCCCTCAGAATTATGTGCCTTTTCCGGAGTTTCTACATGTCAAAACAGTTTAAAACTCTGTCCAGGTAAACAGAAGGTGAAGTTTTTCGTTAACCTGAACAAATCCTTCTCATTGGCGAGGAGTCCAAAAACAGCAGTAAAGAGGACTACGCAGAGGTCACACTGTCTTTTGAATCACTGCCCAGCATCCAGATAAGAACAGAAAATGTGCTTTTGTCTGAGAACCCAAACGTTGTAGCTCATACAAAGGAAAATGTGGATCGAGGACAAGGACAGCAGTTGTTCCTTTAGTGAAAGCCTGAGATCAATAATCCTCCTCCTTGTTACGGGCTGGTCTACCTATCCTCTGTGGGTTAATGAACAACTGTCAAAGTGACAGTCCATGCACCAGGTGGAGAGAGGGCTGGGCAGGAAAGACTCCCACACTCCATCTAGACCGACGCTTCAACTAAAAACTCACCAAGATCATAATTTTTTCTGTTTGTAAACATGAAATTTAGGCCTGCATCCACATGACATCCTCAGTTTTTTGTCATTTTGGGGATTATTCTCAACTCCATCACACTCCATTTCTGAACTGATAAAAAATTTCCATAACAGCCTGATCAAAGTGTAATAATAATAAAACACCTGTGTTTGCCATTTTGTTTGACGATAGAAGATTAATTGCCATGACGTCTAGACTGTCACAGGATGTAAAAACACAATGGAATCAATTCAACAGTTATTTTTGTTTATTTTGTTTGTCTGCTTTTACACAATCTGGTGTGCTCTGTAGACTTTTTCCTTAAAGCAGAGGCGGAGAAAGATCTCACAATGGGAGGGGCAAAGGTCACAAGTGGCCATAAAAGTGGCTTGTGTGGAGCTGATAAATATTGTCTGCTATAAAAGCAGGGTGGACTAACCCTATAAAAGTCTTAGCCAAACTGCTCATAAACCATTCTCACCTCCTTTTTGGAAAACCAGCTTTAATTCTTACAACGCAATATTACCAAAATTAAAGGTGTAAATTACAAAGAGACATGTTAAATTGTACTCTCTTGGATGTAAGACAAAAAGTTATCTACATGACTGATAAAATAAAGCCAGTGTGGAAGTGCTTAGTGAAACTGCAGTTCCTCGAATGTCCACTTGTAGTTGGCTATGAAAGTGGGTCAGTCCCTATAGAGTCTCATATTAAAATGCCAAACTTCCAGCTTTATAGCAGAAATAGGCGTTTTTATAGTCTGGCACAAAACAATGCTTTGGTCTCTATAATCAGTTTTCCTATTCGTGACAACTGTGCAGGCATGACCTTTTTAAAACTTACTCAAGTAAATTTATTTTGAGATTTAAAGGTATGCAAAACTAGGGGAATGGCCAATTTGACTGACAGCTAGCTGCTGGCTGTGTGCTTGGTGACACCTTCATTATTTTAAGTTACTAAATCAGACTCAGTGGCTGGATTTGTGTTGTCAGAGCCTTTTAAAAAAAATCATGCATATACTATACGTTTTGCACAGCACTTACAGATTATAAGTGCAAGAATTGATAAGACGTGTATGCTCCACCCAATCTTCACTATTTTGCCCATTTTTATATTAGCCAAAAGTCATTTAATTTTAACTCATAAAATGTGCTTGCTGTGTCGTTTACACTATTTACAAATTTTTTTATTTTAATCTGCTGTTTTCAATAACAACCTTTTTCTTTACACATATTCTGAGTTGTCTCAGACTACTATTTTATCACTCCTGCCACATATTTTTCAAAAAAATCTGCCATCCTTCCAAATGCTACATACAGAGAGACCAATGTGGAAAATCACAAACACGTGTCGTGTGCTGTCTCATTTCCTCCAATAAACTCGCAAGTAGCAGAAAAACCCACTACAAAATGATGCTGTGTGATTCTACCACACAGGACAAACAACATTAAACACACTTGGCCTCATTCTCACATTTCCAGTGCACTACATCGTCAGCTTCCTGACTATTCACCACCTTACAGCGTCGTAAACATCTTAAACAAACACACACATATTATGACGTTGTAATAGCATGGTTGGCTTGGGACACACAGCCATTTAGTCCCATTACAGTATCATGTTAAGAGGCGTTTCCACACACCTAGGCATTTTATCTGGCAGAGGAAATAGTAATGTGTTAAAAGGAACAAGACTCTTTTTTTTATTGTCTCATCAAAGCTGTTTAATAGCAACTAACCACTGTTAACAGATGCTGTTATTGTTAGTCTTTAAAAATGGGTTCAATTAAGCACTTTTCCCTCCACATGGAGGTAGATAAGAAGGTTGTTTTTATGGAGGCCTTTTAACTCAACTCAACTCACAGAGCTCCCAGACAGGCAGGTGAGTATGTAACCGCACAATCACGCACACACTCACATCATACACACAAATACATATAAACACATGAAAGAAGAGGATTGTATGGAAAGATTAATATTTCTTGAAAGAATATCTTGTCTGATA
>JAPZDY010000009.1:16751358-16769101 GCA_029783645.1 Ctenochaetus hawaiiensis | reverse complement strand
GAATATCTTGTCTGATATAGATTTTGGTTTTTGTTTTTCTTGGCCTTTTTACTCTATTCTTGATATGAATTCAGACAATCCTTGTTCAACCCAGACTTTATTTTAAAGATCAGCAACTTTTCACAGATACAAGATATGTCAATTGGAATTAAATAAAAAACTTTATGAAAGGATGCATTTAATATGTGGAATTTAGTATTTATTCTGGCCATAAACCAATGCTTTTTTGAGTTTGAGTACATCACTCCGTGTACACATAAGGCATGATTCATCTACATCCAAAACTTTTCAAACAGAGAACACTATAATTGATTGAGTTTAGTTTGCTAAAATCCGTAGTGTCCAGCTGTTAGGAAATGACTGAGCCCTTTCAAAAGAGAAACTTTTTGGAACCTCTCTTCAAAGACCAAAATCCTCATAAGCTAGGCTAAAATAACAGATTAGAGAAGTCAGAAAGAGTTTAATTGAAGCAAGAGAGAATTGAGAACTAGACACAAGTTCTGATCTTTTCATGGAATTCACTGACGGCAACAAAAACAAGGAAGGAAGAAGGCAGTCTTATTCCATAAATAAAGGTTAAAGCTTTACATCCCCGCTTGCTGGGATTGGAGGAAACATGAAAATGAGGTTAAAATCAGATTAAGAGGCAGAGTCATAAATTCAGAAGCTAATGATTAGTCTGTTTATGATTAGTCAATCATTGCCATTTGCCGTATCCTTCCTCATACAGCTTGACCACATCGATTGGTAGCTTACTAATAAAATAGGCACATAAATAACTTACTGATCTGATCTTATGGCTTGGCTTTTGCTACACTGAAGGGAACTCAAACTGGGGGTCAGAGCATGTGCAAACACACAGGTACCCTGCACATAACAAGATGTGTAACCTATACGTATGTTGTATGACCAAAAGGAAATCATATTGTTTTGATTCCGACATAATCAATCATTTTGAACCTCAGCTAAGCAACATTGATTAATCATTGCTGTGAAACCCGGAAAGGATTAAACACAGGAGTGATTTTATGGAGCCAGTATTGTGCCTGTCACCTGCTGCACAACAACCGCAGCTTTATCTGGACTGTTTCATCATATGTCATCAAAGAATGTGATGATCAAAGTGACGCAACAGTCCAGATGACTCAGGGACAAATAAAAAAAACCCTTGTCATCAAGACAAACATCTCATTTCTAAAAATATTATGTGCTAAATACAATTCTGATGCTTTTAAGTTGTAAAATGTTACAAAGTACATTTACTACAGTGCTGTTCTCAACTACAATAGGGAGTACAGTTTAAGTGTACTTGTGCTTTCTTGAGTATTCCCTTTTTATGCCACTTTGTACTGTATTCGATTATATCTCAGAAAGAAGCTTTACACTTTTTACTCCAGTGTGTTTATCAGATGGCTACGTAAGATTTTGATTAATATTTCATGTACAGAATATTTGCCAAATTTAGAAAACACATGCATCCTTATGTCCAGTGATAAACAAATGGTATCTTTTTTACTTTTAACACCCAAAAAATAGTCTTTGGTTAAGACCTTTTGACATCAAGCGCTCCACCACGGAGCACCATCTATTTCATTTACAGTGTCTTACAGTGCTTTGTTCTGGAGAGAAGTGACTTTATTAAAATTTATATCAGCCATATCTATTTTATATTTCACTGTACTTATTCACTTGATTAAAGAAAAGAATCAGCAAATATAAAAAGAGACTGAGAACAATGACGCTCCTTGAATGGCACCATCTCCGTCTCTCTCCCACTCTGCCCCCTTGTGGATGAGTTGGCTCAGTGGCGATTAGATGCTTCAGAGAAGGAGTTCCTTAAACTTTATATTGGGCAGGCTACACAACCACTCAGAGTGTGTGTGTGAGTGTGTGTTGTTGAAACCATTAAAATGATATGTTTTGTTTTGTTTTGAGTCAGAGCATGATATTTATTTGTCTGTGCTGCAAATTAATGAAGTAATCAATTAATGTTTGTTCAGTATCATACACCAGAAGCTGCCAGTGTCACATTAGGTATTCTACATTTGACTATATAATAACTTAAAGTTGGCTTGGAATTTCACAATGATCATTTTTCCTTGTGCTCAGAAAAATAACATGATGTTGACTTAAACGGATAATTTCAAAGAGTTGTTTCTGTAAGTATAGGTTAATTAAACATAAAATTCCAGTAAAAATAGTATCGGGTTTATTATCATGCCACAGCTCGCAGCCATCATCTCCACAAAATGACACAAACTGTAGCTCTGCACTACATGCGGCTACGTGTTGGTTCACCCTTGGCACCTGTGAGTCAGCTGTGAGACAAAGATCTGTCTGTGACATACTGTGTGGTTTTTGAACATGTGAACATGTTGATGTCTTTTATGTGAAACAGTGTGCTGTTGGAACAAAACCAATCCCACAGAAATCTGACAAATACAGTTTCATAAATGAACTATCTAGTTTGATCTAATTTACCCAGTGTAACTTAAAACCATCTAATATACCTAATCTCTTACAAACATATTTAACAAATCTAATCTAATAGTCTAATCTATTCTGATAAACCTAATCCAATCTAATCTCAACAAATGTAATCTTAACAAATCCAATCTATTCTGCTACACCTAATCTAATCTAATCTAATCTTATCAACTCACTGTACTGTGATCTATCACACCTCACCTCGTCTGACGTGTTCAGGGTGGGATGGCTGATCTACCTAAACTCTAATCTAACACAAATGAACACAACTAATCTACCTAATCTAATCAAATCTAATGATCATGTGATTCAACCAAACTGAATTTAATTTTTTTCAAATTTAATCTAAAATACTTTTAAGTAATGTAATGTTAAGTTATATGATGTAATCCTAAATAATATAATCTAATTATATTACAGAACTGGAATATTGAGGTTTTCTTGTATTTTTTTTTCCAAAAGGATATGAGATCATCTAAAATAAAAGTGTTTTTTTGTATCAAGCTAAATGAAAGTATTAATCAAAAAGGTCAAATTTGCGATGTCTCTTGATGCAGTTTACAACAGAAAACCTCATGCAGTATTATAACAGATGGAGACAGTCAGTTCTATGCAACAGAATGCAGCAATATGTCATTGAGTCAGTGTAGCAAACAAAGTCAGATTTTTTTGGAAATGTTTGAGATGAACAAATCACTGTCTTCCTCTTCTGAATTATAAACATTTATCACCAGTCCAACTACTGTATGTGCTTTACATATGCAATCCTACAACTTTACAATACGTTTTTGTTTTCTTTTAATAGTGTTCCTGCGGGTTATCCTGCCTACACTTCAAGTCAGCCTCAGTATTTATTTTTGGAAAAACATTTTACATCTGAAATTAAACAAGAGGCTTCATGTGATCTGAGCAGCGAAAGGTCTTTAGCTGTTATCCTTTCGCAATAAAACCATAAGAAATCATTAGAGGATGATAATTGTAAAATATCTATATCTTCGTTGCAAAGTGTAAATTATTCTTTGCAAAGTTCCAAAATAATTAAACTGTGTAGAATTTTTTACGCGGTATTTTACTATCATTTCTAAAATCAGTTATTAAATTTTTACTTGTCATCATTTCTAAACATGTCAAACATGCAAGGAACATTCTACCTTATAAGATCCATTTGATAGAGCAACTAGAAAAACATGATGGTCTGCTGAAGCACGGAGAAGGACAGAAAAAAAAGACTCATTAAACCAGTAAAGAGGTCTAGCTCTGTCCTGGACTGCCCTCTAGATTCCACAGAGAAGGTGAGTGAGAGGAATTCACCGAGTTGATGTCAATTATTGACAACACCTCTCACTTCCTGCATGAGACTGGCGGGCATTAAGCTGCTCTTTCAGTAACAGACTGCTGATCCTTTGTTGAGATGTCAGTCAGACACACAAGTGTAAAATAATGTAATACTGTTTGATGTCTCTGTCACCACAAACCAGAACCAACAACAACATCACAGTTACTTTTTAATATTTTTCTTCATAATATATCTTAGTTAGTCATACTCATGCATAGTAGACATTTTTGTATACAATATACATACTCTAATGTATTATACATATATTATAATATTAGATACTTAATTACGTTAATATTTATTATACTACTCTCACTCTCAGCTCTCATATATGAAAACTTGGTCAAACCCTCCCATGGCATCATGTTTTTTTATCGCACTGCAATAAATCATCTGTGCTCAGCTTTCAGAGTCCTCCTGTCAGACAACCTTTCCAACAAGTGGTTACACTTTAAAGCAGTTGCATATGCAAGTATGAGCTAAAAACATGACATAGACTATTTTCCAAATATGTCATAACACTTTCATAGTTGTGCAATGGTCGCAATATTCAACATGTTTAAGCTGTGAAATGGTCAGACTTTTACATTGTAAAACTTTCACAGTTTGTGAAGGTTGATGAACCACAACTACCTGGAAATGATTAGGCTACTTCACAAGGCTTCAGAAAACATTGCTTTTTTTTAAATTAGAATGTAAACACCAGTCTCCTGTCTGACAATCCTGTGTGAGCCGACTGAGCCAATGCTGAAAAAAAAAACCTGATATTGCCACAGATGGGATTAAATTGGAGTTAGTTAAAAGCCCGCTGGCTTCACACAGACAAAAACGAAGTAAAGTGCTAACAGCCAGCTTTAGAGCATAAAGGGGTCCTGACAAAGCATCAGTGTGACAAACTGTGAGTCAGACTGATCTTGCAGACTAAAGAGAGAAGTCTCCACCTTTTACACTCTTAGAAAAATGTATCTAACACAAAAAGACGGAACTTATTCTAACTCCATTTTTTTTTTTTACTTGCTTAACTCTTGTGCATGTTTATTGTTTGTTAGTAAGCAGTTCCCTGATGTTGTGTAAACAGAGCGCACTCTAAGTGTTTTCCTGGTTTGTGTCTGAGCTGCATATATCTCTTCACTTGTAGGTAAAAGGTCAATGATATTGAAAATGTCAGCATGATGTTCACTGGAATGTAAATTAAACCTCTCCGCCCATTTATCGACGTCACAGTCCAAACTCTGGCGGTGATTGGCCGATGTGGCAGTTACAATGTTGCGAAAGCCATCCGACACCTAACAGCACGCCGTGTTTGTGTGCGAGCCGAATTCTGAGCCGACCTGAACCGAGCCGAGCTGAGCTGACAAGACCGAGGAAGAATAAGGGGCAGGAGGAGCTGACAGCTCGCTGAAGAGAAAAAAAATGATTTGCTTTTTTTAGAAAGCTAGAAGCCTTTTTTATTTAGCCACTTTTAATATAGCAAGTGAGAGCTACCGCATTTTTATTTATAATTTTTATGTCACTGTTTAATTTTTACATGTTCATATGCACGAGCGTCTTCCTGTGACACTTGCAGCCTAATGTGCAATTTGTAAACGAGAAGATCTCAAACAAGAGAAAAAAAAGACGATAAAAAGAGAGAGATGGAGAAATCAAACGGCTTCTCGACGGACCGAAACATCCTCTGTCTGTTTGACGTGGACGGCACTTTGACACCGCCAAGAGAGGTAAGCTCGCATCCAATCAATCAATACACGGACATCGTGTTCGGATATTGATTATTGCAAGTGTTTATAACAGCTCCTGCAGCTCCTGCGCTTCTCGCTGCTCCACCTTGATAATCAGCTTTTATCTTAGAGATATTATCTGAGAGCACAGTCTGTCCTCTTGACCTCATTGAATGTTTTCTTGTTTGTGAGCTCTCTCTTTGCCCCGTGCACAAACAGCAATGCTACCCCATTACTGTTTACCCTGTACAGTACAGCTGTGGTATATGGAGTTGCTGCGTGGCATGTAGTCTGTGTGGTATGTGGTCTGGTAATGTATATGTCTGTTGCTGTCTAGTAAACCCATATCCGGTCTAACCAGCCAAAGATGTGATACCTCACCCGGGCTTTAATCTTTGTTGTTTTTTTTTTACTTATTTATATTCGGTACTCCAAATCTCTCAGGGATGATTGAAATAAATGTCAATGTCTCTGAACCTCTTATTTAAGGGCAGTCAATTAAATATTTTTGTATTGTTTGGGAGATAACTCATCCCCTGTACTATTCAATCTAATTTATTTAGCAATGATTTGTTTGTTCCTTTCCTGTTTCTTCCTTCCTTATGCCATTGGGTTTGAATGGTGGGTTCATGTAAGGTAACTGGATTGTGTTGTTTGGCTGTGTGTGTGTGTGTGTGTGTGTGTGTGCGTGTGTGTGTGTGTGTGTGTGTGTGTGTGTGTGTGCCTGCACAGAGTACACCAGCTCCTTGATATTACATAATGTGGTCTCCCTTACATGCAACTCAGACATTTTTCCTCCATATGTTTAAATGATTCAAAACTCCAAAATTCAATACCACAAAGGCAAATTCTGAAGTCAAGGGCATTGCTGTCTGCCCTATATAATGATGTTTTAGTAACAGTGCAACACACACATATTCCTTTTTAATGATAAAAATGTATATGTACATGTTAGGACATGTGTGTCTGTGAGAGGAAGGTCTTACCAGTCAATGCAAAGGGATAACATGCTATTCATTTTAATGTAATTTGCAGAAAATAGACCCCCAGCTGGATGAGTTTTTCCAGGCTCTGCGGAGAAAAGTGAAGATTGGCATTGTGGGAGGGTCAGACTACTCCAAGATAGCAGAGCAGCTCGGGGAGGGAGATGATGGTGAGCAGTCCTTTTCCTCTTTTAACCACAGACAGTTTACACACTGTGTGCCTCATTCTTCACCCGGCTAAGTCACACAGCATGACCTGATGCTTTTTATCAAAACTTCTGACCAACTGGACACAGTTCACAGAGTGGAACAGAGTGGATGGTCTTTGGGAGTATCAAGGCCACCTTCAGTTTTAGTTATTGATAGAGAGTAACATCATTCTAAAATCATGATAGATTGGTTATAAAGGACAAAGAAGAGTAGTAATTGGTTCATTTTAGTCATCTTTCATTCTTTTCATGGGTGCAGCAATTCATGATGCTGTGTCATGATGACTAACTGTTCGACTCAGCTTTTCAATTTGTCACGGATATCTCTGTGAGATTTAAAAACAATGCATTGGGAGCCAAAAGTAGAATGAAAGAAAGTATTGAACAGAGTCATCTGTGCCATTGCTGAAATCTGAACTGTTGTGACGACTCCAGTGCTTTGGTTTTATTAACTTTATTAACGTGTGACTACCAAACCTTGTTGACAAAACACACTGGTCATCACACTGCAGTTCCAGCAGCCTCACCACTGAGCAAACACTTGGCTGCGCGAAAAGGCTTGTCTAAGAGTAAATATTAGGCTACAACTGAATTGCAGAAGTATTGTGCCAAGAGAGAGCCATGTGGTTTCATAACCGTGCCAAGTGAGTTAAAAGTGAATCAGAGTCACAGCAGAAGTTGCTGGGTAAAGTGATGTTCTGAATGTGATGAATATTTAATAAAAAATGTTCTCTAAATAGGTTGAAAATGTAAAAAGAAATCGTTAATGTGGCTATAACACGACACAATGACATTATGTTTTTTGTGAATAGTAAAAACATTCATTAAAATGGTCAGTTTGTGACATTATCAGTTAAAATGTGTCACATCCTTTTCATTTAAATAATCACATAACATTTTACAGTAACAGTTAAAATATTTTTTTGTTATATTTAAACAAAGTCAAAAGAAAAATCAAC
The DNA here is from genome assembly GCA_029783645.1 of Ctenochaetus hawaiiensis. NCBI lineage: Eukaryota > Metazoa > Chordata > Actinopteri > Acanthuriformes > Acanthuridae > Ctenochaetus > Ctenochaetus hawaiiensis. The sequence goes on along the minus strand of JAPZDY010000009.1, from coordinate 16,761,409 downwards.
TTCAGTGTGTCTTTAGTTTATTAGATTATGCTGCGACTGCTGAGATATTAACTTTTAAGTGAAAGCACCCTTTTTATTCAGGCAGACTTTTTTTGCTGAGTGTTGCTGGCCAAGAACATGCAGGACAAAGAGTTGAGTTGGAAGGGCAGAGAGATTAAACTTGACTTTCCCAGGCAGTGTTACATATACTGTAATCTGCCTGAAGGTAAATATAGCACCCTGTTCTATTCTGCTTCATTCATGTCTCAGAGGAGGAGCCACTGCTAATTCAGTGTGCAGGTTCCAAAGAACCAGATGAACACATTTAGCCACATTTCACCTGTCTCCTCTCTTGCAGTGATACACAAGTTTGACTACGTGTTTGCTGAGAATGGGACAGTGCAGTATAAAGATGGAAAACTCCTCTCAAAGCATGTAAGTGAACATACAGAGTCACACTTTATATTGTTTTATTTTTTTGTTTATTTTCTGTCAATGCATGTTGATCTATATAGACACTTCATATGTATCTCCTATAATGCAGATGATCTACAACCCCTAGTATATAAAAGTTAGGACACTGTGTAAAACTAAATAAAAAACAGAATGCAGTCATTTGCAAACACACTGTGTTTCACAAAGTGTATAACAATCCTTTAAACATTCATGTGTTTCACAAAGTGGTTAACTTCACGTCATCCCTGCTTGTAAGTAACTGAGTCTTTTGAGGACACCACTTCTACACCCATCATGACACCATCACCTCTTACAATGAACCTTTTTACCTGTGGAATGTCCAAACAGATGTTTTTGTAGAGCAGTCCTAAATTTTCCCAGTCTTTTGTTGCTCCTATCCCAACTTGTTTAAAACATTTTGCTGGCATCAAATCCAGAATAAACATATAATTACAAATATCAATAAAGCTGAGAAGATAAACATTTAATATTTTGTCTTTATGCATATCATTTTATACTTTGCACAGCACCTCACCTTTTTGAAATTGGGCTTGCAATAAGATATATTTCTTTTATATGTGATGAAAGTATTTTTTATGAATGATGTGCATTTTTAATCCTGGTAGGCCATTCAGAACCAGATCGGGGAGGAGCTGCTGCAGGACCTGATCAACTTCTGTCTCAGCTACATGGGGCTCATCAAGCTGCCAAAAAAAAGGTGAGACTTTGGCATCAAGTTACTTAGACCTTCAGAGACACACAAACCTTTGACCTGCATAGCTGGTATGCAGGAATGTCGATTCTCTTTATTCATCAGCCCTGACCTGTTGAGGTTAAAAAAAGAGATGTGCCTCTTATCTCTTTGTGGGACTTAAGCTAAAAAATCAGATGTTAATGTGTTTGTCTTCTTTATTTATGGGACAGTTTTTTTGTAGGCTTTGAATTATGTCACACCAGATATGGATTTTCACCTTGTGTAAGTCTTTTAACAAATAACATGTTAACTAATCATCCCTTATTCTCTGCTTGCAGGGGAACGTTCATTGAGTTCAGGAATGGAATGCTCAACATTTCCCCCATTGGTCGGAGCTGCACACTGGAGGAGCGGATCGAATTCTCTGAAATCGACAAGGTAAAATACTATGCTATTAATACATTTATTAGGACTTATTTAGAAACTTCATTTGTGATGTCTGTATATCACTGTGTCCTAATGGCAGAGTTCAAGAAATCGTCTGCGGTGCTTTTTAAAGCAGTGACAGACATTCAATCAGTTTGATCAGCACATCATTTTTCAGCTATCTGCACCGCACTTGTTTGTGCATTCCTGAATTATGACACATAAGATAACATCAAATCATGTGCAAAGGTGAAACATTGCTCTTGTTTACCTTTAGCTGCCTGTTTATTCGATTATTACAATTACTCTGCTACAACACAGCTCAAGCCAAATAAACTTTATGTCTTTATGCAAGAGGCACTGAGAGTCACGGACCGCAACTCTGGCTCTGTCTCTCTGTTTCATGAAATGTGCTCAATTAAGCTGACAGAGGGAGGGCAAACAATGTTGAGCTTTCAGAACAGTTTAACAGGCTGTCCATTGATGGTTGACAGAGCCAGGCGGTATAGAGGAGGCAGATAGCAGCAGACGAGAAGAGGTTTAACCCTTCAACAGCCCATTTACACAGATGAATCCTATGCTCTGCTCAGCATAAAATAATATGTAGTCATAGTATCTGTAAATGACTTTTTGCATGCATTTAACCAACTGGGAACAGAGTGGATAAGCACAATGATTAAGAGTAACCAGAGCGTTATTTGAATACACAGTACATATCTTGTGTGTGCAGTTACAAAGCTGGTTTAGTCTGACTGCTTTGTTATTTCCTCCACAGAGAGAGAAGATCAGGGAGAAATTTGTTGCTGCCCTGAAGGAAGAGTTTGCTGGAAAAGGACTGCGGTTCACTAAAGGTGAGAGTCAAAAGCTGAGTGCCCATTTACAAAAATAAATTTTGTTCAAACGGGACTCAAGTCTAAATAATCACACTTACTTAGGCCTTGTAACCATCCTGTAGTGAAAAGGTTTACCAACAGTCTTCCTGAGTTTTGTTTAATACTTGAAGTATGTGTTACTGAAGCAGCACTTTGCTTGAGTGTTGCTGTGTGTTATAGCTACTGCTGCCTTCACTTAAACACTTAACTTTAGTGAATAATTATTATGCCAGAGGGTCCAAGTAACAGTTAGGCTTCTCTATAGAAAAGTTAGGAATGTTTGATTCATGTGTCAGATGAGAGAGAGAGAGATCACATTTGAATCAGAGCATATATTACTGTCACAAAATAATTTTCTACAAACTGACCTTTACATTACTGGTAACAAGGTTTAAATAGGGCGTGACAGACATATCATCTCCTTATCTGCAAAATACATAACACTGCAGAGCCAGGTAGAAAAAAATGCATGGGGAGCAGTAGAAAAAGAATGAGCTAGTGTGCTTTGTGCAATGCACTGTGCACAATTATAGACGCACATGAGTCTGATCACAAATTAGTTTTGTGGCTGTTTTGTGTCACTGGTTCAGCAAAGAGTCCTCTGTAATCCAACCTGTGATTTTCCTTGTGTAAAATGTGCACATGATGTTACCTCACATACACATGACCTTAAAGAGTTTCACCAAATGTTGTACATATATTTAAATAAGGGGTATTAAAAAAGCACTGTTGCAGATCAGTGTTGGCGGGTACCCTAAGTAAAGTTTTACAATCAGTATCAGGTGAGAAAAAGTTGCCCTGACACTCACTTAAATCTGAACAACTACTAAAGAAGTCTCAACGAATGGTCCTAAAATATACTGGCGTTAATAATGTGTATGGACAAATTAACTCTAACATAGTTTTTAGTAAGAGCCTATTTTCTCGAAAAACCTCAAGCTTGGTCTTTTAGGCAGAAAAACAAGCTCATGTTTGAAGAAGTGTAGTTAAATTACAAACCAGTTACCTATCTGTCTGTCTCCTGTGTCTGAAAAAAGACCCCTTCATAACCCACCTATCATGTGTGAAGGACCTTATGCTGGGCATTGTAGCCCTTAGTTAACTATTACACACACACACACACACACACACACAAAACATAATGTTCTCACTCTGTCTCTGGCAGCGCAGCAGCAGTAAGATGACCGGGGCACTTGATGTTTGCTTACGTGCTCAGTGAGGTGTTTGCTGATGAAGCATGAAAGTTGTTCAGGTTCAAGGCAAACAGACAAGACGTCAAGTTTTTTGGTCAAACATCAGGCTTTTTTTGTGTTTCTGCAGACTGAGAGTCAGCCACAGTGTTGTAATATATAATTTTTTAGCTGCTGGTAATTTTCTTAGCTTTGTGTCAGGTTTGTCTTTCACCAGATGGTGCATATTGTGCAAACACACACGAGGTGCTGAGGTGGAAAGAAGCAGTGACATCAGGACCATTTGCAGATGTTTTGCTCTGTTGACTCTGACACTGAGGAAACAGGCCGATGTGTCCAGAGGATGTGCAGAGTATGAGATTAATTTGTTTACCTTCCTCTGTGTTCATCTGCTTCTGTAGACCCTCCTTGCAATGATGCTGCTGATGGCTGCAGAAGGATTCAAATATAAACTGAAACTCCATCAAATCTGTAATGAGAGTGCAGAACAGAACAGAGACACACAGTGTTTTTTTTATTACAAAGACTGATGATCTGAGATTAAAGAAACCCTGTGTAATTTTTTTAATTTTTCAGATGTTAACAATCACAGAGAAGGGGATGTAGTTTAAGAGAAGCAAGTCCACTGAGTATATACATGCCCTGCCCTGTATCTTTAACCTTGTCTAGCCTTCTTTCCTTAAATTACTGATTTTCCATAGAGTGGTAATTTAGATTTACTACTCAGTAAGTACTCAGTACTCAGTAATCCTTAACTATTTATGCAGTTTGTGTAATTAATTAACAGCATTTATGGATTAACATGCACATCTGTGCATTGTCAGTGGCTTGGCAGCTCTACTTTGCTATTACTGAGGAGTTCAAATAGCAGACGGGGATGCGCTGCTACAGATGTGGTTGAAGCACGGAGCGTGGGGTTTAAGGCATTTGGGATAGAGGCGTGTTGAGGGTGTGTGGGTGAAACAGCCCCTGATAGGCTGGAAGCTCCTTAGCTGTTGCCTTTGTTATTGGCTCTTCAAATCCCTCAGCTGTGATAAGGCAATGAAGAGAATTGAATGGGGGAAGGGCGAGAGAGCAGATTGAAAGGCAGTGCTGCAGGGACTTTTAAGCTCCACTTCACAGTTCAAAGGTCACTCTGGTCATTCTCACAGCTTAGCAACAGCAGAAATGTTTTTGTGGTGTTCAAAATATAAAGGGAGTCTGTGATTTTTTTTTTTTAAATGATCTGTAATGAGAGACAGAGCTGGACTGTGGGAAGAATATTCTGCAAAATTTGATCTTTTTTCTCTAAGTTGCAACCAAATTCACACAGATCACAACTGTCTCTGGATTTCTTGAATAAAGATAATGCTTGGTCTATTTTTTGGTACATTTCTTTGAGTCATCTTTTTTTCCAAGTGCAGTGTGTCTGTCTGTCAGCAAGTTCAACAAGTCATAGCCATGTCAAATAAAGAGCTCAGAAAGCCCCCATCAGTCACAGACGCTGCTGTAAGTGTAAATAACATCTGTTCAGCAGAACTGAAGGAGCTGAGTGTAAATACAGGTGGAGGAGTGTAAGAGGGAGGTATCCACCAACATATGTTGTGTGCAGATTATTAACAACTGTGCTGCAAAAGCAACATGAACACTGCTTTGTCTTTCCTCTGCATTTCTAAAGAAAAAAAATGTATTAATTGATCTCAGAATATTTGATTTCTTTTATTCATAGACGGTGCATATGATGGTATAACATTAATTCAATTATTAAAACTGTTTCCTGTATCTCATCATCTTGTTTTAGGTGGTCTCATCAGCTTTGATGTTTTCCCGGAGGGCTGGGACAAGACACTGTGTCTAGAGGTGCTGGAGAGCGAAGGCCTGGAAACCATCTACTTCTTTGGCAATGAGACATCAGATGTAAGTTCATCTTGGGTAATGTTTAGAGGAGAGCTGGACACAGGGTTGAGAGATTCTTTGTTTTTCAACAAGGGTTTTGGACCTTGCTTCAGATATTTGCTCCCATCCAGCCTAAAGAGGAATTTGTGAGGTCAGTCACTCACATTGGGTGACATTTGGTCAGCTTGTCAGTTCATCCTGAAGGTTTTAGAAGCTGAGGACAAGGCTCTGTGCAGGACAGTCAAGTTCTTCCACTTGAAGCTCAAAAAGCTTTATAGTTTTAACCTGGCTTTGTGCACAGAGGCATCCTCAAACTGTCGCCACAGTGTTGACAACACAAGGCTGTCCACAATATCATAGTTTGCTGCAACATTAAAATTGTTGTCGTCTTGCAATTTCAGGAACCTTTGTGTTTCACAGCTTCACAGCAGAGTTGTTGTTGTTGAGGTTTTTCACTTCACAATAAGAGCATTTACAGTTGACCAGTGCAGATGTAACAGGGCAGAAATTAAACAAAATCAGAGAAAATGTTGCAGTTGGATCAGGTACTTTACTCAGGTACTCATGGACATTTCTGACCCATGAATACCCAGCAGTCATGGACACTGTAAAACAGCGTTCAATGTTCCACTGTGAACAATGTAGTTCGTGTGCAGCTGCACCCAGCACTTTCAGCCAAAGACAAATTTCCTTTGGGACAATAAAGTATATCTTATCTTATCTTATCGTATCTTATCATGGCTTCATTTCTACTCATGCAAAGGACTAAAACACCTCGTCACACTCAGCCTTTAGCTTCATCTCAAATATCTTGAAAGTTTTGTGAGTGTGTCGCAGTTGGGATCTGTGTCAACAGGCGTTGCCAGGAGCACGTATTGCCATGATGATGCAGACACACAGACTGATAAGGTGAAAGCAGTCCCAGTCTCACTGTCAGATGATAATAAAGGTGGCATCCCAAAAAAACCCATTAGCTGAGATTGCCTGACTTGATGCTATAGCTCATGCAGCTGATAGCATTGTTTTGTAGGGTTTTCCACACACTTTTAGCTAATTGCAAAAGGCTGCCGTGTGGTAAAAAGATCATATCAGGTGATATTGAACCATGTCAATAATTTTTATTGTTCCCTTTTTTCAGGGAGGAAATGACTATGAAATTTTTAATGACCCACGGACCATCGGTTTCACGGTCTACTCCCCGAAGGACACGGTCAGACTCTGTCGGGAGCTTTTCTTTGATGCTCCACCACATGAATCCTGATGTCCTGAACTGCTCCCATCTCCACCCCCGGATCCCTTTACCCACAAACCCCTTTTAATTCCTGCCTGTGGGTCCCAGGCTTTTATTGAACTGCTGAAAGTGTCCACTACTGATGTTCTCCACTACTGATGTATTAATGTGCTTACTCTTAACACAAATGGACAAAAGCAGGGTAATTTGACTGCATTTGTAAAATAAATCCTGCTGCTTTTTTTGAAAAAGGGACAGCAACCGAGGAAGTTTAGGTACTGTGTGAGAAGAAGATGTGTTTGGCTGCAGTATTATACTGCAGTGTGTAGCATGGTAAATAAAATGAGCCAAAAAGCTTAGAGAGACTACAAAACATTTTACAATGCTGAAAGTTATTAGTTGTAGAATGATGTTTTGCACTTATGTTGATGTAGTCTGACAGACACTGCTGGAGGAAGGGATGAGAGTGAAAGATAGCTGCATTAAAACAGGTGAAGTCTCCATTTTGCAATGATTGAGCTTTAAAGAAGGTTTTCCTCCTCTGAACCTGAGAAGATATGTATCATTCCAGGATTTTTTTTATCTCTCTACAGCGCTCTGAGCTGGATGTGATTTCTGGTTGGTTACTCTGTGATCCCCTGAATGTCAAATGTATGTTTTAACCTCACAAGGCTGCTGCAAAATGAAAGAAGTCTCCTTTCAGGTTTAGCTTATGTAGGTTTTTAAAGCATATTTGATTCATGCAAATGTAAATGATCAGGTTTATATTGAAAACTGAACCTTACTGACTCCATGAATTTATCTTTACCAGTGAATTAAGCTACTAGGTCACTCAACAAACTTTTGTCAGTCACCATGACACCTTTGTATGTAAAATATTTTTACGAACTGTGACATGGCCTGCATGCATGTAAAGATGCTTATTGCTTACTTTCTTGTTTCGTTGTCGCTCATTTTTCCAGTTTCTCTCATATTTTTAACACATTTTAAAAATATGAATCCTGCCACTTTGATGTTCTCGTTACAAGTCAATGTTCTGTAATCTTTCATAGTTTATAAAGATAATGCCTCCTTGATGGATCATTATTGTCAAAAAATAGGCTTTTGATAAATCACATACATCAGATGCAGCTGTGTTGACTGGAAACACTCCTTCAGTGTCATGGAGACAAGAAATTAATGCACAAAAATTTGTTTTTCATGTGTCACTGATGAGAGCTGTTAGATTGGTCACATTTATAGATAAAAATGTCTTTTGCCTCTGTTCATTGTAATAAATCTTTTTGGATTATCAATGACCTCAGCGTTCCAGTGCTGTTTTTTTTTACCTTGTTGATTAAAACTGAACCTTGACCTCAGAAATGCATCTTTCACATATAACTCCCTCAAAACCTCAGAAAGTCAGCAGTCTGTTGATGAGAAGGTGCTGCAGCTTCTCTTCAGGGTTGTTGGCATGCGATTTAGTCCATCACAGTGTCTTTCTGGATTTAACCACTAGGCGCCGCCAACCCCTCATATGCTGCACAAAAAAAATTATGGCTGGTGAACACAAGGCATCATGTTTTGAATTAAAGAGTGACTGTGTCCTTTATTCCCCTGTACAATCATAATGTCTGACACTTGGCAGCAAAATGACCATCAGACAGCCTCAATGTGACTGTCTGTGGAAGATTTGCCCCTCCAGAGTTAATTCTGTTGATAAATAACATTGCTTAATTTATTATGTATCGTCTGGTGTTCTTCTTGTTTCCGCTGTGTCTATGAGGACAGTATGAGAGGAGATATGATACACAGAGTGGACTCTTCCAGCAGACAATATGTTCCATTCAGCAAACTGGACGCAAGTAGCAGGTTTATAGGACAAAACTGTAGTTGAAACACTAATTACTTACATGTGGTACATTGCCAAAACTGGCTTTCTTGGCCCGTAGATGTGTAGCATGAGATTTAAGCTGTCTCTGTTGAGGCCCTGCAACAGGATGACACTGACTGAGTCTAATTATAGGAGCTCATCTTTTATTTACCGTTCCTACAAGTAAAGAGAGGAACTTTTTCTGGTGTCTGTTGAAGTTAATAACATTTATGATTTGGATTTTTGATAAAGGAATTTACAGGAAACAAAAAGAGCACTGAAGCACCCAGACCTTGTTGTGATAACAGTGTGGAAATACAAGTAGATGTCCTGCATTAAAAAATGTACTTGCTTAGAGTTACAGAAGTGTTATCATCAAAATCAAATTGAAGTACCAGAAGCACAAATAGTCACCTTGAAGAACTTCCCATTTCACAATAATATATATTTTACCATTGGTTCATTATTTTAATGACGACCAATTTTAACTACTTGATATACTGACTGCAGCTTAATCTATATAAATGTTTATTCATTTAAACATAAAAGTTTACATACTGTATTACAGTTGTAACCTGCAAAGTAACTAGTAACTAAAGCTGTCAGATAAACATGGCAAAAAAAATTACAATCGTTCCATCCAAGATGTTGAATTAGATATACAGTATAAAGTTGAATAATATGGAAATAGTCTGTGCTTGGTTTCTCTCCACCACTGCTGATAATACACAGAAGAGAGCTGTCAAAACCAAAACATGAGAAAATGCTAAATATATTGTGAATACAGGCACACTGTGGCAGGAAGAATATATAAAGACTTGAATGTGTAATTAATTTGGATTGCGTTGAGTGTTTCAAGCTTGACTCTCCCTCTCAGGTGGTACACGATGCAGACGACCTGTCTCACACACACAGGTAACTCAAAAAAAAACATTCATCAGACCTGTAAATCATAAAATGCTTTAATGTTCTTTCAAGGCTCAGTAGAACGAATCATGTGGATCAACACCACAGTGGCTCATCCACAAAAGAAAGTGCCCTTCAATGTGGCAGAAATAAATAAAATGTAATGTTGAACATATTCAGGCAGTGATGCTGACAAGGAGACAAGATGCATACAGACTCTATGAAACAGATGTAATAGAAAGTGACAGACAGCACAGTACATAACTGAGCAAAACATGGATAACTACCAACAAACATCTCTGTGACGACGTGCACCAACTTTCAACTGTGAAGTCATGTAGTTTACCATCGCGCCAACAACACTTAACTGTTTACACACATAGTTTTTTTTTTTTCTAATAATAGAAAAAGAGATTTAGAAATAGTTCTGTTTATTTATTTAGCAATAAGTGGATCTAGATGTTTTCAAACCAGGAGCTGTCAGACAGAACAGATTAAGAAAAAAACCTGACAACGACATCTGGAGCACGGTGGCAGATTTTAAAGTGGAAGTTCCATTTTTTTTAGGGA
>JAPZDY010000009.1:16736486-16751258 GCA_029783645.1 Ctenochaetus hawaiiensis | reverse complement strand
GTGGAAGTTCCATTTTTTTTAGGGACAAGTTGTGATTGTGATAGACAAATTAAAAGCTAGATCTGAGGACACACAAATCTTTTTTTTTTTTAAAGTACATAAATAAATAATTAAATTAACCCCAAAGGATTTGCATTATTCAAGAAAAACACTTTGTTCGATGTGATCTGCTTTAGTCCTGGTCTCCCTTCATGCTTTTTCTGAGCCAAACACAATTCCTTTGTTCTAACTTACTGTTGCTTTAACCTTCAGTCCTCCTTTCTGAGTTAAACCCCAACTTCCTCTTTTTTCCATTTAGCTCATGTTTCTAAACTTGTGTTTTATGAACATTTAAAGAAAATTTTTATGACAATTTATTTATTTATTTTTTAGTTTTTTTCTTATTATGTAGTTTTCAGATAATTTTCTTCAGTTAAGTCACTAACCAGCTTTGATTTACTGCCCCAAGGATTGTCAACCTGCCATTTCAACTTTCCTCACATCAGCAATACAACCCTCCAAATCTCTGCAGCTTCAATTCCACTTAACTACTTACTTTTACTTCCATTATTTCTGTTTTTCTCATCCATGGTCTGCACCAATGTAAAAACAGATGCAGCATGGTAACAAGTCATCTGACATATGCTTGCACCCAACATGTGATCTTGGAAACTGAGGCAAACAAGTTAATAACAGCAGCGGAGAAGGGAAGTAAAACTGAATTCAGCCTTTTGTCCTACATCCCCTTCTTCTTTGCATAAACACCCAGCTGCCATGTCTCAGTTTGCAGATGTACACCACAGATATGTGTACAGTTTTGCCAATGTTTGATATGTTACACAGCAGATCTACATGTACAGTTTATCAGCTCTGTGACTAAAATAACTGTCATCATCATCAACACATCTGAATTATTGACACTTATTAAGTCTAGAAACTGCTTTGTAGGCAAAAGACCTTTAAAAAGATAATAAGATTTGAAGGAAGAATATAAGTTATCAGTCCCAGAACAGGTTTCCCACCATCCATCCAGCCCACCCAGCCCAGCACCACCCACCAGACCCCGGATCTTCATGCCTATGAGCTGATGATCTGGCCAGACCAGGTCTCATGTTTGGTTCCTGGGTTCAGATGTGTGATTTTCACCTCCACTGCCTGCACCTTCAGGTTCTTAGGTGGGACCCGGCTCACTTTGTATGTGACTTCATCGCCCTCAACTGGAACATACTCCCCCTCGATACTGAAACATAGAACAATTATGATGATTATGTATCAGGCAAAATAGAGTTCTGCTTCATGTGTTATTATTTGATGTGCAGAGGGTTACAGAAATGGTGTAAGGCAGGAAATGCCTTGACATATCAAAAAAACATCCTTTAAACTTTCAACTTCCTTTAAACTGCACAATGGTAAATAGCTCCAGCATTTTTTATTTTTAGACTGTTTGATTTAATTAAAAAGAGAGGACAGAAGTCTGTGACCTGTTCACTATTTTACAAGAGAAACTGAAGGAAAAATCGACAAAAAGGCACAATAATTTAAATCCTGTCTAATGATTCTGCTCACGACCCTGCAGAGTTTTTCTGCAGCTCCCTGCGGTTGCTTCAGCACGCAAATCAGAGAGCTGCTGACTTCAAGTAATAACTTGACACCAAGGGAAGCTTATTCACTGTCCTATTAAGAGCAGGATATGCTGATCATTCACTCTCATATCAGAACATCAGGTAAGCCAGAGGCAGTTAATTTAGCATAAAGACTGGTGACAAGAGGAAACAGCTGCGCAAAACATCTGCTTACCATCACCTCTACAGTGAACTAGGTTAGACATTGTACTTGACGCTATTATTGGCAAACAGTGATCAGAAACAGTGATCTCTTGACTTTTAACCAGCCAAAGTCAACACTTCCTTTTTGTCATAAAAAGCAGTTCAGCATCTCCTTTCACTTTTAGCAAAAAAAACTCCAAAACATTCATTTCCCAAGTTAAAGTTTTCCTTTAGAGGAACAGTTCACTTCACAGAGTGTGGTTGTAAACACACAAACATACACCCACAGTCTGTGAAGCAAATACATCTGCAAGGGTTCTGATAATTAGGAATTTTGAGACAAGATAAAAGCTGCACTTCCAGACCCTCAATGCAGATGTTTGGCCATAACATAACTGCATCTTCTTACGTAATCTGTTTTTAGAGGACTTTCAGACATTTGCTTATGCTGATGCTGTGGTAAGATTTAAAAAACTGTTTGTCCTAAATAAAAAGCTTGTATAATAGCAGGAAAGAGAAGTTGCTGTACTCTCTGACTGTGCATGTCGACTTATTGCAGGTGTCACAGAGTCCTTGGAGAGTTGGGAAAAATAGATTTCCTTTTTAATAGAGCACACGTAAACAATATAGTTTGCTGAGTTTTTTCATTGTTTGCTGAGCTCTTGCAGTCCTATGAGTTGGCAGTGTGGATCAGCAGCAAGTTTATTTTCTTGCTATTTATGATTCAGATAATGCACACCGTGTTTGTTTGATTGTCATGGGAAACAGCTGTGACATTCGCATGACTGATTGTGTCCAGTGTTACTGTCACTCACTCTGAGATGTGAACAAAGATGTCCTCGCCGCCATGGGAGGGCCGGATGAAGCCGTGACCTTGTGACCTGGAAAAGTTCTTACACACACCCTTGAACGCTGGACCTGAGTGAGCACGCACCGTACTGCAGGCAAAGAGAGAGAGCAAAGATCCTGCATCAACCATTTAATTTAATTTACCTGAAAGTAACTTTTAAATGGTCTTGCAATTTATTTCAGAGATTTATTCACAATTTTTAATAGCAATGCTTTTGTCAAACAATTGTTTAACGGACAGCTGAAACTAATGATAAATGTTTGAGATTGTCATCCCAAAATAGGTGAAATAGGTAGCTTAAACTATTAAACAGTAGTAATATAAGTAATATAAGTAATATAAGTAATATAAAAATAGTTGAAAACTGACAACTAAAATGATTAGTTACTTAAACATGAATTATAAATGGCAGATAATTGTTAGCTTAGAATAATGAATTAATAGTTTTTTTTTTAAAAATGCCAGCTTATATTTGAAAGTTCCTCTTTAATTTTTAAAGTTGAAAAAGCTGTATTGAAAATGCACGGAGGGGACAACTTAATGTAACTGATGAATCAAAACAGATAGCCACTCTAAAGCAGCAGTAAAGTAAATATACACTTGCAAACTTTAGTGAATATTTCAACAGTGTAACTATAGAAAAAAATCCAAAATTCAGTTTTAAAATAATTTATTGTTGTCAATAAAATGTTATCCTACTTCATCGCACAGGCTTGTAAGAGCAGAGGAAATATGGAGGGAATCACTGATTTAACCTGGAGCAGTGCTGCATTTATTATAAGCTCATCATACATTTTGTATGTAAAATCTGCAAAGTCACTGCGGCTTTGAGATAAAATAGTACCATTTCTGAAAAGCACTTTTTAAGGGTTTTTTGATCATTAGGGGATTTTTCCTGAACCTGGCACTGAAACTTATACTATTATTAGCTTAAAAAATTACCCATAAAGCTTCAGTACATTATTTATGGATCATTAATAAATTAGCCTTTTGTTACAGATACAAAATGTTTATAAAGGCTATCTTATTAAAAGGTGGCAAGCTATTGATTCATGTCATGACATAAAGTGATTTTTTTCTTTAAAATTTAGGCTAGTGAGGCTTCTAATAGAGTGAAATGGGAAAGCTCAATAAGGTACAAGTACGGTTTTAGTGTGTTTAAGCAAATTCTCAAGCACCAGTTGAGTAATTTTACTTACGCTGAGTAAGTGCGGTTACGTTTGGTTGGCAGCGGGCTGGGCAGATCCCTGGGCAGTGTTTGCTCCTTTCCCTCCTCCCATACCCGGCTCCCCTCTCTCGAGAAGGGGAAGGAGAGGGTGAGAGAGGTGCTGGGGGAACGCAGCGGCGTCCCCGAGGGGGATGTGAGGCTGGGGTCTGCCATGTTGGACGTGACAATAGCAGGGAGGATGGGGGGAGGGTGATGAAGATGCAGTAATAGATGCTGCTGCCACGCCTCGAGCCGCAGGCTGCTGATGGGCCGCTGACACTGCTGTCTGTCCGCTGGTTTGTCTGTAAGTCCGTCCGTTTGGAGAGGCCTGCCTCAGTGTGGGACACAGGCTCAGCAGATATATCCAGGTCAGCTCTGTCACTTCAAGTCTGTCAGGAAGACCTGCTGTGAGGAGAGAGACCACAGAGAGAGAATGGAGGAAGATCAGACAGTTGTCATGTGGCTTTAGACCTGATGGGAGAAAGGAGGGATAAAAAAGGGTCAACCAGAGGAGAGTAATTACACAAAGAATTAGGGACATATGGGGTAAAAAAAACTCCTTTTCAGTGTTCTTTCCTTATTTCTTAGAATATACTGTTTAATCATAACATGTCAAACTAGTGTTAATAGAAACAAGAGGGAAAATAACTGTTGAGGTAACACCCCACCTTTAAATTGGATTTGAAGCACAGGCCAGATAAATATTGTGGCCTTTGGCACATTGCATGGGTCCAAACAACAGGAGAGCCTTCACTTCCCATAATGCAACTCAATTGTGCTTTTTTTATTTGACATTTCTGGTACATCTTTACATGTTTTTAATGCAGGCTTTGAGTTAAATATGTACTCTCTGAGTCCCACCTGAAATACATCAAAATGACAGCTTCTGGCTTATTTCCTGAAACTCAGCAAAAAGGTTCCAGTGTCCTTTTTAATCCAGCCCCATATAAAATTAAAGGCAGAAACATTTTTTCTTTTCTATCACAGAGCCTTTGGAAGTTTCCTTTTGGCAGTCTGTATTTGACTGTATTGCCACTTAGTTTTTATACTGCATGGTTTATCTCTAAAGCTACCTGAAGAATAGTATGAATAAATATGGAGATTAATTTTTCATATGTAGGACATCATCATTGTTCAGTATATTCAATGGGCCCACTTATGTGATCCTGTGAGTAATGCGCTCCTCAGTTGTTGTTTTTTTAATATAGTAGTAGTTATTACATTATTATCAATCTACCCATGTTTATATGATTTTAATCATTCACAAGTACCAAAATCCACAGCATATCATGTTTAATAAGGTGACCTTGGTTTCCTCTTACAGTGTATTTTCAAGGTTAGTAACGAGGCAACTGGCGGATCTCCTGTCAGCGTTCAAGGGTGAATTCACCTCAGAAACGCCATTTACTCTGTGCGAGCAACAAACACCGTGTCGTCGTATGCATACGTGAGTGTGTAGGACGTCGTTACGCCCACTCCTCTGCCTCTGATTATGATGATGATGATGATGCAGGAGGAGCTGGGGCTCCGCATGCGACGTGACGTAAGAACAGCTGCAGAGCAATGCCTTCAGCTCGTGACGTCAATGCCCAATCCCAAATGCACAATTACATATCCAACAGGAGTACTACAGACATTATATTATCACAGCGTCACCACATGATACGGTATAATCAAAACAGAAAAGAATCAAACTATCAGTTCCAACATTATTTTTACAATTTTGATCATAATCCCATCATGAGAAACTATTGAACTGTGAATGAAACCAAACATTTAGAGCGACTCTGAGTTCTTACTGACTATACAGCAGCTGGAGAACATCTGGATGTGCCAAAATGATTGCTACAGAACTGAGGGGGTCATGATTCTCGGAGACAAATGTCCTCCCTGTCCCATTAATACGAATTAAACGTTTAACGCATCTGTGAACTGCATGTTTGTGTGAGACTTCATACCGAGAGTTGAATTTATACACTTTACTTTCTTCACAGAAACTAATTACAAAATCTTATATTTCATTCATTTGAGTTGCCTGTTTTGTTTTAGCCAACAGCGCAAAAATAAAGAAACGAATCCTTAATGCACAGCTTGAATAACAGATGGGTGGAATGGAGGAAAAACAGTCAAAGCTGATCGACAACATAACTTGGACAAAAGCAGGGTGACAGGTCCGTTCATTGGGACTCGCTGACAGTGAGATATGGTGGATATGTTACATCGACCACTGCTACGTGCAATCACATATGCATTCACTGTATAACGTGGTACAATTTTATTTTATTTAGTGGTTATTCAGTCAAGTAAACAAAGAAAAAACATTGCCCCGACCCCCAAAAACAAAGCCATACTGACACACTCCCCCCTGCAGGCACTTCAGCATGCTTATATTGAAAGAAATGTTACTTACTGCATCGGCTGCACTAGTAGGTCGAGGAAGATCAGTGTGTGCCAGTGTGCGTCTTTGGAGTCGGTGTGAATTATATAACAAGTAAT
This sequence comes from Ctenochaetus hawaiiensis, assembly GCA_029783645.1. Classification (NCBI taxonomy): domain Eukaryota; kingdom Metazoa; phylum Chordata; class Actinopteri; order Acanthuriformes; family Acanthuridae; genus Ctenochaetus; species Ctenochaetus hawaiiensis. Next base: position 16,744,960 of record JAPZDY010000009.1, on the reverse strand, counting down.
TAAATAAATAAGTCGACTAAATCCGCGCGGACCGACGGAAAACCCTGATGTGACGGTGTTAGGGCTGCTGAGTCTGCGCAGCTGGCGGAGATTCCGATGGCGTGATGCGACCCAGCGAGTGTGTGTGTGTGTGTGTGTGCAGAAAGGACTTTCTTCATTCCTTGTCATATATGTAATCTGTTGGGGGAACAGTGCGCTCAGTGTAGTGAGGCAGACCTTGTGTTTTTTGCCATGGTTTCGTGAAGTTTATCATATTGCACTCTTTATGCAGCTGCCGCTCTTATGCTAAAAAGGCTGCGGTTTGTGAAAGACTGGACTCTTGTAATACAAAGAATTTTGCGTTTTAGAAGCTTGTTTTTTTATACCAAACGTAAAATGCAAAAGTGTCAGTAAAAATCAAAACACCATTTAATACTCAGAGGCACTCATGCTTGCTTTGCATTGTATAAGAGATTCCCCCTGAGTCTGCAATAATTGTAGTTATCTACACAGTCAATCATTCAATCCTGTTCTTAAGCTAAGCCTCAGTAGGCAACATACTGCATGAGGGATCACATGCAATCCATCTATTTTTGTTCATAAAAACCCCCTGCAATCCAAACTGTTTCACAACAGACAACCAAGACAAACATTAACTGGGCATGTAGTTGTCACATGAAACACAATCTGCTGTATTTCTGATGGTAAAACAAACACAAGTATGTGTATGAGTCGCAAACTAACAGTGACCAACAGTAGGATATCTGTTTTAAAATGACAGGACTGTGTCCTTCACTGCCCTCCAAACGGTGGGATTTAAAGGCTGGTCACTAATCCTTTTTTATGTACTTTCTATAATCACACAACATGATAAATTCAAAAGTCAGGAGCACTCACGCTGATGATTCTTTTACTGAGACAAAACAGAAACAAAAAATATTACAAAGCTGTTTAAAGCCGATTCTGTGTGTACAAACATCTGAGATGGAGGTAACATTTCAAATAAAATGTAAATCTCCCTGATTTGACAAATTTCACCACTGTTTAAAAAATATTTTTTACCTTTGCAACGTTACCTTTTTTTTGGATCTTAATATACGAAAGAATGACAAATCTGACCCTTGGGTTTAACTTAAATCGACACAGAGGTCACTCAGCTCCTTCTCTTGCAGCTAAAAAACTCAAGAATATTTGTACAATTTCTTACATTATTAGGCACCATATTTATTAATCTCTGACAAATTCCATTTCATCCCAGTTTTAAACTGCACCTATGTTGAGCCTTTTAAGTCTTATTTGGTGTATTTTTAATCATTTTAAAGCACTGATGAAAAATTAAAGACTTCAGCCCTGTTTTCTTGTAAAATGGGAGTCAGAATCTCGTGAGAAATATACCAAATGAACATGAAATGTCCAGCCATCATTCTGTTTTTAAATATATGGTATATTTCACATGTAAACATGAAGCTGGTGTGTTAAGGGCAGTGTTTAAAACAGTCAGTGTCCATATGACAGATGTTAAATCAGTCACCAACAATAACGTGGTTCAGAAAGCAGCTCGACTTGGTGTCATGACTTCTGTATCCAACGACAGGCTTCAGAGTCTCCATCTGACCATCTCTCTTCTGTCCAGTCAATAATGATGGTCAAGCTCTTCATAACTGTCAAGTACCCTCTTCATCTTCATCAATTAGTGCTAATTGTTCCACCATGACAGCAGCCCCAGCCCCGGCTCACAGATGGTCCCCTGAAATAACAGAACAGTGAGTTTGAATGGGCATGAAGCTAGTTTTGTATAATTTTTTTGTGCTTCTTTTTCCCCTTTAAAGCACATTCAGTGTAGAACAATGGATTTTTATTAACCCTTGTGATATAAATGGGTTTTAGTCACAAGGTGTCCTTACAATGAGAGTATATGGTGCTTCTTTCTTCTCCCCGCTGTCCTCTGCTGGTGGTGCTGTTGACTGTCCTGGTTGTGCTGGTGTGTCTGTTGTTGCAGCGGCCGGACCTGTTGGCGATGTATCCACAAAGACTTCATCTGTCACCCGAAAGCGGATCTCCTCTCCTTGGTCCATGTAGAGGTCATGGGCCCCCTCGTCTGTCTCATATTCCCAAAGCCAAACCTGCTCTGCTTCATCGCTGCAGCTGTAGCTAAGGATGGCTACAATCAATCCTTGATCAGAATTTTTTTAGTAACACTCTACTTCATTATCAGAAACATTTTCAGTCAGGATACAATTTTGCAGGCTGCTGAAGGGACTCTGGTGGAATGAGAATGTCATCGAAGAAGCCCATGGTCACTGGGAAGCAGAAAGGTGACAGAGTGCGGTCAGTGTTTACCACAATACATCTGAACACAGGAATACATGAACCCTCAGGCCGAGTGCACAGCCGTTTTTAACGCTTTCTCATTTTAAGTACAATTCAGACTTTGCAGTGAAATTGAACACATCAGGTCCTGTTACCGTTCCTACACTCAAATTACATTATATAAAAACTCATAACACATAAGGGAAGAATAGTCAGTCTTTGTGAACGTACTGCATGCACCTAGCAAAAAATTTTAGCATCTTTTACTTTTGCCTAAATGGTTGCAAAAACTCTTGAAGCAAAAATATGAGCAGGAAATATATTTGAGACATCTGACAGTGTACTCCACTATGTATTTGTTTGACTGATTGTCTTTAATGAGAAACTATTTTCCTCCATGGTGACCCAGATGTGACTCCACTAATTAGCAGCAAATTAAACCAGTGTTGACAGGAATATTGGGGTGGGGGGCCTGCGTGTGACATGGATCACAGAGATGTATGTCACAGAGTGTTTCCGATTCAGCTGACTAACTGTTATGATCAAGATCTGGCAATTTACTCAAAAAGTAAGTCACACACAAGTAATTTTTTCTCAAAGATAATAATATTTTCTTCATTGAGAAACAAATTACTTAATCAATGCGGAACATTTGGACAGAACATTCAAGGGCAACTTTTCTGATAACCAATTATTTATTTAAGTTATTTTTCAAGCAGAAACGCTAAACTGCTGCTTTTTACTTCTCTATTGTGACAATTTGCTGCTTTAGTTGAAACAAAGTTTTTGAAGATATCACTTTAAGCTGTGGAAAATGACGACATGACAAAATAATGAGAAACATGCTTTTCATTTTTAGTGTACTGAGAATTTTTTTTCCAAAACATTTCAATAGATTGAAGTAATTATGGTGAAATAGGAGGAGAGAAGTTACCATGAACTCCCTCTTGGCTGCAGTACTTGATCTTGCCCACCAGGATCTCATCGAGAAAAGGGTGAAAAACAACATACCTGAAATGAACTGAAAGAGAGACCAAAAGAAGAAGAGTACAGATCAGTGAGTGAAAGTAAGGTGAAGCTGTTTACACAACTGACCAAGCCTCACTTTAACCTTAACTTAAGATCTGGGTACTAACAGTGGCATTAAGGGGGTTTTGTGACACCTGAGGCAAACCCTTATCACTCTGAAAGTCTGTCTTAGTGTTTTAGTATAAAACTGTGTACAAACTGTTTTTATGCAAAACAGGTTCTGTCCCTGAGCCCATGTAATAATATCATTTAAACATTCATGTGTTTCTCAAAGACATGAACCTTGTCCCAAACATCTGAGCCTTTCGAGGATGCCCCCTTCACACCCAAACATGATACATCACCTGTTACCAATGAACCTGTTTACCTATGGAACACTTCAAACAGGTGTTTTTTTATCTTCACACAACTTTCACAATCTTTTACTGCTCCTTTTTCAACTTGTTTGAAATGTGTTGCTGGCATCAAATTCAAAATAGTCAAATATGTATAAAAAATTAATGAAGTTAATGAGATTAAATAATAAATATATTGTATTTGCACTGTCTTCAACAGTAAATATGATAAAATTAAAATTTATCATGTTCAGTTTTTATTTACATTTTACAGTGTTCCAGCTTTTTGGCAATTGTAATATTAGCATATCCTTTCAAGACTCTTAGGTCAGAAAATGTTGATCCTCTTCATCCTACACTGATCTGAATCTGACTGTTTTATGTAAAATCTTTGAAATGCCATATATGGCTCAATGAATGGTGCAGGTGTATGAAGAAATGATGGAGTCCCATTGACAGCTATGTCACCATCATCATACCTTTGGTATGTGAGGCTCCATCTCCTGGGAATATATACGAGTCCTCCAGTTTGGTGATGTCATACAGGCAGATGCACAGGCCAACATTGTAGACCACCTGAGGCAGTGAGAACAGGCCACAGTTTAGTTTAAGCAGACTTACTGAAATTACAATATTCCACAACAGATTTGGCATGAGTGTCTTAGCAGACTTTAAACAAGAGAAACTAATCTTGACTTCAAACACAAAACAATGTGCTCACATACAAAAAACAAAACACTAAATTACATGCTTAGTCTTTAGAATACACCCACATCATGTTAGCTTTAAATCATGTGTCAGATTAGATTCAGTACTTAAAAGCAACTTTAATTTCTACAATTAAAATAAAAAACCTTTAAGACCCCTTTGCGCTATATTTTTTACAGAATACTGTTAAAACTACTAGACCTCAGGACTGGTCATGTCACAATTAAAGACTGAACTTGGGAGGACAGCCCGTCAGTGGCTTGCTTATATAAACAGGATAAATTCAAAGAGCTTTAAATTCAATTAAGTGGAATGAGAATTCAGAGTTTTAACTTTTTCTTCTTAACTAATTCTGAGTGTTTATTAAGCTGATTTACCTGCTGCACTCTCTTACACTATAATAAAAGTAATAATTATACGACTAATAAGAAAACTAAAACCACAGCTCTTCTTCCCATATTATTATTAATAAGAAATTTCTTTAAATCTTGAATGCCCTATGAGATTTTATACTCAAAATTAGAAACACACTTTTTTATTTTCTGAAGTTTTAAACATCCAAACTTTAGTGAATGTCAAGCCTCACACACTGAGACACACACACACACCTTATTGGCCAGCTTCTTGTTCAGCTCCTCGGCTATGGCCTCGTTAAGCTGTCTCTGAAAGAACCACGGAGGGATCCTGACGGTGTCGACCATCTCCACCAACACGAACATGATGCAGCCTGCAGATTGTGAGCAGGTGCTGAAACACACACACACACACACACACACACACACAGAGCTGATGTGGAGAAACAAACTGCGCGGTCGGCTGAGCTTTGAGGCGTCGCCTCTTTTCAGGACAGCATTTCCTGTTATCCTTCGGCGGAGACAAACATCATCAATTGTTTGCAGGCTACCTAAAGACAACAATAAAGATACGTTCACTACACATTGCACATGACAGGAGGTTCTGAAGCGTCCATGATGTTTCCGCGTGACTATTTACGACAGTCAGTTTACGACATGTCGCAAAACATAAAGGTACAGTGCAATTTTTAAAGCTCTATCGCTGTGGACAAGTATAAGAAATTCTAAGCATTTTCATGATTATTTTAGCCAAATAATAAGTTCAAAAATTGACATTTTTAAGGTACATTGCGCTCTTTTCCTGTTTATAAGGGATTTAGACTTTTTATTAAAACTGTTAAATCTAATTTTAATGAAAGGCTTTGAAAACTTTAGATCTTTAGATATTTCTTTATTTTGTTGATATCAACAACCCTATTTGTTAATTCTATTATCCACATTCACATTACTGATTTAATTATTAATCTTTTTGTTATTGTCTTACACTATTACTGTTACTGATTGGTTGATTATTTTTCTCCTTTTTTGTAATTCAAGTTTTAGGATGAAAAAAGAAAACAGGTGAATGAATGAATTAATGAATGAATGAATACAGTATCAAGACTCTACCCTAAACTTGAAAGCAACATGCCGGAGTTTACATCTGGTGCTTGAATGCAGCATGCACAACTGAAGCCAATTCTTTCTATGTGTACTGTGACACTGCAATTATGTCATCTATATGATGATTTTTTTATTGATTTTATTAAATAAAGAGAAACAGCAAAACAGTCATTTTAGTATAACGTCTTTATTAATTTATCATCTACTTTTACAAAATCAAGTTGAATGCTGAAACAGGAGTGTGAGGGGAGTCATTGCAGTGAGAAAACATCTGCTCATATTCTGTTTTTGTTCACAACTGAATAACTCAAGCACATGGAAAATTTGATTTTGACACAAATCAGAAGAGGCCTGACCAAACAGTGCACACCTGAGTACATAATGACACAATAGGTATGCCACCACATGATGCCTGAACATTATTTATCACTGTACAGTAGCGCTTTGAAAATCAATGCTAAAACAAGCAACCATTCCCTCACATTACAGTGTAAGCATACTGCTTCACAAGAGGAAAAGGATGATCAGATAATCACAATTTTTGAGATGTTTTAACAAGAAACATTGATCCTGATGAATGCATCAAGAAGCAACACCATATATAATTGAATAATTAATGACATAGTTTTAGTTCTGAACGGTCTTATATTGATTTGCGATTTTTTGAACACAACTTATGGATATCATCATTTCTTATCCCATAATTCTTAGCAGGCATCTTTGGCAGTTAGTTGAAACACTGATGACCCAAAAGTTTAACCTTTAAAGTGATGGGCTTAAAGAGGGCATAAAACATGATCAGATAATAAACAGACAACCCCTACATGAACCACTGATGTCCAAGTCTTTAGAGTTGAACTGCAGCTATTTCAAATGAGCTCTGTTCCTGAAAGTAATCTGACCAAAACCCAAACTAAGAACAGTGAAAAAACATAAAAACAATCAAGACTCACCTTCTTTAAAATATCATGTCAGTTTTTACTATCAAAGCCCAGCAATAACTGACAGCTACTATTCAATGTCTGTGCTTTAATTCAACCCACATCCACATCACTTTGTTTGTGAAACCATTTACCTGAATGAGGACCACACAGCGCACTCTTTATGACTTTATGTTACAAGAGGCGCAGAGTTTACAGCTTTTATTCAGACAGGCAGCATACAACTTCTTACTTGATCTTTTTCTCTTTGTTTATATATATATATATATATATATATATTTAGTAGGTATATTCATATAATCATTTATTACTTATGTACACACCCCTATACAAAGTGCAGCTATATATCACATCATTTACACACAGATACAAACTCAGTGACTTTTAAGTACAAAGGGATATACCTCAGGGGCTGTAATTATGAATCCAAAATATTTTATTTTTGGACTTACAGACTGTCTGGGTGATGATAAGAACCGAACGTGGAGAATCTGCAGTACTTTCACATAAAACATAAAAGTAATTACTTTAAACATCCTTAAGCCGCAAACACTGTAACCACACTGTTTCAGTGGTGCACATGACGTCTACAACATGGCAAGACTCAGAGGTACAAGAATGATCTTGACTCTAAATATTTTATGATCTGAAAACCCCTGCATCAGCTATGGATATTACAAGTTGTTTGTCAGTACTACAGAGTCACACACAACAGAGATGTACACGGAAGAGTAAAATGTTTGCAAAGGATAAAGGAAGCGTGGCAAAGCACACCTAAAACTACTTTACTAATTCTACAAAGTGCTAGTGTACAGGCATCTGGACACTAGATTGTGCGTATGTTTGAGTAAGAAGACAGTAGACCTGCTCATGTTATGGCAGACCAAACCTCAACCTGAAAAAACATTCAACTTCAAGACAAGCAGCCTGTCATCTCCCATTACAGCTGCACAAGGCAATTTCACACACTGGCAGCTCCAGATGAAAAAAGACGAACTAAAAACTGAAACTTTAACACAGAGACTCAAAAGCATGTGGTCAAAACTGGATGACCAATTGATCTGTGAAGCTCTACTCCAGAGGGTTTACTTCTACAGAAGCGTAGAGATTTTTGGTGATGTCTGTTTTATTACGCTGTTGCAATTTTCTATAGGGTGAATTGAGATAAAAAATCTTGCCCTGTGCTGCTTAAACATCACGCAACCCAAAACTGATTACAGCTTTTTCCCCTAGACATATCAGGTTGTGGTTTGGACTGCATGATTCAGCCTGCTGAGAGCGAAAAGAGTGACAGCAAAGAGGGACAGGCAGATGCCAAAAAAAGACCGATGTTAACCTGATAAATGTAATCATGCACCTTGGACACACACGCACACACAGGACAGAGAGGGATAGACGGCAAGGCCAGTACTAACACAATAGCAGTATGTGTTGAGGTTTCTTGCCCAACACAGAGACAGACAACCACGCAGTCATAATATCTCACAATGGAGTGTTTTATCGTACAAAAAGACAGAACAAGCTAGTAAGGAATGGAAGAGCAGCAGGGACTGAAGACAGATTCACATGTCGGCTAAAATGTACCGGAGAGAACGACAGGCTGGGGTCAGCTCAAAATGAAAAAGGCAGCATGAAAACACAGGTTCACAGACGGTTTGAGAATGGAGTGAGCTGCAGTTGTACCATGACAGTGCAGGGGCTGATGGGACGTCAGT
>JAPZDY010000009.1:16723791-16735705 GCA_029783645.1 Ctenochaetus hawaiiensis | reverse complement strand
AGTGTGGCAGTTTGTTTACAGTGGGGCTCAAACCTACATGTAAAAACATTTTTTCAAGTCAATAATGGCATTAGACAGCACCAAACCCAGCAGCCCAGTGCAATCAGGGACAACTGGTGAAGTTCATTAACATTTGGTGAATCGTCATCATAGAGAACATTTGGAGATGATGTTCTTAAGGTGACAGGTCAGGACATTATGAAAGAAAAGTACATTCATATGAGCGGAGTAACTCAGTCAGCTTAGTAAACTGTTTGGATGGAAACAGTTGAGACGGACATAAAGGAGGAGGTATGATGGAGAACAGGGTTTATGTTTCTGTTACAGGTATTCAACTTGAAGCTTTTGACTCGTCACTGCTTCACCTATTTCATTTTAATGATATTCTGTATGTAATTTTGTACCAAGTCAGGGTCTGAATTAGGCGGTATACACCCTAATACAGCCAATGGTATACAGTGGTGGATAATAAATAATGCTTTATGCTAATGCTTTAAATAAGCCTGTTTCTGTTACAGGGGGCTTGGAGTGACTTTTGGTGAAACAAAACAATGTCTGCTTCAGAGAAATACAGTTCATAAATATAGAAAAAACCATCTGTCACAACATTAGGAAAATATTTTCCTGTTCAATGAAGACAGATTAGCATCTGAGCTGTAGGCTACAGAGTTATTCACAATAAATTAAAAACACTAGACAAGTCTGATTTTAAACAGAGGAGTGCTGCCAGTACAAAAAAATGCTGCCTATGACGGAGAAACACACTGCAAAGCTGCGGTTATGAGCACTAGTTTGAGTGCATTTGTGTACAATAATTCTGCCTTTTGAACGGGAACGCTTTCAGAGTAATCCTGCATGTGCATGTGCGTGCTCTTGCATATGCGTATGTGTGTGTGTGCGCTTTTCATCTGTACAGCGACCTAGTGTATGTGTGTGTTTGCATGTGTGGGGGTGTTTTTGTGTGTTCTTAATTGCACTGAGCATGATCACAGCTGTCCCTAAATCAACACTGACGCCAAAAAGTCTGGTTAGAATCTACTATTCACATCATCTCTTCCTCTTTGCTAGAGACCCTCTTTTGGCCCACATCTCTTCCCTTCTTGACTCACTCCAAGGCCCCTCATTGGCCCTTTACAGGCCCCACCTTCCTCCTCTCCCACCGATTACTGGAGCTCCTTCATCCTATTGAGAGCGGAGCCAGCCTGGAACCACTCAATCTGCGTCTCATTGAAGGTGTGGTTGAGAGAGATGGACTCCTGGCTGCCATCGCTGTGCTTCAGGACTGCTGTCACGGGCTGGAGGAGGGCACGGAGGAGAAAACAGAGTACTTGTCAATCATTTGTCCCCTTTTTTCATCAACATAATAGTAAAAGAAGCTAGGCTGCTCTTTATTTCATTAGTGCAGAATGATGCTCACCTTGCCAGGAGCGAAGGATTTCAGCCCAGTGATGGAAATCTTATCATCTGGGCGAATTTTATCGTAGTCCTGGGGGTTAGCAAAAGTCAGAGGCAGCAGGCCTTGCTTCTTCAGATTGGTCTCTGTGAGCAGGAACAAGTATGGAAATATCAGGCAGACTGTTTACACATGGACTTAAACTGTATGTCCTCAATATAACCACAGAAGGGCTCTTTGTCTGGTGAGAGTGCATCTGTTACACAGCAATACAAGGTCATTAAAAATAATCCAAGTCAGTCTGTGTCAGTTAGATGTTGCTGATATGCACCAGTTCTGATAATAATAGGATGTTCCATTTACATTTAACCATCATGGTTTGACTCCTAATTAAGACTTGGAGACCCTCTTAGATGCTGCAGGAGACATACACCTTCTGGGTGGAAAGTAAACACGCTAGCCTAATTAATCACAAGTTTGCTGTGGAAACTAATCTCAACCACTGAGACACTTCTTCCCTGTTGTCCCTACCTTACAAAAATAAATTAATTTAACAGTTTGAGTGTAAAAACAACCAGAACAATGCATGAGTCCCATGGTATCACGACATCTTTAAAATGTGAGAGACAGAATGATATTTGCATGGGGTTTTTTTTTTTGTTTCCCAAAACTTGCCATGGATTCTGGCAAAGCTCTTGACGATGATGGCACGTCCTCCAAGGTGTCGTGGCTCCAGGGCAGCATGCTCTCTGCTGGACCCTTCTCCATAGTTCTCATCTCCAACCACCACCCAGCTTTCTCCATTGGCCTGGTGTACACAGTTTAGCAAAGACAAAAGACAAATCAAGCTGCTGTCAGGGTGAAAACATGTTAGACAAATAAACTGTTAAGGTGAAAATTGTTAAAATTGTTGCTGAAAATATCATTTCACACTTAAGAATTTAGCCTAGTGCTTTTTTTAGTTTGAGGCTGACGGCCAAATAACATAAGCACATTTCTATATAATTCATTACAGTTCAGCAGCACCGCAAACTAGATCATCAATTAAAAAAAAGATCATAAAAAATTTTATGAAAGAGGATTTTTGTACAAGACTGTTTTATTAGACAACATTAGTTTTGGGTACATGTACCTTAACTTGCGACTGGGTGAATGTCATTATGTCAATGAATGTATAAAGGAAAAAAACGAAAAAATCAACATCACTGGCCCCGGTCATACTCACCTTGTAGTGGCGGGCCACATCGGGCACACCTCCGTACTCTCCTGTCAGCTGGTTCTTGATCTTGTTGACAGCATCATTCTCGATGTTGACTGCACCAATCAGCAGATTGTTGGAGATGTTATCCAGGTGGCCACGGAATTTCAGCCAAGGCCCGGCAGCACTGATGTGGTCAGTGGTGCACTTTCCTTTCACCTACAGCAACAGAAAAATGTGGGGGATGGGGGGAGAAGGAGGAGATACAAAGATAAGAAAAGACATGAAACCAGAACTATTTAACACTACACCAGTTATAAAATTCAGTAGAGGTTTCATCACTTTTCACCTGTTCAAATAAGACTGTCATTCCAGCCCTAATCCTATTCCTTCCTACTATAGACATAAATTTCAAAACTAGAGTCCATATGCTCATGTCAGCCAGCGTAGCTCACCAATATGTTTCTATACTTACTTGCCACTCATGGAGCTCTGCAGCAATGATGGGTGAACTATATCAGACTTACTTCTTAGTGACATTATTTCATTGTAGGTTTTCATCTTTTCTGTGCTTTGTTGAAAATATCTGAATTGTGAGCCTGTTGTTTAGTTTCAGCTGGCCTACCCAGCCCTCTGACAATACAATGAAGATGCTATTAAGCGTTCCTTCCTGCTCACCTTGATGAGGACCCTCATGTTCTCCAGGTCTTTTCCATGCCACTTGTCGAAGGGCTCCAGCAGCTGCAGACGGTTGCTGGAGGGGCTCACGTCAACCTGAGCAACATCAAATCAGGCTAAGTCATAAAGGTTCTTCAAAGAATAATCTTAATGGGACAGGGAACATCTTTCAGATCACAGAGAATGTTAGTGCTGTCCTACTTTCTGGATTGTCAAGATTAGAAGTATCTTTTATTAAAAAAAATAATAATAATCACCTTAACTGCACTGCCCTCGGCTGGGGGGTGCTGGTAGGTGTCCTGGCCTGGGTCAAAGTCTCTGCTGGGCAGTTCATCACCAGTGGGGGGCTCCAGCTTGAACTTCTCTCCGTTAGAAGCAGTCAGGAAGTCGGTCTCTGGGTTGAAGTTGAGGGTTCCAGCAATGGCCAAGGCAGTGACAATCTATATTGAATTACAAAACAGGTATTAGGGAACAGTGACAATGTGTAAAAAAAAATCACTAACCACTTGTTTAAATTACCAACATTAGGAGACAGAGCGTGTAAAGAAATGAAGAAATAAGAACAATTTATAACAAACTCTGGCCAACTTCACCAATACACACTGACTGTGCTGCATGTAAGAGCTACTATAGGCCTTTTTATTGATGCAAGTATGAAGAGTTGAGCTTGTATTTTACAGTTTACATGCAGTATGTGTTACCTCAGGAGAGGTGACAAAAGCATGAGTTGCTGGGTTAGCATCATTCCTGGCAGTAAAGTTTCTGTTGAAGGATGTGACAATAGTATTCTTCTCTCCTTTTTTCACATCTTTCCTGAAGAAAATAAAAACACAGATCATATTAGACAGATGTATTTTGTTTAACCTACATCACTCAGAGGCATTTTTCATTTGATCTTCAGACCTTTCTTTGTTCTTTTGTACTGTGAGCAACCAGATTAAAATCAGTTTACAACATTAATTAACAGTCCAAAGTCCTGCTAGTGACCCTTAGTGGCTGCAGTGTTTATCACATCCAACAATATCAAAGTGTTTGAAAGTGTTCGGGTGATTTTCCATTTTCTTACAGTCAAACTAGAGGAAAGGCCATAGTCATTATAATCAAAAGGCTTAATTTTCTTGAAAGCATAAATATGGTTAGCAAATTTAAGGCTATCTTCTTATGACTTTCTGAAAAATATTATGTCCAATATTTGTCATTTTGGCCTCTGATTAATGCTGAAGAAAGGAAGTTTATCAGGTGTCTAAAAATAGAAAAACTGCCAAAGTGGTAGTGTGAGAAGTCATCAAAACAATAGTATTCAGTCTGTGAGGACCATACACATTTAGGGTACATTTAAGAGAAACCAGGTCACTAGTTTTTCCTTTCCTTCCTTTCTGGTCATTTTTTATTATTAAATAGTATCAGTAAAGAGGAAATACTGATCTTAAAGTTGTAAGCAATCATCACCTCAAGGAATATTTCTAAAAACTAGTCAAGTCAATCTGGCCAATGGTTGTCAAGACATCTTCCTCAAAACCAAAGGATGACATATGATGGCAGAATAGATAAATTAGCTGGCATGGTGCTGTAACCAGTGTTTCACAAATAGATTTTTTAATTGAGCTACATACCTGTCCCACTGCCCAATGCAGGGCCCACAAGCATTGGCCAGTACGATTCCCCCAACATCATTCAGAATCTTGGCCTACAAAACGGACAACATGAATTTGCAAGAAATCAACTTTCAGATATAAAAAAAAATGTATATATGTCTTATGAGAAAAAAAAAGTCTAATGTAAAAAAAGAAAACTCCTAGAAAAAAATAGGAAAAGCTATCCAAAGCTATTTGTCACTCACTAAATGTTGATTAGATTCTGACTCACATATCCATCCCTCTCAATTGTGGCGCGGATCTGTTCAGATCCAGGAGTGACTGTGAACTGGGCCTTGCACTTCAGACCTTTATCCAGAGCCTGCTTGGCCAGAGAAGCTGCTCTGCCCATGTCCTCGTAGCTCGAGTTGGTGCAACTGCCAATAAGACCTGCAAGAGAGAAGTTCAGTGTTCAGAAGAGAGCAGAGAAGAGGGAAACTAGAGTGAAGGGGTATACAGTTACAGTGGCGGATTGGAAGCACTCATCTATTTTTAATAACACTTCTTGCATATTAAATGAGAGGGAAATCGTTGAGGGGAAAAGGGCACAAAAGACAACTAGGTCTGTGATTATAAAACTCAATTATAGCAATTTTATTCTACTTATTCTGTCAGTGACTGAAATTCTATTGTGCTTAGTATTTGTTCTGAGGGACCAAATGATTTGGCTGTAATATAATCTGAACATATCTTGTCGATGAGAGAGCTAGGCAGAACAAAAAAAGAAATACCAAATTTCACTATGAAAAGCACAAAATATACAAAGAATGAAAGATTATACAGCTGAATTACAAATACTAACCAACTTTAACTTCCAGGGGCCAGCCACTCTTCTTAGCTATGGCCCCGATGTCAGACACAGGGTGGGCCAGGTCAGGGGTGAAAGGCCCGTTGATGTGCGGCTTCAACTGTTAGAGGAGGAGGGAAACAAAGCATGATGAAGTACAGTCATCGTTTATGCAATTGTGGGGCATATTTGCAAATGCTATAAATACTGTTGTCTAAATTTCAAAACTTTAGAAGAACACTGATAAGCGTTCAAGCTCCCTTACACACTATCATAACAACAAGACACAGAGCAAAACAAATAACACCTGGGACAAAAAAATGTTTTCAGTTTATATTAAATTGTAAAGTGTGTTTTTGATATTCTTTGGTTTACTATGCAGCATACCATTATTATGATTACTCTGTAGTACATACTGTAAATATTATTATGTAGTATGGATTTCGGACATGCTGATACTGATGTCACACACCATAGGACTAATGTCAAGAAACTGAAGTGTTTTGACTCACCTCGCTCAGGTTAATCTCAATGACTTGGTCGTATTCACAGCCTTTATCTGGGACCAAGTCATCCTTAAACTGGTCAGCCAAAGTTGCAATCTCTGAGAACAAAAAAAAAAACAAAAAAAGATGAAGAAAAGGTTGTAGGTAAGACATAATAAATAAAGACCAAACATACAGAAACTGACTGAGAGAGACCGACCTCCACGACCAGTCTTCTGCAGGTATGTCTTCATGCGGTGGTTGTAGGGGAACACGGAAGTAGTTGCCCCAATCTCAGCACCCATGTTACAGATAGTGGCCATTCCTGAAAAATCAAAGTTTCAATAAAATATACTGCACTTAAGTCTTCCATTCTTTAATTTTTATATCATAACAGAAAAAGTCTTGTGTCTCTGATCCTCACCAGTGCAGGAGATGGAGTCAACACCAGGCCCATGATACTCCACAATGGCTCCAGTGCCGCCCTTCACAGTCAGAATGCCAGCCACCTTCAGGATGACATCCTTTGGAGAGGTCCAGCCAGACAAAGTTCCCGTCAGCCTCACTCCAATCACCTGATGAAAGAATACACACAAGCTTAAACAAATGGAAAAAAAACAAACCCATAGGGACTTTTGTGGAGACCTTTAGCTGAAAAAGTAAAACTAATATAAATTTGCAAGATGTCAAAAACTCACTTTAGGACACTTGAGTTCCCAAGGGATTCCAGCCATGACATCCACAGCATCAGCTCCACCCACACCAATACAGATGGCACCCAGTCCGCCACCATTGGGAGTGTGGGAGTCTGTACCAATCAGCATGACTCCAGGAAAAGCATAATTCTCTAGAATGATCTGACCAAAGACAGTAACATTAACAGTCAAACACACATTTTGAAACGATTTCTCCCATTTTCTAGAAGAACTAGACAAGAAGTTAATTAATTTGAATTATTCTTGCACAAATACTGTTTAGAGGAAACTGAATGATGTTCAGTTCCCTGACAATAATTTATTAGAAATGCCCTGCAGTCATGTTTTGAGACATATTTTAAGAATATGCAAATAATTTTCATTTCAAAATGAGTGCTGGAAACAAATGTTGCTCTGCAAAGTGAAGGTCAACATATCCAAGAGAAATAACAATATGCAAAACACATTTGTGAATATTACTCTTAAAAGCTGTTAATAGCATCTTTGAAAATCAGTGTGTAGTACCTGATGGATGATCCCTGATCCAGGTTTCCAGAATCCAACTCCATATTTGGCAGCAGCAGTTGCAAGAAAATTGTAGACTTCCTCGTTCACTTCCTGAATTGGGAGTAATTGGGGAAGAAGAGGAGTTATTTTCATACATGATACATGAGAATTCTGAAAAATATACTTGGTTGCAGCGCATAATACAAAACCTTGTTATTTATCCTGACCTCCAGGCATGTGGTTAACCAGACAATTTAATTAAAACCCCACATTTGGAAAAAAACATTAAACTTCGCCTGTAAAAAAAACTGTTTTAGGTTGTTACCTCTACAACAACAACTCCATGTGAATCAACTCTTTCCTAAATACTGTTAATATTATGACACTTGGAATTCCACACACACAAAAAATTAAATGTGCATCTTTTTTTTTAAATTAACAAAAGAATTTAAGATAGTACACTAGACATACACAGTATATGAATAGTAATGTTAGTTAAAATTATACTTCAATACATTGAAAAGTTATCTTAAAATGCAGTTCTACCATATTACCACTGCCTAAATTAGAAATTGGCTCTTGTTGCACTCACTGTGTTACTTAACAGAAGCTCATAAAGAACTGAGCCAAAAGTCAGAGGAGAAACTTATAAAACTGAGTCTCTCCATAACTGCATTTTGCCAACATATTATTTGATTTGAGGTTAATATCAGACACAGACTTTGCAAGCACAGAAGCTTCGAGTGTGTTTGTGTGCATATGCATGTGCCTGCTTGTGTATAACTGGCTGAAGAAACTTGAGCAGGTCCTGATCACTTAAAATATATATTTTTTTTTTACCAAAGACACTAACACTTCCACAGCAGAAAACTCTCTTTTATATGTTCTGAAGTTCATTGTGTACCAATGGAACTCTGCAACCAGGGACTGTAATAAATATATATATATATATATATATATATATAACATTTAATATTCATATATATATTTTTCTTCCCTCTGTCTGTCCTCACCTTAGCTCTCTGCAGGTCCTGAACCCCTCCGATCTGAGCCTCAATCAAATGATCACAGTGGATGGTGGAGGGAACGGCCACCTTGGGGAGCCCGCTGCTAATGAACTGAAGCATTGCCATCTGAGCAGTGGCATCCTGCATGGCTACGCGGTCTGGACGCAGGCGCAGATATGTGCGGCCGCGGTCAATCTCCTGTCCTGCTGGGTCATCCAGGTGACCATAAACAATCTTCTCCGACAGAGTAAGAGGCCTGCTGAGCCTAATGGAATGGATAGATGGAAAGATGTGGTAAAAACTGTGCTGTGCAGGACACTGGGTGTTTGTAGCATGTGATACAAAAAGTTTTATCAATTTGGCAAAAAAAAAAGTTTTGGATCTGATATCTATTTTGAGTCTTCTTGCAGTGTCTTACTGTGCTTCCCTTTTGGAAAGTATTTAGTTAACCTGTTGCCAAGAATGATGGGCAAGCCCTAAAACCCAAAAGTAACTATGGCTTCATATATCCAAATGTCAGAGAACAGTCACACAAAGGCTTTTTCTATTCCTGGAATACAGCATGTAATAAAACCAGTAAGAGAGGAACACCAGGTTAACCAAAAATAGCCCGTTGGCCTTTCTGGCCCTGACAAGTCAGCGCCATAAATGTCACAAGATTTACAGTGCAGCTGTAATTAACACCAGCCATTCCTCATGACCAATCTGTAATCAACAAGGACTCTGTTTATGTTCACGTGTATTTCTGAGAAGGGAAAGTGCTCACCTCCTGCGTACAATGTCGATGTTTTCCCGCATCTTCTCATAGTTAACGCTGGAGCCAGGCTCAAAGCGGCTCATTGCCACCTTGGCCTTGGCACTGAAGACAGCAGAGACATGAAATCGCCTAGCCCCGGTTCCAAGGGCCAGCTAGACCAGAGGAAGCAGAGAACAACTTTGAGACATAAAAGCATAAATAAACTATTATAGTACCATTTCATGCTAACACATAAGGCTTTTGAGTTATGTAATGACTGTACAGAGGAGAGAAAGGCAATTAAATTATGCAACAACGGAACAACATGTAAAGATAGTTAAAACATAAGCTTGCTGTAGCACCAGCAAAACCATGAACAACAGGAAGACAGAAAAAAATATCCTTCATGATCACAAAATCTAAAGTCAGTTTGGTCACCCATGAACATCAGATCAGAGATACACCATTGACAACACCTAACCCTTGTCTAAATGGATAAAACCACACATATTGATCAATCATTGTAAATCATTTTAAACATAACCCACTCTGCTCTAGCTACACCAGCTGAAAATAGTCCCTGTTGCCTTTTTCTTAATATTGGAAACAACTTCTAACACATGAGTTTGCCATGTAAAAAATATCAAGTATTTAAAAAAATAGCCACGAAAGCCAGTGAAGAATTGCCGGTTCAAAATTCTCAGACTTTGCCTCCATTTTAGCAAAAAAATTACAGGGTTTTTGGTGCTGTAAACTGCAGACTGGACATGACTGTCAGAAATTGTTTATGCTGGTAATAAAGAGATTTCAAAATCTTGTCTTGCTATAGACGCTAAAGCTTATAAGACCTTTCTTTTAGACATTTTTATTAGCTGATCTCTTTTGCCAGCAAAGCATGACATTATTGGACTGATTTTAAACATGTCAGTGTGGGACCCTTCTGTAGGGAGTACATGAAGGAATAACTTTAAACCAGCCACGTTCACTTGCTTTATATCTATCCCTGCTGATATTCAATGGAAAATCACTGTGCTCAGGAAAACTGGGTGAAAGTTTAGACAGCTCATATTACAGGGGTCAGCCTCTCCCGCTTGGCTGTTACTGACAGCCTGGTGCTGAGTGGATTTAACATTTCCTTACATTGTTAACTATAAAGAGCACTGTAGGTACACCAAACTGTCTGTTAAATCAGAAATGGAACCGGTGCAGGACCCTTGTACCTGTTCTTGTCACCAGATCACAAAATACACAAATGAGAATGTCATTTGGATTGAAATGTTACAATACGATGCTGAGAATAGCCTACTGGGATCATACCCACTGTACACCTAAACCAAAGAAACACTATTACAGTTTTTCTCAGTCATTTTCACTCATTACCTTTTTACAAATCACCAGTTAGGTCTTTTTGAGGGATTTAATCAGCAGGAACAGACATTTTCAGACGCCATTTTCCTTTACAAGAGTAAGTAAAGCTTGAATGCAGAGAAATGTCATAATACAAACTATGCTCCGGTCAGCTGTGTGTAAAACATTGATGCAGGTCTTTAAAGAGGACTTTGATAAATAAACGTTATGAAAAATGGAATAAAAAAAATCACCATTGAATAGAAAAAAAACATGGCACCATCTAACATAGACTGACTAAAAGTGTAATGTTGGATCTTAAAAATGAGGCAACTCAGGTACACCATTCAGGCAACTATATTTGTCTGATTTTCAAAGCTGTCATCCTTCTTCATTATTAAACAAATATATTAAGTTTTCTGTATTTATTTATTTATACATCATGTGACTTATATTTAAAGGTATGGTATATGGTGATGTTGACACATTTGTGATGACCAGTCTGAGAGAATAGTTTGTTGATTTACATTATGAAATACAGTATCAAAAACAATATTAGAACATAAATTTAATAGACGCCAAGAAAGAGAATATTTTTTATAGTGGTAAAAAAAAACGTAGTTCTCATTTAAAGAATATGACATTCAGTTTTTTAAAGTCATGTGATCAGTTAACATCGTCTGAATAAAGTAAAACAGATGCTAAAATTCTATACCACATATTCTACTACATTCAAAAGACAGGGCGCAAGTTAAGCAGTCCACTTATTTGTGCTTACGTTATTAAACAGTTCTTTTCAGGAAACCCACTAATGTAAAATAAATGAACGTATATAATGTGATTTGGTCTACTTCCCAACACAAGGCCAGAAACGACATACTACGCACCAGTACCAGCTCTCGGAAGTGAACTGTCATCAAGTGCGCATATAAAAAACTGCGTAACCTTGTAATCACCTTGTTAATATCGGAGCACCTAGCACTGTTGGCCACCACTATTAAGTTTGTGTTGACTTAACTTGATACCGTTAACAACAATAACACAATACAGTACTGGTTTCTGCCCAGTCGGAACTGGTTTATAACCGTTACAACGCCTGAGTCAAACGGGGACACGGTGACCTGCCTGATAGCGTCACTTTACTCTCCGTTTATCCGCTTCAAGTCAGCGTTACACGATGGCGGCCCTGTTACACGAAATTATATATCTTTTGCCACAAACGCTCTCAATAGCACGGCAGTTTGAAAGCTGTGTAAAAGTAAAATAATGTTTTCTTACCCGCAACCTAGCGACAGTCAAACAGTAAGACGCCATTTTGTTCACTGACACAGATGATTGTCGCCCTGATATGACGTAGCCGTCTTAAAGAGACCATTATTATTATTATTATTATTATTATTATTATTATTATTATTATTATTATTATTATTATTATTATTATTATTAT